>CM042569.1:13361932-13634432 GCA_023630585.1 Cranoglanis bouderius | reverse complement strand
CTCGTCAATCCTACGCAAGCCCACTGCAGATTCCTCCATCAAGTCATCGTTCTCCTCCTGGATCCTGTAGTTCTCCTCACGGTACTTCACACCACACACAAACACCTGCCCTTCCTACACACACACACACACACACACACACACACACACACACACACACACACACACACACGTGCACACGCGCACACGCGCACACACACACACACACATGTGCACACGCACACACACACACACACAGACACACACACACATGACTTGGTCATGAACACATGACTCGTACATCGGGATGATAAAACATAAGTAAGGAATAAAAATTTGGGGGCATGCTGTTGTAGGAAAATAATCACTGACTTGGTGGTATGAGACTGTTACTCTGATTATTTTACTATAACAGCATGCCCCCAAATTATCACAGCTATAACCAGTTGTTGTCTTTTTTCTCCCTCTTGAAGTTACTAAGACAATAATACACAGCTTGTCATATTACCAAGAAACCCCAATGCGTAAATTCCTCTGTCCTGAAGAATTTCCCATGGCGTAGAAATGACTGACTGTTACAAAGCGCCAGAGGTGGACAAAGTACACAACTCCATTACTTGAGTGAAAGTACAGACACTACTGGTCAAATATTACTCCATTACAAGGGAATGTTGTAAAGACAGGTTTTAACTTAAGTAAAAGTACAAAAGTACTTGCATTTAAAAGTACATTTCCTTTTTTATGTCCACGCATTGTTTTATTATTGTTGCATTGTTGTATGTAATGCTTACAATATCTTATGCCTCTGAAGCAACCTACTGAATACACTGACTAGCTTGTAGTATCTGTGGAATAAAGAGCTTTTAGAATGTTACAAAACCTATAGAAATGATAACTGCTCTCTCTGTGGCTCAGCGGCAGCACCAACGCAGATTTGAATGTTCCGGTGTGGTTTTTGTCAAAGGTATAATAGATACTTTAATAAATACTTATTAACTTTCGACTCGAGGACCCTGATAGAAATGTAGTGGGTTGAAAAGTACGATATTTGTCTTTCAAATGTAGTGAAGTTAAAGTCACAAGTTTCCAGAAAAAATAATACTCAAGTAAAGTACAGATACTCAAAAAGTGTACTTAAGTACAATACTCAAGTAAATGTACTTTGTTACTGTCCACCTCTGCAAAGTGCTGACACTGGAGACTCCTTCCATAAATGTTAAATAAATGTCTCTTTACAGAAAACTTCAATGATTATACATTTAATAACACACATCATTTTATTATTATTCTTAGATTATTAAGTCACTGTGTAAGTTATTACTATAGAAATAAAAACAAAATTATAATGAGTGTATTTTGCACTACTTCTCTTTAAAATTACCATTTATGAATCTTTTTGCACAGTTCAGTGTTGTTTACATTTATTCTCATACCACGGTATCATACACTGTTTTCTTTTCTTATTATTCAATTTGTCACTATTTGTTCCATGTGCAATATCACTTGTGTTTTGTGTCACTTTATGTTGCTGTCTCTTTTTGTTTACTGTATGCGTGTTATGTTACCTGTACACGCCGCCACTATGGCACAAGAATTTCACTGTTTCTCATTTACTTTTTGACAATAAAATTAACTTGAACTTGAATTACAGCCAGAACTACTGTCACAGCTGCCGTTATACAAAATTAATCAACACTTGAAATCGAGACTTCACCAACACTGTGGTATAATATGGTGTAATAAGTCACTTAATATTACCTGCGGAAGTCAACAACTATTAACTTCTTAATCTACGTTCCTCACTCTTGTAACAGTGTGTTAGGAGTGGTTCCCATTTGAATTGAATACAAAGCAAAATAAATAATGCATCAAGAGGATATTTAAAAGTATTTGTAAATTTCGTACAGCAATGTCCTCTAATAGCTAAAAAAAACAATTTGTCTTAGTAGTAAACTACTAAAGTTCTGTAGGAGTGGCGGATCTTCATATTAATGACTAATGCAGCTGATTTTAAGTGTGCTTTGAGATGTATTTTTTCTTTTCCCACAGCAACCTAAAGCTTCTTCATGATTAATCCAGTACATAAGGAGAAAAAAGCTGCATACCATTTCAGCATGTTAACTGTTTTGTAAGTGATTTTTTTTTTTTTATTCACAGTTGTGAATAAAATTCTTTCTTTCTTTTGTAGATGTAGAAATACGCTTATTTCCAAATTTGTGATAGAACAATATAACATACTCTCTTCTCTGAGGATATCAAACACACAGGAGAAAAGTCTCACGCAGTGACCTCACCTCCAGCACGTAGTACTTGTACAGGTAAGCTCCGCCCACGACCACACCCGACAGCATGAGGGCCAGTCCCAGGTAGAAGCACCAGCACCACGCCCTTGACGGATGGCCCACAACCTGTGCCGCCTCAGGGTCCTAGAGACAAAAACAAACACATAACATATTCCTGTAGGTCAAGTGTCATTGTGTAGAACACATTCACACAAGAAAGTCACTGTGAAGTTGTGAAATTAATCTATTCATTCAACAGAACACACAAAGTACAATAAAAATATTCTAGTGCTTATATAACGCCATGGCTGAGTGTCTGTCTGCTCCTGGTCCATGACTGGAGGCTGAAAAATGGAAGCTTTGTTTGGCAGAACAGGGTGACACACCCGTATGAGACCAGATTAAAAACAACGACCAATTATATGAGCATTTGGAATCTGCATTAAAGCCTTCATGTACATGTTCCTGATCATGTTGCAATAATCCGTTCAGAAAACATGCCTGTACATGGGAATAACAATCAAGCCCAGCCTTTAAAAACCCAACCCAATCTCTCTCTCTCTTTCTCTCTCTCTCTCTCTCTCTCTCTCTCTCTCTCCACCCAGATCCCAAAGGATTTTTAAAATGTCTTAATCTGTGAGCTTAATAGTTAACACATGCATTTTTTTTAGGTATTACAAAAATATCTTGATTTTTGGTATCATGTGTGCATCACTATACATATTTGCCCTTCTCTTTGACATAATAAAACCGTTAGATAATGACCGGACCATGAATTTAACACCTAAAGTATATAATAATTTTTTTTTTTTTTCAGGCTCATCTGAATATGTTGCTAGATTAGATTTAGATTAAAACCAAAGTGCATTTATTTTATTAAAGGAAACAAGATGGTTTTTTTTTAAATTGTACTGGTATTTTCTTGTACTGGATTAATTCAATTCCAGTTTATTTGTATAGTGCTTTCACAATAGATATTGTAGATATTGTAATATAAATAACTAGATTTAGATCCTTAATGAACAAACCAGAGGTGACAGCAGCAAGGAAAAACTCCCCGAGACTACATGAGGAAGAAATCGTATAAGGAACCAGACTGAAATGGGAGCCCTTCTTTCTCTGGGTGACACCAGAGAAGGTAGCTCTTAGGTACAAGTCTACAGTGTCTAGGTCAGTTATCTACTGAAGAATGGGTGAGTGTTGGTTAAACTGTTTTTGGGTAGTGTAAATCCTTAGGGTATCCATGTGACACCATCCATAACAGCAGAAAATCAATCACAAATAAATTCAATTAATAGCAAAAATTCAACTAGGTCAGGGCTTGATTTATTTTAAATCAATGTATTAGTAATGATCTGTTTAAGTGTAAAACTGTTAAATGGGATAATGGGATGATTCTAAAACTATTAGTAAATTCAGCAATTTCTGTATCAGTAATGTGGATAATGTTGACCTCAATTCATCAAAATCTCTAGTTTTAGACAGCATAGACAACATTAACTCTTACAATTTACAGTCAAGTGCAACTACTCAAAGATTTCACCACGGTACACAGAAACCAGCAAAGGGCTCCACGTCCTGAACATTCTTCCCCTTATTATTATTACTCTTATTCACTTCAAAAGATAGAAAAGGGGGAAGCATTGTGAGGGAACACAAAAGAGAACAGGAACTAACTTGTATCTCAAAAGTCCCACAACAGCACCCCCTTGTTGATTACTTTCCTAAACAGTATGCCACATTGTGTTTTATTCATTATATAAACATTAAATAAAACATTAAAAACATTGACACAAAAAAGCAATCCAATGCCAATGACACTGCAACTAAAGTATTTAATATCTAACATATTAATTGCATGTATAATATTCATCACAGAAATGGCAATTTAAAAAAATTCATTTTAAGCGAATAAACGAGGTTCTATAGCTTTCCTTTTGTTTTAGTCTTTGCGTTTTTAACATTTTAAAAAAGTTAATTTGTGATCATGAAAAAAATTTATATAAAAGCAAATTTCTATTATTAATTTTATTATTAATTCTTTTTATTATTTGTTTTTATTAAAATGGTCTGTATTTCAACTCCTGATTTTTTTCAGATTGTTTTAATATTTTTCTTACTTACTTAATAGCCATTTATGAATAAGATACACTGGATATGATTGAGCATTAAATAGTAGTAAAAGAATAAATCCTCCTCACCATGTCATCATTAAAAACTAAAGTAATTTTAGTGCAACACTAAAAATGTGACAAAGACAATAGAATAATAATTCACTGCTAATGTCACATGCGGGGATGGAACTATATGCTGACTGTGTTTCTCTGTCATATGCAGTATCCCAGAAGTGGAAGTGACTAAGCACAATTAGTAAAGTCTGGATTTTAAGTATCTGTACACTTGAGGTTTTGTTTGAGTCTCACAAATTTCAAAAGAAAATCTCATTTGTCTATAATCATATATGTATAAAGTGACTTTTAAGCATCAGGCTTCTTCACGTAGATGTAAACTTCTAATAAATCTAAATTGAACAACACGAAGGAGACCTAATACACACCCGTGTAATCTATCTGCTGCTATACACACTTTGTATTGATCAAGGCAGCTAGCTATGAACTATTCAGCTATATATTGTTATGCTAGCTAACACCTGAGTGATTAACAATAAAGCTGTGGTGAATTATTACTTAGCCAATGTTCTCCCACATTCCTTGGTTCCTTTGTGAAGGAAAACAGTGATTTACCATCAGTTACCAAAATCAGTGTGAAGCGAAGAAGACAATATTTTGTGAATCTTTCTTGTCATTTTACTTTCCTAGGCTACTTTTAGCAATTTGTAGCCTTATATACTTTACCTTGGAGCATTTGAAACTATACTTCGCCTTTTTCTAGAGTATTTATTTATATGATTAATTACACTTTAACTTGAAAGTTTTACAGAAATATATGTACATCAGCATTATTTTCTACTATATTTCCGACTAACTCTATTTACACTTTGTGTGTGCGTGTGTGAGAGAGAGAGAGAGAGAGATATGCATGCAAAAACTTGCCCTAACAAGTTTTGCATTTCAAAAGCGTCCGGTATTTCTGAGACAAGTCATGAAAGCTGCTTTGCGTGTAACTGAAACTGCTGTTTGTTTGTTTGTGTGTGTGTGTGTGTGTGTGTGTGTGTGTGTGCGCGTGTGTGAGAACTGCTCTTGCTTACACGACAAAATGGTGGTTTCACAAGTTCAATTAGGACAAAATAAAACTTTTGCTTTTAACCTAAAAACCTGGACACACACACACACACACACACACACACACACACACACGCACACAGTCGCAAAGAAATAATGTTCTTATACACACAGTTGGAGGGGAAAAAAATATTCCCAATTTATAACAGGACTCAATCCAATAACTTCCTGCTGGAATGTGTTAAACATTAACACCCAGATAAGCACAAGCCAAATCAGACATTAAGCCTTTCTCAACAACTCTGTGTGTGTGTGTGTGTGTGTGTGTGTGTGTGTGTGTGTGTGTGTGTGTGTGTGTGTGTGTGTGTGTGTGTTCACCTCATGGTAAGTGATTGACTGATTGAATGATCAGCCTAGATTGTTTTTTTTGTGTGTGTGTAATTAATAGCTTACTATATAAACAATGCAATAATAAAAGCAGTAAAAAAATAAAAAATAAAAAAATAAAGATTTTATGTCCAAATGGGTTCTGCTTAGAACCTTTACAGTACTAGAACCTTTTTTCTTAATAACCTAGAATACTGTACATTTACACTCTTTTACAAAAAAAAACAAAAAGAATAAGTCTAAAAAATGTATTTTAAAGGTTAGGTTTAAAAGCTAATTTTTTAAAAAGGTTAACTCTAAATTTCTTTTTTTAAGTTAAGGCTGGGATTAAAGGCTCTTATAAAAAAGTTAAGGTTTAAAAGCCCTTTGAAATAAAGGTTAGTTGTAAACACTCATTTTAAAAAAAGTTAGGTTTAAAAGCTCTTATTAAAAAGGTTAGGTTTAAAAGTCAAGGAAAGCAGAGTGTTTTCATTTCAGTTCCCAAGAAAGAAACCTTCAGAAAGCTAGAACCCTTATGGAACTCGTTCTGTATTTATGATATAATGTACAGCATAATGAATCGCACACCATGTGTAGCACACTATGTGTTAAATAAGGAGCATTAGCTTTGTATTAACCTGTGATTTAATGTTCACCCTTAGAGGGTTCCTCAGGGGATAATTCAGGGTTCTTAGCTTCCTGAATGGGTTCTACCTGTCTGAAAGGGTTTAATATTCACAGCACATAGAATTTTTTTTTAAAAAGGTTCCCCGCAGGGACAAACCAGAAAGAAAAAATGGTACTAGATTGTACCTTTCCTTGTTGTTGGGGTGGAACCCATATCTTTTGTAAAAGATACACCATAGCAACAAGGAATGGTACTGCTTAGTACCCTTTTATTTCTGAGAGTGTATGAGTGAATGTGCTTTGAGAAGAAAATCCGGCCTCCATCAGTCTTCCTGGTTGCCATTTTAACTGTAAAACAATTCAGCCTACAATTAGTGAACCAAAAAAAAAGCAGAGAAGCCTAACAGGAAGCATCTCAAATCACTCCCTACTCCCTGCACAAGTGCACTACATGGGCTATGAAATGAAAGCATTCTGCACCCTACAGAGAGCCGTGTGAGATCACCCTGACATGAGACATGCGGCAGGATCAAAGTACAAGTGTTAAAGTAAAACCTCAGATCCTCTCCGTCATCCAGTGATCAAAGTGTGGCGGAGAAAAAACATAAAAGCATCATGTGTGTATTTAATCTACGTCTCTTCTTTGATGAAAATGTTTGTTGTGGAAACAAATCGTTACCTTGTCATCGGGAATAAGCGTCTCGCTGTCCTTCTTCACCTCCTTTTGGCCAAGAGCCGAATTAAAGGTCACTTTGACCATGATGGATGATTTATTTAGGAAAAGATCAAACACAAGAATCACCGCGTCTCCTCTTCACTACCCGGCCAGCGACAAGGTTCTTCTGTGACGCAGATATGAACGAACACACACACACACACACACACACACACACGGAAGTTGAAGACTAAAGTGACAGTAGCTTATGGCTGGGCAGCAGAGGGCGCATATCCAAGTTTATTTAAGGTTATTTAAATGTCTAAATTCATATTTATTATATTTAATATTTATTTATTTATTAAAGCCATAAACCCTTCTATTCCTGAACTCACTGACTCAACACATGTCCACTTTTTATATTTTTTTTAACGTCCATTCAAATCAGCTAATAGCTCCAAGAACTCAGCAATAAATATAATAAATTGGATTATGGAGAGTCGTGATTTCCAAATCAGGGACCCTCTGGCTGTGCTTCAGAGACCCATGAGGGTCCCCAACCACAAAAGGCGTGCCGTGAATATTCCACAGATTAAGCCCTTTACTCCAGTATTCTCAGTGGTGTACTTGTCTCTCATTTGCTTAAGTAACACACCACCATCTTGATCTTTGCAGGATATGTCAACAAATTTTGTAACTAAGCCGTCAGCAGCGTGGCATCTCAACATTGTTGAACATCCCGTTCCAGATTTATTCCCTCTTTGCTGTTATAATAAGCTCCACTCTTCTGGGAAGGCTTTCCATTAGATTTTGGGGCGTGGCTGTGGGAATTTGTGTTCATTCAGCTACAAGAGCATTAGTGAGATTGAGGTCAGCGCTGATGTTGTGTGAGGAGGCTCCAGTTTCAGTTCATCCCAAACGTGTTCAGTGGGGTTGAGGTCAGAGCTCTGTGCAACCAGCATTGACCGCAAGATGTGTGTGCAGCATGTGATAACGAAACGGCATGCTTGTGGGACTTGCAATACTTTCTTTTCTTTCTTTTGAATTTATTATTAGAAAATGAATGTCAAATATTCATCAAATCTCATTCTTGCGTGTCAAGGCATATTAGCATCACCGTAATGTATACAAAGGACTGGGTTTTAAACAAAATGCGTTTTACCAGTACACCACATATGGGTGTGATGGTCAGGGGTCTACAAATGTTTGGCCATAGAGTGTACTTAGATAATTTGCAAAAAAAATACGCATTACAAGTAATAATATTTAATATAATTGTTTTCCCAGGAAGGTCGATAGAATAACAAAGACTTGTTTAATTTTCAAGTACTCATAAAATCAAAATTGGTGTTTTAGAACTTTTTGTATGAGACTCTTTACCCTGTAGACACAAATGCACCAATAGCAAAAACATGTTTTTTACAGTATATATTCTTATTTAAATTTTTCATTTCAATAGAAAAAGGTTGATTTTTTTTTTTTTTATGATTCATCCTATGCTCCTCCAATTTGCTCTCCAAAACACATTTATCCCATCCCTGTAAACAAATTGAACAGGACAAATCGCTTTACAGTAGCAGCAAGTTAACATTCAAACATGGTTCATGTGTAGTACAACTTCCTCCATGTTATTCTTCCACACAGTCCGTCCAAATTGTGATCTTTGCTCGAACATGTATGACTACAGTCCATCAGTTGACAACCCCTGACACAGACTAAAGGCCTGAGCACATCAGTATGATGTATTATTGTTCATTATATGATTGGTGTGTGATAATTTTACATCAAAGACGGCCGAAAATGGTGAGCAGGATCTTGAGGACTTTCGTAAGTAGGCACCTAGAGGGTGTTTAGAAATTTTTAAGTGTACTTAATTTTAGTGTTTGTAATTTATCACTTATGTAGACCTTTACTGATCTAGATTGCATTTTGTAATGTATTTTAACATAGCATAGCATATATAATTAATTTGTTAGATATTGCTGTTGCTGAGCATTATACTATTGGTCTTATTGCCCATGATAAGGAACCTAAATACTCTGACACACTGTTAGACCTTACCAGGATTTTTTACAGTAACTTAGTGGCAACACTGTTGCATGGTAGTTACTGTAAAAACCTGCTTACAGTAAGCTACTGCAATGGCTGTTTACAGTTATTTACTAATTACTGTAATTGGTGGCTGGAGTATATTACTGTAAAAAACAAAATACAATAACAAGCTGTAATTGTCCTATACAATAAAAATTGATTACTGTAATATATAACCATATTATTGCTGTTATATTGTTAATTTATTTTTATGAAAAAAGGTTCATTCAAATAAATTTGTATTTTAAAATATATTTTATTGGTATCTTTTCATATACATACTGTATATATTTTCCTTAGTAAAATAGTAATAGAGGGTGTCCCAAAAGTCTCCATACACAGGGGACTATGTTTGCCTATGTTACCACGTCGGTTGTGCCTTCGTCAGTGGATGTTCGTGGATGTTGGTTGTTCCACAACACTTCCAGTCTTTTTGAATTTGTTAATAAGTTTGGCAACAGTGTCATGTGACGTGCTTGCCATGTTTCCTGTTAAAGTCCATCGCAACCTTGAGACAGCGTCCCGATTCAGCCATGAGTGATTTTAGTATGCTCTTCTTTTGTCAAAATCATTCTTAAAGGCTATCTAAAAGTGTGAAAAATTTTGGAAGACATAATATAAACGTCAATTATTACATTAATAATAAACAACCATTAAACACACAGTGTATGAACTCATATAATAACACATTATACATTTATGAAATGCATTTCCGGTAACTTAACCAATATATTCATGGTAATTACACAATATAAACCTATTTAAAACACATTTTAGGTAATGTGACCAATGTACTCAATATAATAACACAATATAAACATTCCAGCAGCATTAAAATAGATTTACCACAGTACTAGTACTAACTACTGCTACATAGTACTAGTAGAAACAATTGTCAACAAAGTATATAAAGAAACAATCAATCAAGATAAAAGATTGATAAAAAGGTAGCAAGGTAATACATACAGATTATTCTATCCATATTATTCACTTCAGAAGTGCAGTGTGTCCATCATTGTAGGGCCAGGATGAGGAAATCACTGAAGAAAAAAAATGTTACCCAAAGGACAATATAAATGCTATGTGAAGCACCTGAAGTCATTTACATTTATGGCATTTGGCAGATGCTCTTATGCAGAGTGACTTACAGAAGTGCTTTGAAGTCTCTATCAATAAATACGTCCCGATACTGGTTCACTAGGTCACGGACTAAGAATACCATCAGCCTTAAAACTCTGTTGGGAGGTAATATAGTAAGAAAACACACTTTTTTTTTTTAAATGAAAAGTGCTAATTTAAGTACTTTAGGAAGAGGTAGGTCTTTAGACGCCGTTTGAAGACTGCCAGTGACTCAGCTGCTTGGACATCTAGGAGAAGTTCATTCCACCACATAGGTGCCAGAACAGAGAAGAGTCTTGATGCATGCCTTCCTTGTACCCTGAGAGATGGTGGCACCAGTCTAGCGATGCTAGAGGATCAGAGGGAGTGTAGTGCAGTGCAGGGTGTGATAAGTGATTTGGCATAAGTGGGTGCTGGTCCATTTTTGGCTTTGTAGGTGAGCATCAGTGTTTTAAATCTGAAGTGTGCAGCTACAGGAAGCCAGTGGAGGGAGAGTAGCAATAGGGTGGTGTGGGAGAATTTAGGAAGGTTGAAAACAGGTGGAGCAGCTGCATTCTGGATCAGTTGCAGTGGTCGAATGGTACTCAGAGGCAGACCTGCCAGAAATGAGTTGCAATAGTCCAGTCTCAAATTGACAAGAGACTGAACCAGCACCTGAGTGGCCTGTATGGATAGAAATGGACGAATCCTTCTGATGTTGCAAAGGATAAATCGACATGAGCGGGTCAGATTAGCAATGTAAGAGGAAAAGGACAGTTGATTGTCCATGGTTACCCCAAGGTTGCATGCAGTAACTAAAGATGAGATCAGAGAGGATCTCCAGGGAGATCACAAGATCCTGACATGGTGATGAATCACCTGGGATGAACAGCAGTTCAGTTTTGCTGGAATTAAGTTTCAGCTGATGAGCTGCCATCCATGATGAGATGTCTGCCAGACATGCTGAGATCTGAGCAGAAACAAGAGGATCTCAAGTTCAAGTTCAAGTGATTTTATTGTCATTTCGACCATATACAGCTGGTACAGTACACAGTGAAACAAAACAACGTTCCTCCAGGACCATGGTGCTACATAAAACAACACACTAAACCACATGAGATGACACAGAACTAAAGAGCTATACATTCTACATAAAGTGCACATGCAAACAACACAAGACAGTACAGTAACTCCTAAAACAGGACAATGGGCACAGTAAGTAACAGTGTCGTGCCAACCAGTACACAGTTCTAGTGTGAAAGTGTCAAGTATACAGGTAGTGCAAAAAGATACAATATAATTAAAAATAACAATATAGCAGCCAGGTAAGATTGTAGATAATAGCAAGACTTTAAACATAATATTTAGTTTAAAGTTTAGCAGCAAATGTAAAGGTGGCCATTACAAAATGTGCAAAAATTGCAAGGGGAGTGGGATGGTGTTCAATTCAATATATGTGTGTGTGTGTGTGTGTGTGTGTGTGTGTGTGTGTGTGTGTGTGTGTGTGTGTGTGTGTGTGTCAGTCCAGTCTCTGAGTATTGAGGAGTCTGATGGCTTGGGGGAAGAAGCTGTTACACAGTCTGGTCGTGAGGGCCTGAATGCTTCAGTACCTTTTTCCAGATGGCAGGAGGGTGAAGAGTGTGTGTGAGGGGTGCATGGGATCATCCACAATGCTGGTGGCTTTGCGAATGCAGCGTGTGGTGTAAATGTCTGTGATGGTGGGAAGAGAGACCCCGTTGATCTTCTCAGCTGTCCTCACTACCCGCTGCAGGGTCTTGCGATCCGATACGGTGCAATTTCCGAACCAGGCAGTGATGCAGCTGCTCAGGACGCTCTCAATAGTTCCTTTGTAGAATGTGGTGAGGATGGGGGGAGGGAGATGGGCTTGTTTCAGCCTTCTTAGCCTTTCTTAGTGATGGAGCTGGTGTTGAGGGAAGTCAACAACCATCTCTTTTGTTTTGTCCACATTCAGAGACAGGTTGTTGGCTCTGCACCAGTCCGTTAGCTGCTGCACCTCCTCTCTGTATGCTGACTTGTCGTTCTTGCTGATGAGACCCACCACGGTCGTGTCATTGGTGAACTTGATGATGTGATTCGAGCTGTGCATTGCTGCACAGTCAAGAGTCAGCAGAGTGAACAGCAGTGGACTGAGCACACAGCCCTGGGGAGCACCAGTGCTCAGTGTGGTGGTGCTGGAGATGCTGTTCCCAATCCGGACTGACTGAGGTCTCCCAGTCAGGAAATCCAGGATCTGAGGGAGGGAAGGAGAGGATGAGTTGAGTGTCATCTACATAGCAGTGGTATGAAAACCCATGTGAGGATATGACCTCACCAAGAGATTGAGTATAGAGGGAGAACAGAAGAGGACCAAGTACTGAGCCTTGTGGGACACCAGTGGAGAGTCTGTGGGGAACAGATGTGGATCCCCTCCACATCACCTGGTATGAGTGACTTTCCAGGTAGGAAGCAAACCACTGCCATGCTGCACCATAAATCTGAGACTCATGAGAGTGAACAAGAGAGTCTTGTGGTTGACTGTGTCAAACACTGCTGAAAGGTCAAGGAGGATGAGGACAGATGACAGTTTGGCTGATCTAGCAGCATGTAGCTTCTCAGTGACAGCCAAAAGCACAGTCTCTGTGGAATGTGCCACTTTGAAGCCAGACTGGTTGGGATCTTGTAGGTTGTTCTGTGAGAGGTAGAGAGACAGTTGATTGTAGACAGTGCGTTCAAGGATTTTAGAAAGAAAAGAGAGAAGAGATACCGGTCAGTAGTTGCCGATGTCAGAGGGATCCACAGTGGGTTTCTTCAGACAATAACCCTTGCTCTCTTGAATGCAGTTGATACATGACCAGATGATATGGAGCCATTGATGATAGTTGTGATGAAGGGGAAGAGGTCTTGTGAGATGGTCTGGAGCATTGTGGAAGGTATTGCATCCAATGGGCAGGTGGAAGGATTGCAGGACAAGATGACCTGCAGGATCTCTTGTGATGCTAGATTAGAAAAATGTGCCAGTGAAGGAGAAGGGGAATCCTCAGTGGGTAGTGTAGGAGTTGGAGTAGAAGTGAAGGTCTGGCAGATTTTTTCAATCTTCTCATCATAAAAGGTGGCAAAGTCTTCAGCAGTCAGGGAGGATGGAGCAGGAGGAGCTGGTGGGTTGAGTAGTGAAGAAAAGATGTTGTTCAATTCAATTCAGTTTTATTTGTATAGCGCTTTTGACAATGCACATTGTCACAAAGCAGCTTTACAGAAATATATAAATTTCGGATTTAAATTGATAAATTTCTTCCCAATGAGTAAATCAGAGGCAGTGGTGGCAAGGAAAATCGACAGAGACGACATGAGGAAGAAACCTTGAGAGGAACCAGACTCAAAATGGAACCCATCCTCATCTGGATGGGTTGTGGAGCTTGTGAGGATCTTGTGCAGAAGTTTCCAGCTTTTCCATGTAGAAGGCAATCTTAGCAGAAGTCACTTCAGATGAGAATTCGGACAGGAGAGCACAGTAAGAGGCAAGATCTGTGTCGAGTGGTGATTTCTTCCACTTTCTCTCTCTGTTCTTAGTTCTCTCTGATTGCTGCATAACACATCCGACAGCCAAGGAACAGGGTAAGAAATCTTCCTAGGTTTAGAGGATAGAGGGCAGAGGAGGTCCATGGATGAGGAAAGTGAGGAGAGAAACGTGTCTGTGGCTAACTGCAATGGTAGGGAGGAAACGGAGTCGGGGTCTGGAAGGGATGATAGGGTACAGGAAGCTATGGAGGAAGGAGAGATAGAATGGAGGTTTCAACGGGTAGGAGAGAAGTATTGATAGCACATAGCATCCCCATATTGCCCCCATATAGTCTTATAATAATATAATTATCCATAATATCTGGCTAATCACACTTTAGTCACATACTTAAATGAGTATAAATACAATCAGATATTGCTAATATTTTCATAAACAGATTTTATCATTTAAAGGAATAGTTCATCCAATGAAAATCCTGTCATTACTGTATGTACTTTACAGACGAAAGAATTAGAAGAATTTTGGAGTGGTCAATCCTAGCTAAACTTTGTGGTGGAAACATTAACTCAGGATGGTCGTCTAAGTTACCATAGTGACGCAAGGTTGAGGAAACATAATTAGCTTGTGTTAACTGTTGTTACATTATTAGAGTAGAATGAGTATAATGAGTAGAGTATTATAGTAGAATGGTTCCACCATTTCCTGAAAAAAGAGCTAGAGAAACTTTCTCTGTAGTGACTTTTGTGTCACTACTTCTCTGAAGTGGCCTGCAATATGTGTGCTGACAGCAAAGGTACAGGATGTACAGAGCCTCCAGAAAGTACTCTCTCTCTCTCTCTCGCATCAGCTATCAGAATGGGACTTTTGCTAATAAAATGAAATTAATTATTAAATGTCTTCAGGAATATTTTTTTTAAATAAAAAAAAAACTGAGTGTGAATTGTCCTTTTGCAGCAATTACAGCTTTTAGTTCTTTCAGACATGTCTCTATGAGCTTTGCACATTTTGATTTTGGCATTTTCTTCCATTCCTCAATGCAAATTTTCTCCAACTCTGCTAAATTAGACATTTTCACCCTCAATGCAGATGTCTGGCTGACTGAAACTGATTCTACTTAACAATTTGCTCATATTTGGCTCCATCCATTTTTCCTGTGATTACAACAAGCATTCTAGTTCCTCCTGCTATAAAGCAACCCCAGAGCATGATGCTACCACCACCGGGTTTGATCACAGGAATGGTGTTATCTGTGTGTTGGGCTGTATTTGGTGTGGATATTATGCTTTGGCTTTAGACCAAATGGCTCAACTTTAGTCTCATCAGATCACAAAATCTTTTTCCAAAAGCTCTCAGATTTTCTAACATGGCCTATCTCATAGGTGGCTTCCTTCTGGCCACTCTCTCATAGACACATTCTCTTATGTCAGTCAGTGAGCTCCTTCAGTGTTGTACCTGGAGTCTTGGAAACTTCTCTAACAATTGCCCTTCTTGCCTGAGCTTGGCCTGATCTTGGTAGCGTCTGGTTTGTGTCATACTTTTTCCACTTTGTTATGATGGATTTCACAGTGCTCCTAAGATGGTTCAAAGCTTTGCCCACGTTTTAATACCCTTCTCCATTTTTTTTTTCAACAAGTTCATCTCGAACCTTCATGGGCGGTTCATTGGTCTTCATGACAGCAGGACTGATCTGATCTGTCGTTTTAGCTGTGAGTCAGAGATATTAATCTTGCAAGCATACAGCAGGACACAGGCAGATTTTAAATTATTACCCTTTTTTATTGTGAGTGCTCAAGAAAATGTAACATTAGTCCTACATTAATTTGCTAAAGGGTGGTGAATGCTTATCAATTAAGCAGTTTTTTTAGATTTTTAATTTTCAAATAATTCTGAGAACATCTAAATACTTTATTGCATTTAATGTTGTGGAATATCCATGAAAAACTATAATCCAGGGGTATCAAACTCATCGTAGGTAACGGATCACTTTACACTTAGTCAAATGTCAAGTGGGCCGGACTTCTTTTAAATGTGTTCATGCAAAAAGAAACATTATCTACGACTAAAAAACATAAAAGTTGTGATTGCTATTACTATTCGCCCCTGTCACTGTGAAACCCCTAAAATGGTTCATTTGAAAGGAGACATGCTTACAGCATCCCATTTTCAACAATCAAGAATTTCTTCTCATTAATACATTTTGTCAGTTGTGGAGTTTCAGGCGCTGAGTATGAATACTGCTCTATTTTGCCCCCTAGTGCAGGATTACTGTTAAAAATTATTGAAGGTCCAGTTACATAGGCTTATTTCCATATAAAGGTATAAATAATCAGCTGAATAATGACAGCAGTTATTTTATAGCTGTTTTATTTTGAACAAAATTGTAGGGATACTCTTCATTTAAAATATTATGGGAAAGGGATGGATTTTAATAAAAATGTTTTACAAATAATATTTTATATATATATATATATATATATATATATATATATATATATATATATATATATATATATATATATATATATATATAAAATCTAAATAAAATAGCTATAGTCTTATTTTATCTTGTATTTTATCTTCTTATCTTGTAGTGTTTTGCTAACACGCAGGCTAATCTTAACAAGCATTCACTTGCATGCACTCTAGTCCAACTTTGTTCTATGTTATTTGTCGTCAGAAATTAATTTTATGGGTAGGTTAATTCGAAGTGCTTACAGGTGCATCTCAGAAAATTAGAATATCGTGGAAAAGTTCATTTTTTTCCGTAATTTAATTCAAAAAGTGGAACTTTCATATATTCTACATTCATTACACATAAAGTGAAATATTTCAAGCCTTTTTTTGTTTAATCTTGATGATAACAGCTCACATTTTATGGAAATCAAAAATCCAGTATCTCAAAATATTAGAATAAACAATTTATAATACAGAAATGTCAACCTTCTGAAAAGTATGTTAATTTATGCACTCAATACTTGGTCGGGGCTCCTTTTGCACGAATTACTGCATCAGTGCGGCGTGGCATGGAGGCAATCAGCCTGTGGCACTGCTGAGGTGTTATGGAAGTCCAGGTTGCTTTGATAGCGGCCTTCAGCTCGTCTGTATTGTTGGGTCTGGTGTCTCTCATCTTCCTCTTGACAATACAATGAAAGAATGAGGTAATACATATTTCTATTTTTATTTTTTTGTCACACCAAATATCGGCTTTGTTTAATTTACTACTGTTTACTGCTCTTTAACAGTATTTTTTATAATGTAGAAACATTTAATTTCATTATTTTGAAGGCATCTTTGCTCTACAGTATTTCTTTGCATGTGCCTAAAACTTTTGCACAGCACTGTATATACATAATGTCACATCCAGCAGGGACATCACACCTCCACTACAGGAGAGGACTACCTCCCCTAAATATTAAGGACTCTTCTTATACAACACACCACTTCCTGTTCACAGGGTATAAAGCACATGCAAACATGCACACAATGCGAAGTTGATGAAATATCCTGTTTGTGTAAGGTTAGCCTTTGTTCTCTGTTTGCCACGCTTGTGTTTGACCCTTGTCTTGACTTTGACTACTCTTTGCATTTGCCCTAATGTATGGATGTTTTGTGGATCTCTGTGTTTGATCATTGCCTGCCTTCTGTACCGTCACACATCTGTTGAGTCCTGTTTGTTGCATATACATACCTAGATACATACAGTATCTCACAAAAGTGAGTACACCCCTCACATTTTTGTAAATATTTTATTATATCTTTTCATGGGACAACACTGACGAAATGACACTTTGCTACAATGTAAAGTAGTGAGTGTACAGCTTGTATAACAGTGTAAATTTGCTGTCCCCTCAAAATAACTCAACACACAGCCATTAATGTCTAAACCGCTGGCAACAAAAGTGAGTACACCCCTAAGTGAAAATGTCCAAATTGGGCCCAATTAGCCATTTTCCCTCCCCAGTGTCATGTGACTCGTTACTGTTACAAGGTCTCAGGTGTGAATGGGGAGCAGGTGTGTTAAGTTTGGTGTTATCGCTCTCACACTCTCTCATACTGGTCACTGGAAGTTCAACATGGCACCTCATGGCAAAGAACTCTCTGAGGATCTGAAAAAAAGAATTGTTGCTCTACATAAAGATGGCCTAGGCTATAAGAAGATTGCCAACACTCTGAAACAGAGCTGCAGCACGGTGGCCAAGACCATACAGCAGTTTAACAGGACAGGTTCCACTCAGAACAGGCCTCGCCATGGTTGACCAAAGAAGTTGAGTGCACGTGCTCAGCATCATATCCAGAGGTTGGCTTTGCAGAATAGACGTATGAGTGCTGCCAGCATTGCTGCAGAGGTTGAAGGGGTGGGGGGTCAGCCTGTCAGTGCTCAGACCATATGCTGCACACTGCATCAAATTGGTCTGCATGGCTGTAGTCCCAGAAGGAACCCTCTTCTAAAGATGATGCACAAGAAAGGCCGCAAACAGTTTGCTGAAGACAAGCAGACTAAGGACATGGATTACTGGAACCATGTCCTGTGGTCTGATGAGACCAAGATAAACTTATTTGGTTCAGATTGTCAGAGCATCTGTGGGGCATCTTCAAACGGAAGGTGAAGGAGCGCAAGGTCTCTAACATCCACCAGCTCTGTGATGTCGTCATGGGGGAGTGGAAGAGGACTCCAGTGGCAACCTGTGAAGCTCTGGTGAACTCCATGCCCAACAGGGTTAAGACAGTGCTGGAAAATAATGGTGGCCACACAAAATATTGACACTTTGGGCCCAATTTGGACATTTTCACTTAGGGGTGTACTCACTTTTGTTGCCAGCGGTTTAGACATTAATGGCTGTGTGTTGAGTTGTTTTGAGGGGACAGCAAATTCACACTGTTATACAAGCTGTACACTCACTACTTTGCATTGTAGCAAAGTGTCATTTCTTCAGTGTTGTCCCATAAAAAGATATAATAAAATATTTACAAAAATGTGAGGGGTGTACTCACTTTTGTGAGATACTGTACATACATAAATGAAATAGCTTAGCTATAAATTATTACATTGTAATGTATAATATCCTAACTGTGTATATTATTGAATGATGTGAGATATTAATGATCTGACTTGTATGAAGTTTATTAATTTTAAATATAGTCTGCTATATTTGTTTTTTAATAGCAGTCACCTACATTTTCGCCACAACAGGGAGTTACTAGCTCTTTTGATGAGGATGCTGAACCAAGAGCGGCAGAATTATCCAGATGAGTCACTGAAGAGCTGATCTGTCCTGGGCAGGGTTAATTGTGTGCCATCAACTATGTGTGAGCCTGACACTGGGTGCAACAAAAATAGGATGCTGTTGACATCTATACATCTCCAAGCTGCATGAAACCAGATTTCTGGATATTTTTTGTCAGCTTTTCTAGTTCAGACAATAGCTACCGCTCAATTTTCTTGCAAGGTTTGGAATTCCACCTCTCTTTATGCGCCATCCTCCACAACATATGCCTGGGTGCTGAGGATGATCTTCCACCTGAGGAACCATGAGGTTCAAGACAGCTCCGAACATGAAGGATTCCACCAAAAGGAAAGCTGGAGGAACTCATTTTCAGTAACATTTAACTGTTAAGCCTAGTTGTTCTAGTTTAATCTGTTCTAACTGATTTTAGTTACTGGTATTGTCTTTTTAAAATATGAACTGATCAGCTTAAATCATATCAGGTTCTTGCCTTTACTGGTTCAGCTAATTTTATTTATTTGTTTGTCTGTTTGTTTCATTGATCATTATAATTCCCTGTGTTTTAATGCCTTCACTGTCATTAGTACTGAAACATAATAAGCTTTTGCTCAATTATATAGTAACACATTTCATTAACATTTCTAAACCATTATTTGAAGAGTCTTATGTATTACAATTGTCACCTACTGCACCTCTCTGCAGAAACACAGTTTTATACATTTTATGCTCAAAATGCCATCTACAGCATTTAAAACAGTGTAAACACATCGCAAAATACACTCATTCCACAAAAAAACCCCAACACTAGTGTTTTTGTATCAGGAATATTTCATTAATTACAGCACAATCACATAAGAAACGGTAACAACTGCTGGCAAAATGGGCAGGGTTAGAAATTGTATTGCAGTCAGCCACTAGAGGGCCTCAGAGGCATTTTTTAATCCCTGTTACGACGTCCACTCATATTTACAGTCATTGGTGTGTTGCTTTGGATCAATCAACATACAGACATATTTGCTCATTAAAAACTATAACACTGACCTCTAGTCAAATTCAGTTTAAACCAGACCAGCCAACTACAGGTGCATCTCAGTAAATTAGAATGTCGTGGAAAAGTTCATTTATTTCAGTAATTCAACTCAAATTGTGAAACTCGTGTATTAAATAAATTCAGTGCACACAGACTGAAGTAGTTTAAGTCTTTGGTTCCTTTAATTGTGATGATTTTGGCTCACATTTAACAAAAACCCACCAATTCACTATCTCAACAAATTAGAATACTTCATAAGACCAATAAAAAAACATTTTTAGTGAATTGTTGGCCTTCTGGAAAGTATGTTCATTTACTGTACATGTACTCAATACTTGGTAGGGGCTTATTTTGCTTTAATTACTACCTCAATTCGGCGTGGCATGGAGGTGATCAGTTTGTGGCACGGTGGTATGGAAGCCCAGGTTTCTTTGACAGTGGCCTTCAGCTCATCTGCATTTTTTGGTCTCTTGTTTCTCATTTTCCTCTTGACAATACCCCATAGATTCTCTATGGGGTTCAGGTGTGGTGAGTTTGCTGGCCAGTCAAGCACACCAACACCATGGTCATTTAACCAACTTTTGGTGCTTTTGGCAGTGTGGGCAGGTGCCAAATCCTGCTGGAAAATGAAATCAGCATCTTCAAAAAGCTGGTCAGCAGAAGGAAGCATGAAGTGCTCCAAAATTTCTTGGTAAACAGGTGCAGTGACTTTGGTTTTCAAAAAACACAATGGACCCACACCAGCAGATGACATTGTACCCCAAATCATCACAGACTGTGGAAACTTAACACTGGACTTCAAGCAACTTGGGCTATGAGCTTCTCCACCCTTGCTCCAGACTCTAGGACCTTGGTTTCCAAATGAAATACAAAACATGCTCTCATCTGAAAAGAGGACTTTGGACCACTGGGCAACAGTCCAGTTCTTCTTCTCCTTAGCCCAGGTAAGACGCCTCCGACGTTGTCTGTGGTTCAGGAGTGGCTTAACAAGAGGAATACGACAACTGTAGCCAAATTCCTTGACACGTCTGTGTGTGGTGGCTCTTGATGCCTTGACCCCAGCCTCAGTCCATTCCTTGTGAAGTTCACTCAAATTCTTGAATCGATTTTGCCTGACAATCCTCATAAGGCTGCGGTTCTCTCGGTTGGTTGTGCATCTTTTTCTTCCACACTTTTTCCTTCCACTCAACTTTCTGTTAACATGCTTGGATACAGCACTCTGTGAACAGCCAGCTTCTTTGGCAATGAATGTTTGTGGCTTATCTAGTGAACCAAACTGAGAGACCATTTTGAAGGCTCAGGAAACCTTTGCAGGTGTTTTGAGTTGATTAGCTGATTGGCATGTCACCATATTCTAATTTGTTGAGATAGTGAATTGGTGGGTTTTTGTTAAATGTGAGCCAAAATCATCACAATTAAAAGAACCAAAGACTTAAACTACTTCAGTCTGTGTGCATTGAATTTATTTAATACACGAGTTTCTCAATTTGAGTTGAATTACTGAAATAAATTAACTTTTCCACGACATTCTAATTTATTGAGATGCACCTGTATATAAACTGGGAGGTCGCGTGGCATTTGCTTGCTACTTGAGCCACTGACTGACTTATGACAGTCTACAAACACAAAGCTTAACACAAAAACAGCATTTTACATACATTTGTAGATGAACTACATCGGAGTGACATCTTTGTCAGCCATCTTTGTCAAACCTATCAGAACTTTGGTCCAGAGCACCGAATGGGATTGTTATGTCCAAGAAAGATACATGTGAAGGATACATGCTTTAAAATCTGGCCATATAAAGTGCCTCAGTGGGTAGCTGCCTTCTGACTGGGACACACTGTTTGTCTGACATTCTTGATGGTATTTGCCAATAGCTTATAGTTTACAGTCCATGTTTACAGTTTACAGTCTATTTTCTGTGTATTTATTGTCCTGTGTATTTACTGTCCTGTGTATTTATTGTTTTGTTCTGTGTACTTATTGTTTTGCACTCATCTCACACTGTTGTGTATCTGCACTTTATGTAGTCTTGCGTACTGCTCTGTGTTGCACCATGGTCCTGAAAAATTCATTTCGTCATTTCATTCCAATGTATACATGCTATATAGAGGAATGAGAATAAAGACCTACTTGACTTGACTTGGTCTTGACTCGGTCTCGGCTAAGGTGGTCTTGAACCCAACGCTAATTAAATGTAACTATAAATGGATTAAACATGCAATGTTTCATTCATCAAATAAAAAAAAAAAAATGTTCATGTTGGAACATCGCTGTGGTATAAAAGAAACAAACCACTACAGGATGTGCTGTTACTGAAAAAATAATCTTTGTGGTGGTACCATTAACTCTGCATGACATGGAGTGGTTTATTCCTGGCATAATGACTAAGTCTGAAATGCATCAATATATGCTATTTTGAGTGTTGCTATGGCTGGGTTATTCGCCAAGATTCAGAATTACTACAATTTACTGTTACTTGTTATTAGGGTAGTTTATATTTCTTTACAGCTATTGGCCAAAAAGTAACATTTGAAACACATTTAGGCAGAAATGTGTGCGAATGGAGAAGTGAAGGATATTATTGGAAGACAATGTTTTAATTTTAATATATTGCATAAATATATTTCACTTTCATAAAATGTATTGTGTGACCTTATGGATGTTTGTGTTATATAGTGTTGATGTTAACTGCTGAACACAAATTGGTGTTTCAGTTAATGCTATTCAGTTAGTTAATCAGTTAATGTTAGTTAGCTGGCTAGCCAATGATGGATAATTTAGCTCGCTGTTAATACTGAGACAATAAAGGTATCACAAAATAGTTTATTTATGCAGTTAAAAGAACCTAAAAAGGAGCCCAAACTGTAAGTTACCACACAAGATTAACTTCCTAACATTTTTTCCCTTCCAGAAATTAATGATAGCCTGTTGCATGTCTTCTCCTTTTTCATGTGTCCACATACTTCATGTGTCAATCTGACCTACAGACACACACACACTCACTGGGGGATACCGCCATGAGGAGCTGGTGACAATGGTGAAATCAGGAAATGAGATTCTAATGGCCAGACAACAATCCAGTACTCATGAAACCTCCTCTGATACACTCCACGTTAACACACTATGCGGAAAGAAATTCATCACTGCTTAGAGTGAGGAAAGAATTTTACTTGACAATGTCATTTACACCATGACTATACCAAGCAGAGACCTGTGATGACAGATGTAATCTAAAAAAAAAATAATAATCATTACGTATCATCAAGGTATCATTACGACATCACTGCGGCATCACAGTGTGGGAAAGGTTTTACTTACAGGAGTCTTTGTCGAGGACACCAACATGCTCACACAGGAAAGAAACCATATTACTGCTCCAAGTGTGGAAAGAACTACTTGTACCTGCCCATGATAAGTTCTAACAAATTTAGTTGGTTCTGTTTCCCAAAATATAAACAGTCCCAGTCCTGATGCACACCTCTAGCCTTAACCGGACACCGTGAACCTTTGTGTCAAGCTGTCTTTAAAAATAATATGCAGATATTTGTATTTGTTTAGAACACGTTATCTGTTCATTCCAAGTAACACGTTCATATTCATATGTTCATAAATCCCTACTCCCATCCTAATTAGCTTGGCCTTTTTTTGTCCCACAAGAGAGTAAAAACAGCCTGCTTTAGCGAATTCAGCGACTTGTTCGGGATCCCAGTCCTGATGCAAACTGGTACTGTGGGATTTGAATGGATTTCTTTGAAGATTATACACCCAAGTGATAAAAGGGAGAGGGAACATGAAACAAACACAGCAGGGCACAACTTGGTAAATTTTTGTAGGAAATGTTTACTCTCTAAAACAGCAAAAGCAAAATAATCTTTAACTGTAAACGTCTTGCACTTTTTTTTTTTTTTACACCATTTCACATGAGCATCACATCTTTCATATCTTCCTCTTCCAGGCTGAGGACTGCAGTTCCTTCTTCACCAATAAATGTGAGTTTCAAGCTTTGGGGTCACTGACCGAACAAGACAAACCCTTCTTCCTGGGTTAGAAGGAATTAGAGGCTAGAAGGCTAGAAGGGGGAGACTATTCCAGTTGGTGTACACTTTGAACCGTATCAGGGACATTGGTTGTTGGTACCAGTTGGGATGGAGAATGTGGTGAGCAAAAAAACATTTTCCTCTGGCCTCTCTTATCAACAAGGTGTTTCCACCCACAGAACTGTCGCTCACAGGATGTTTTTTGTTTTTCGTACCATCCTGTGTAAACAATAGAGACCGTTGTGTGTTAGAATTCCCAGGACATCAGTAGTTTCTGAAACACAGCCCATCCAGTACCAACATCCATGCCACAGTTAAAGTCACAGAGGTCACAATTTTTCTTCATTCTGATGCATGATGTGAACATTAACTGAAGCTCTTGACCTGTATCTGCACAATTGCTTTTGCATTGCGCTGCTGCCACATGATTGGCTGATTAGATAAATGCATGAATGTGCAGTTGTACAGGTGTAGATGCCAAGAGAGAAATGCAATGTAAATTAGATGTACGTATATGAGGGTAAATTGGGGTGTGTCGTATGCATGAGATGTATATATTTCTATGCAACTTTAAAGAATAAGGGGTAGTGAATGTTGGTTCTATCGTTTTCTTTTATCTTTATTTGTCTGTCTATTTTTTCATTATTATTTTACCTGTCTACCTGAGTCTGTCTCTCACACTTTATTTATTTATTTATTCATTTATTTATTGTTAACCTTTTTTGTATCTCAACTTGTTCTGCCTTCTCTTCCTGTTTCTCAGGTATCTAAATTGTGCTGGAAATGAAGAAAAGCTCAATCTTGTGTCGAGGGGAGATTCTCTACCGTTGTTGTAGACCCATCAACCCCAGCCAGGAGCTCATGGTGTGGTGTGAAGAGGATTATGCCCTACGTTTGATGTCCTTTGGAGCAAAACGTGTTCCACAAATGGTGATTCTATTAATCTTATTTGAATTATTTTTAAGATTTAAAGTTAAATTTTATTTTAACATGCACAGTGTTACTCATCAGTCAATAACAAACTATTCACAATCTAAGTTAGGATATTTAAAGCAGTCTTATTTGTCAAAATTGTGTCTATTTGCCTCAAGCAGCATGTCATGTTTTTGTGCAGTTCCCATTTCTCATCTTCCACTTACTGAAATTTCTATTTTTTTCCTCTGGAAATAAGAGAATCCCAGTTGCAATTATTCTCCTGCACCTTGTTTCCACTATTCTTATACTGCTCAAATGTATCTCCACAAACACATCCAGAGAGTCCACTCTGAGGATCAGGAGAAATCAGGAGTGATTAAGTATTATTTGTTGTTTCTGATGCTCTCCACATGTCCCACTGTTGAATGCTGCAGAAGGTGATTCACCACTGCTCAGAGTGCAGAAAGACACCATAACTTCTCAAACTTCTCCATACAGGAGAGAAGCCCTTTAACTGCTCATACTTCAAACTGTGAGAAGAGTTTTACACAGCAGAGTCATCATCCAGTGTTTTCACAGGGGGGAGAAGCTGTACCTCTGCTCATCCTGCGGAAAGAGTTTAAGACAGTGCTCATTTCAAAACACATCAGCGTACTCACATGGGAGAGAAGCCATATTACTGCTCAGAATGTGAAATTTCAGGCATATGATTTAGGTCTTGGTTCATTTCCGGCACAGCAGTGACACTAACATGGCAGTGTGTATAAGGTGCTGATATGAGGTACGGTAATCGAGTACTTTAGAGTTGCATGGTTTAGGGTCACTGCTGGGTCGAGAAACAGTCGAGCAGCCAAAAATCTCCCATAAACAGCACTGCTCTGGTCAGATAATGATGGAGCGCAGAAGGATGAGGTATCTTTAAATTATGTCTACAAATCATAGAGCATTTTATACTTTCTAATATTTATATGATTTTCTCATGTACAACAGTGCTGTCTATTAGTAAATAGCTCTAAATGGTCAATCACCTATGTCAGTAAGCTATAATATTTGCAATAATATCACAATAATCTAACACTTAATAATGAAATCCAGTTGTGGAGGTAAGCAGCCCATCTGGTTAACATGGCATTTAAACCCATTAAACACACAAATACATGCTGTCCCACTCTGAAACAAAGCACTTGTGTGTGTGTGTGTGTGTGTGTGTGTGTGTGTGTGTGTGTGTGTGTGTGTGTGTGTGTGTGTGTGTGTGTTAAGCTTGTGTCATTTTCAGTGAAGGTAGTATTGGTTTGGTATAATACATTGAGTCATGCAGTTGACCTGGTGTAATAAATGAGGAAGTGGCTAATATATTAGCCACTTATTAATATATATTAATATTAATATATATTAATACTTTTCTTACCCGTTTCTATTCCAGTGAATGGCATTTTGCCTTTAACCACCAATTTTGTCTTCTTGCTCTTTAATATGGTAATTTATACCTAATTTATACCTAGTTATACCTAATCCATAATGATTATATGCAACAAATACACAATACTCAGCCTAGTTTTGTTTTTGGCAAACACAAATAACACTAAACCCATACCAAAAAAAAACTACAGATCCAATATCCAAAAACTCACAAACTCAAATGAGGTGGAAAATCATTTTTCCTGTCCAAACCTGTCAAAGATCTAGTATAGTAACAGCTAATTCACAGGGACTCCACATAATCTCAGCTATAGTTAACTTGTGATAATAATATTGTCTTGTTTACTTCAAGAGAGAGAAAAACAGGATAGGCAGAAATCAACACCTGTGGAGAGGTAATCAGACAGCAGGAATCCTGACAAGCAGTGCTTTCTAGCTATAAGCATTTGCTTACGGCCCAAAGCCACTAGGGGGAACCGTAAGAATGCATATCACAAACCTGATTGTAGGGAGCAATGGTATAAAATAATGATTTATTTGTGTAAAAGTAATGATATATTTTCGTAAAAGCAAAGAATTAAACATGCAGTGGCACAACACAAATTACTGACACACGTGTGTGTGTGTGTGTGTGTGAGTGTGTGTGTGTGTCTGTATACCTGCTGAGAGTGTGTGTCCTGCTTTGATAACTACGAGTATGTGTAGCTCGTGTCCAATTTTAGTTCAGACAGAGGGAGACGAAGCAGGCCAGCGGGCAGAGCTGCTAACTGATTTCCCTCTACGTTTAAATAACGCAGTGATCTACACACACACACACACACACACACACACACACACACACACACACACACACAAAGAGAGTCTGTTCATTAACTACTACAGATCTAATATAATATAATATTATCACTTTTCTACTCAGAGGCCACCTACACTGAATGGACATTCACTGGCCATTTTATTAGCAACACTTACCACATAGGCCACTTTGTAGGTGTACAAGCAGCACGGCAATGACACTGACACGTGTGTGTGTGTGTGTGTGTGTGTGTGTGTGTGTGTGTGTGTGTGTGTGTGTGAAGATCAACAGAAAGTCTGCACTGAAATAGATCAGCTTTTTCTAACTGTACACCAACAAAAGTACATCAGAAAGGGAGGTGAGTGTAATAAAGTGGCCACTGCATCGAGATCAAGAGCTTTCTTTTTATCCATTTTTTTTTTAAAAACCTGAGGTTCCTGATCTTGTTGCTCAAGTGGCCGATGTTGTTGTGCGACACGTCCAGGTGCTGCAGAGAGGGCAGGTGGTATAACCTACAAAACACATATTCACATTATTAAACAAACAGGTTTGTGTAGGTGTGTCTTCTATAACGCTGGACTCATTTGGGGTGCTTTAAGTGGCATTTCATTATAATGACCGTATGATTTTTCCAGGTAGATTGTCTTTTAATAATGGTTATTTAAGAACACTGACAAACATGCACAATGAACGTACAAGTTAATTTTTTTCAAATAAATGAATTGATTATTTTTGGAGACCCATGGAGTCCTGTGCACAGCGTGCGGTCTTCATGGTGTTTATGGAGAAGCATTTCTATTGTTTGTACAGAAATATGGTAGAAACATTTTTTTTGTTGGAGTTTAGTAAGGCGGTGTTTAGGTTGGACTACAGGAGCAAAGTATTTATACCTTGACCAGGGTTACCAGGTTCTGCGTTAAAACAGCACATTAAAGTAAAATCCTTGTGCATTTGTATTGGTTTATGTTGCTTTATCAGTTCAGTCTGAATAATGTATTCAAATATAGAATGAGATACAGCACTTTTTATGGTCATATTTTTTTACCATTTATTTTGTTTGCAATATGCATGAATATAAAAAGATCTTATGACGTAACACAGGTGTGAAATGTTTATCACGACCCTTGATATTTCTTCCTCCTCCTCCTGCCTTCTACAGCTCCACTCATCCTCTCCTGCTGCAGTTTTACAGTGCACTTCCATATGTGTAACATTTACAAACACGTAATCGAGTTTTACGTTTTTATAAGCTGACATGATTCGCCTCATACGGCTTTGACACTTCACTTACAACTGATTCTCACGATTCTAACTTTGAAATGACATATCACTCCCCCGAAACAAACACCACAGATTTAGTACTTGATCTGTTTAACACTTTACTTCCATTTACTTATTTAGTGTGTGTGTGTGTGTGTGTGTGTGTGTGTGTGTGTGTGTGTGTGTGTGTGTGTTGTATTTACTGGGACGGCAGAGCAGCGAGTTTGCAGAATGAGACCACCAGCATCTTGAGGTTGATCAGCTTCTTGACCTCGGCTGGGATTTCCTCAATCGGGTTGTCTCTCAACTTCAGCACCTCCAGTTTAGTGAGCTCACATACCTGGCACAGGAGTGGGGGGAAAATGGAAAGAGAAAGACAGGGATAAACTCAAAAAAACTCACATTTATATGGTGAAAATATTTTTTGTTATTGCTACATTTACACTTAATATACTCAATAAATTAATATGTTCTTATTTTTTTTTAAAATACACATGATGTGATGTTTTTACAAATTACAGAACATGCTTCAAAATTCTTGAAAATGTTATTTTTGCAGTTTTTTTTAAATAAAGTGACAAGTGTAAACTCACCTCCACAGGAAACAAACTAAAATCATTAAACGAAAGATTTAGGTAGCAGAGAGTCGAAATAAGGAGAGACAGATCAGGTAGCTGGTCAATAAAGTGAGCCTGCAGGAACACACACATACACACACACACACACACACACACACAGAGAGAGAGAGAGGGAGAGACCGATAAACATTTTAGCATTCCAAATAGTTTCATACTGATGACTCACATAGCCATTTTTGTGGCTATGTGAACACGTCAAATGAACTCAGACCCTCTGAAACAGTTCAGAGGTGTTACTTTCCACCACTGGTGGCTACTCAAATGTAGTGTTGTAAGACAATGAAACGTCTGTGCATCTGTCTGTCTGTCTGTCTGTCTTTCTGCCTGTTTCAGACCATTTAACACATACAATTCTCTAAGAAAACAAAAGGAATAAAGAAAGACACTTGTTCATTGTGTGAGAGTGAAGTGAAAGAAGAGCATGCAGAAGTGCTGAAGTTCCTCTATTTCTCTTCATTTCCCAAAACAATGCCTCTGTGCGGAGACAAGGCTCCCTGTTGAAAAATAAAGTACAATGAACCACAGTAAAGCAGACCTGAGCACTGATCTGGCACTTTCCTATCTGTCATTCACACACACACACACACACACACACACACACACACACACACACACACACACACACACAAACACACACACACACACACCTTGAGGTTAAGGATGGCACCACCTTTCTTGAGGCACTCTACAACCGCACATTCAGACGGGCTGACTGGAGCGAGGCTAGGGGAATGTGATTGGCATGAACCATGGAAGCTCAGAACAACTGAAGAAGAGAAAGCAAGAGGCCATACTTAATCATGTTTTCATGATGTTCACTGACACAACACAGATCTTTCACATTGTCTTTGTTAGTAAACTGTCTAATTAAAAGGACATCAGACATATTGCATGCTTCCAGTATTTGCATTCTGTATGTATGTATGTATGTATGTATGTGTGTGTGTGTGTGTGTGTGTGTGTGTGTGTCTTGCCTGGGTCTATGTCATACTGTGTGTGTGTGCATACAGCTTGTGTCTCATCTGCTGTCCACAACGGTTTGTCATCTCCCTGATGCCTCACACACTCCGTCTGCAGTCGCACCTGAACCACTGCAGCCAACTCTGGACACAGACACACACACACACACACACACACACACACACACACACACACACACACACACAAACTGCTTGGTGTTCAGTTGGATGGTGGTGTTAATTTAAGTTGTTTGGTGTTCAGTTGGAGGGTGGCGTTAATTTAAGTTGTTTGGTGTAGAGTTGGATGGTGGTGCTAATTTAAGATGTTTAGTATTGAGTTGGATGGTGGTGCTAATTTAAGATGTTTAGTATTGAGTTGGATGGTGGTGTTAATTTAAGATGTTTGGTGTTGAGTTGGATGGTGGTGTTAATTTAAGCTGTTTGGTATTGAGTTGGATGGTGGTGTTAATTTAAGCTGTTTAGTATTTATTTGGATGGTGGTGTTAATTTAAGCTGTTTAGTATTGAGTTGGATGGTGGTGTTATATTAATTTAAGTTGTTTGGTATAGAGTTGGACATTGGTGTTATATTAATTTAAGCTGTTTGGTGCAGAGTTATCTGTGGTGTTATATTAATTTAAGCTGTTTGGTGTAGAGCTGGATGGTTGTGTTAATTTAAGATGTTTGGTATTGAGTTGGATGGTGGTGCTAATTTAAGATGTTTAGTATTGAGTTGGAAGGTGGTGTTAATTTAAGCTGTTTGGTGTTGAGATGGATGGTGGTGTTAATTTAAGATGTTTGGTATTGAGTTGGATGGTGGTGTTAATTTAAGCTGTTTGGTGTAGAGATGGATGGTTGTGTTAATTTAAGATGTTTAGTATTGAGTTGGATGGTGGTGTTAATTTAAGATGTTTGGTGTTGCATTGGATGGTGGTGTTAATTTAAGATGTTTAGTATTGAGTTGGATGGTGGTGCTAATTTAAGCTGTTTGGTATTGAGTTGGATGGTGGTGTTAATTTAAGATGTTTAGTATTGAGTTGGATGGTGGTGTTAATTTAAGATGTTTAGTATTGAGTTGGATGGTGGTGTTAATTTAAGATGTTTGGTATTGAGTTGGATGGTGGTGTTAATTTAAGATGTTTAGTATTGAGTTGGATGGTGGTGTTAATTTAAGATGTTTGGTGTAGAGTTAACTGTGGTGTTAATTTAAGATGTTTAGTATTGAGTTGGATGGTGGTGTTAATTTAAGATGTTTAGTATTGAGTTGGATGGTGGTGTTAATTTAAGCTGTTTGGTGTAGAGTTGGATGGTGGTGTTAATTTAAGCTGAACATTCTCTATGGTGTTGAGTTGGGCAGTGGTGTTGATTTGTTAGTTGGATTGTGCATGTGTTAGTTTGTGCTCTGCAGTGCTGAGACGGCCTGTGTTAGTCTGCGTTAGACTGGGCCGCTGTGTTAATTTGTGCAATTATTTCTGTAGTTTGTTGTTTTGTTGGAATGCACAAAGTATGTTAATTTGTTCTGAGGTTTTATTAATTGGTGTTTTGTGGTGTTCAGTTAAACTTTGTTGCTGTGCTAACTGGCTTAACCTCATATGATGTCCCACCATATGGACAGTAATTTGTGTTAATTGTGCTGTCTGGTATTGAGTTACACTGTCTTCATTTGTATTCAGTGCTACACGTTACTGTGTCGTGTTAATTTGTATTACCACATATGATCTGCCGTTGTGGGATCCTGCGTTCAATATGAGGCAACTGCTCACAGCTCAAAATCTTACTGGCCACTTCTCTCTGCTGCCCATCATGCAGCTCAGACAGGAAGTGATCGACAAACTTCCTGTAATTACACTGTGACAGGTACTGGACCACATCCTTCTGTGATTGGCTGGTCTGGACTTTCTCACTCTCTGACTGAGTGGGTTTCAAGAAGTCCAGGAGGAAGTTTGGGGGTGGAATTGCGTAACGAGGATCATCTCTCAGTAGACCTAAAATACGGGCTTTGGGAATAACTCTTCGTGGTCGGGAAGGGAAAGAGTTAATGATTTTGTAAGGCATGATGGGAGTTTCAGCAGGGACGAAGGCCAGAAGTGAAGACGGCAGACCATTGTTCCATGGAGGAGCGTTGCCATGGTTAATCCACTCACTTCTTCGCTCTGTTCCCTCTTCTTGGACTTGTGTAGGAATAGACTCTGCTATCTTACCTAGGAGGAACACAGACAACATCTAAGACAACAAACTATGTTCAATACACTCTTATGTCCTCAAGTAAACATAACTGTACAGTACGGGAACAGAATTTACCCAGAAGTCATTGCAATCTGATACAATAGTCTTGTCTAATAAAGAATAGATACCTAATTCAAAGGTATCACATTTGTAGAAATGATAGAACTGGAACACGGGATCAGAGTATCATGTACACCAGATTACCTAAAGTTTCATGTTACTTTGGTAGAGGATGTACGGTCAGGTCCATGAATATTTCAACATTGCAAACTTTCAGCTTTAATTTGAGTCTAGCACCATCCGAATCAGGTGAACGGTGTAGGAACTGAAGCACTTTTTAAGGGACCAAACTAATTGGACAAACTAACATAATGATGAATTAATTTGACATTTTTAATGCTTGGTTGCAAATCCTTTGCAGTCATTGTCTGCCTGAAGTCTGGAACCCATGAACATCACCAGATGCTGCCTTTACTGCAGATGTCTTCAGTTCTGGCTTGTTTTTGGGGCATTTTGCCTTCAGTTTTTCTTTCAGCAACTGAAATGCAGCTCAATTGGATTCAGGTCAGGTGAGTGACTTGGCCATTGCAGAACATTCCCCTTCTTTGATTTCAAAAAGTCTTGGGCTGCTTTTGAAGTATGCTTCAGGTCATCATCCATCTGTAGTATGAAGCTCCATCCAATGGGTTTTGAAGCATGTGGCTGAACGTGAGCAGATAATATAGCGCTATACAATTCAGAATACATCTTGTGGCTTTTCTCAGTAGTCACATCATCATACATTCCCCCCCAAAACTATTGGAACGGCAAGGCCAATTCATTTGTTTGTGCTATACACCAAAGACATCTGGGTTTAAAATCAAAAGATAATTTCAGTTCAGCTTTTATTTCTTGGTATATACATCTGGATGTGTTAAACAACATAAAACATAGAACCTTTTGTAACAGACCTCTTTTAGTAGTTGTTTGTTTTATGGAGATTCTCCCTTCAGTCTCCTCTTCAGGAGGTGAAATGCTGCTCAGTTGGGTTAAGGTCTGGTGATTGACTTGGCCAGTCTAAAACCTTCCACTTTTCCCCCTGATAAAGTCCTTTGTTGAGTTGGCAGTGTGTTTTGGATCATTGTCTTGCTGCATGATGAAGTTCCTCCTGATTAATTTGGATGCATTTCTCTGTAACTTGGCAGACAAAATGTTCCTGTAAACTTGTCAATTCATTCTGCTGCTACCATCATCACTAAAGATTAGTGAGCCTGTTCCAGAAGCAGCCATGCAAGCCCAAGCCATGACACTACCTCCACCATGTTTCACAGATGAACTTGTATGTTTTGGATCATGAGCAAGATCCTTTCTTTCTCCAAACTTTGGCCTTTCCATCACTCTGGTAGAGGTGAATCTTGGTTCCAGAACTTTTGTGGCTCATCTCTGTATTTCTTTGCAAATTCCAATCTGGCTTTCTGATCCTTACTGCTCATGAGTGGTTTGCATCTTGTGGTATGGCCTCTATATTTCTGCTCTCTAAGTCTTCTTCGAACGATGGATTGTCATACCTTCACCCCTGCCCTGTGGAGGTTGTTGTTGATGTCACTGACTTTTGTTTTTGGGTTTTTCTTCACAGCTCTCACAATGTTTCTGTAATCAGCTGTTGTTGTTTTCCTTGGCCGACCCATTTAGTGTCTGTTGCTCAGTACATCAGTGGTTTCTTTCTTTTTCAGGACATTTCAAAGTTGTTGTATTGGCTGTGTCAATATGTGATTACAGTGCGGGAAAAAAGTATTTGATCCCCTGCTGATTTTGTACGTTTGCCCACTGACAAAGAAATGATCAGTCTATAATTTTAATGGTAGGTGTATTTTAACAGTGAGAGACAGAATAACAACAAAAAAATCCAGAAAAACGCATTTCAAAAAAGTTATAAATTGATTTGCATTTTAATGAGGGAAATAAGTATTTGACCCCTTCGATTTAGTACTTGGTGGCAAAACCCTTGTTGGCAATCACAGAGGTCAGACGTTTCTTATAGTTGGCCACCAGGTTTGCACACATCTCAGGAGGGATTTTGTCCCACTCCTCTTTGCAGATCCTCTCCAAGTCATTAAGGTCATTTTCAATGCCCTGGCTGAGGGAAGGAGGTTCTCACCCAAGATTTGACAGTACATGGCCCCGTCCATCGTCCCTTTGATGCGGTGCAGTTGTCCTGTCCCCTTAGCAGAAAAGCACCCCCAAAGCATAATGTTCCCACCTCCATGTTTGACGGTGGGGATGGTGTTATGACTTGGGGTCATAGGCAGCATTCCTCCTCCTCCAAACACGGCGAGTTGAGTTGATGCCAAAGAGATCTGACCACACCTGACCACAACACTTTCACCCAGTTCTCCTCTGAATCATTCAGGCAAACTTCAGACAGGCCTGTACGTGTGCTTTCTTGAGCAGGGGGACCTTGCGGGCGCTGCAGGATTTCAGTCCTTCACGGCGTAGTGTGTTACCAATTGTTTTCTTGGTGACTATGGTCCCAGCTGCCTTGAGATCATTAACAAGATCCTCCCGTGTAGTTCTGGGCTGATTCCTCACCGTTCTCATGATCATTGAAACTCCACGAGGTGAGATCTTGAATGGAGCCCCAGACCGAGGGAGACTGACAGTTTCTTCCATTTGTGAATAATCGCACCAACTGTTGTCACCTTCTCACCAAGCTGCTTGGTGATGGTCTTGTAGCCCATTCCAGCCTTGTGTAGGTCTACAATCTTGTCCCTGACATCCTTGGACAGCTCTTTGGTCTTGGCCATGGTGGAGAGTTTGGAATCTGATTGATTGATTGCTTCTGTGGACAGGTGTCTTTTTACAGGTAACAAACTGAGATTAGGAGCACTGCCTTTAAGAGAGTGCTCCTAATCTCAGCTCATTACCTGTGTAAAAGACACCTGGGAGCCAGAAATCTTGCTGATTGATAGGGGATCAAATACTTATTTCCCTCATTAAAATGCAAATCAATTTATAACTTTTTTGAAATGCATTTTTCTGGATTTTTTGTTGTTATTCTGTCTCTCACTGTTAAAATACACCTACCATTAAAATTATAGACTGATCATTTCTTTGTCAGTGGGCAAACGTACAAAATCAGCAGGGGATCAAATACTTTTTCCCCCACTGTATATCACATTCACAAGTGGTTATATTTGATATAAATGAATACATTTTATCTGTGTATGTAACAATCTGTGTAAATTTATTATGACGTAAGACGTTAGTTGTAAAAGTTAGTGCTAAAAGACAAATTATTTATGTTTGCCATTATAATTACATGCATTATAAATGTGCCACAGAAGTAAGGGTTACAGAAGTAAGGGTTACAGAAGTAAGGCTGCTGTCACACACAGTCACTTTGACTTCCTGTTTTAAAAGAAAACACATCAACATATAGGGTCAAATCACAGCTAATAATTTCATGGGGACTTTAAGCCCTTAGTGAGTTGGGCTAGATGTGCTGAGGGTGGAGAGAACTGTGCAGAGCAATGACTCTCCAGGACTGGAGTTATGAACCCCTGCTCTAAGGTCAAACTTAACAAACTTCACTCAAGCTGTGAAAGTACCTGAACACCCCTTAACACTGGAAGTTCAGCAAAGGGGGGATTTCAGGGGGAAGTGAAAGAAGGCACATTAAAATTCGGATTGAGATGTGACAAAGCTTCTACTCTTGTCTAATAAATATAAACACTGACATTAACTCACAGTGTGATGGGGTGTGTTTAGGGGGAAGTGGTCTCCTCAGGAGCTGGATGTCTTTAGATGACATTACCTGTAAAGTGTCAAGTAGCTCATTTGTGGAGGAAAGCACAAAATAAAATATTTTAGTAAATAAAATATGAATAACACAATTGTTAACGATATAAATAATATAGATATAACTGCAATTATTTATTATTGCATAGACCTGTCCATATCCAGTATCTGTATGGGACAAATTATTGTAATATGGAAAACGTTCTTTATAAACTAGTAATATCTTCACTGTCTAGTATTTGGTGAGAAATGTTGTTTAGTTTTTATAAGCAATTCAGTTTATTTAAAGAAAGAAAGAAAGAAAGAAAGAAAGAAAGAAAGAAAGAAAACAAGAAAAACTTACTTAACGACGTTTTCCGACGCGAGACTTCCGGGTTTGTTTCCGGAAACCATAGCAACCGTGCAACCGTGGCAAGTGTCATGAGAAGTGCTGTAATATGGTGTTACATTTTTATATGGTTCCAAATCAAATTTCACATGTGTTACTTATTTATTTTATCTTCAAATATTTTTAATGATGTTGGGTAAGACACTTTGCCCTGGTTTGTTTATATTTGAACACTGAACAGCAAAACTAAGAAAACTAAAATAAACCGTCAAAAAGTTGCCAGGTTGCCAGATTGGACCCAATTAACTCACATTTTTCTGGAATGTAGATGTCCAATATAGCCTATATATAATATTGATATTAATAAACTCAGTTTGAATGAAATTGTGTTGAATTTAAATCTTAAGAATGTAAGCTATTATGGCGCCAGAGTACCAGAGTACCACCCCAAGGTTGGTTATTTCAATAGTTAATTCCTCTTCACAGCAATACGCCAACAATTACAATTTTAATCAATTTAATTATTAATGAATGACTACAATGACTACAAACCCATCTGTCCTGAAGACTCCCATGGTGGAAAACATTCATAGCGACTTTCATCACAATATAATTTTTCTTTGTTAAATAACAACATATTTTTTAATCAGTTTATAACCAGCCTTAGATTGTGTGAATCCCTGTGGATGAGTTTTTTACGATACAGATGATAACGCATTAGAAGGAGTGCATTAATATAAACCTAGGGTTAATCAACACATTCTGGCCAATCAGATACAAGAATTCAACAACACTGTGGTCTATTTGTGACTCAAATATCTCTGCTGCCAGGTTTATAATGAATTCAGTGGGCTCACTTACCCACTTTCTGCTTTTATCACAGGAGAAACAACACTACAGCTCTGTTTATGATGATGTTCATTTGTAAAACACCCAACTAACTAATTCCATATTTGGATAATTTGGAAAATCTATTCACGCATACCAACTGTACCCCTGTACCTGTAGATCAGGCTGTTAATTCAAATCTGGCCCTCGAGGGCCACTGTGCTGCAGAGTTTTCTAACCCTAATCAAACACACCTGAACAAGTTAACCAAGATTTTCAGGATTACTAGAAAATTACAGGCAGGTGAGTTTGGAGGTTGGAACTAAAGAACCCTGTGAAAGATCATGCTTCACTGTTGCCAATATCAAATGTAGTAACATTTTTGACCTCACTGATAAGCATAAGATATTGTATGTCAATCATAATTACTGTAAAATACTGTTAATTTTTATTATTAGCTATGCTTATATTACATCTGTTCATTTCTCAAAATGCATGAATAAAGTAGGCTTCCCCCCATATTTCTACTAGCCCTAGCTCTGTAAACAGTGGGAACTTACAGCATACAGCATACAGATGCTACAATAGGGGACTTATTTTTGTGAAAATTTCAGGTTTGTATCTGGTCCCCCACCAGAGATATTCAAACTGAAATTGAGCAGAATTTTTTTTTTTTAAATCACCCCCATAAAAATGAGAAGTCTCAAACCTGAAATGTTCTCCATGCACACTATACTTACCCAGGTACCCCCTAAAAAAATTAAGACTGAGACTCAAACTCTTATCAATTTAAACTGACCATAAAAGTGGAACTGTGAGCGATCTTGAGCATCACATTTGGACTTAAGTTCTAAGTCTAAGGAATATGAATCTGCAAAATGTTTATATATACACTTTTGACATATTTGGACAGCAAGCATTTGATCATCTTTGAAACAGTGCCTATTAATGAAGTTGATACACTTGAACAAAACCACAATGAAAATGAGATTTTCAATCATTTATTCAACAGAAATATCAATAGATGTGATAGCCTTCTGTGGAAAAAGTAAGTACACCCTTGGCTTCAGAAGCTAGTATTGCCCCCTTTAGCAGAAATAACTTCTTGTAGGCGTTTTGCATAATTGTCCACCAGGCTTGCTGAAATTTTTCAGCAAGCAACATTCTTTCAGTTGCAAGATGTTTGAGGGTTTTCTTGCATGTGCTGCCCGTTTCAAATCCCCCCACAACATTTCAATGGGATTCAAATCCGGGCTTTGACTAGGCCATTCCATAACCCTCCATTTCTTCTTTTTGAGCCATTCCTTGGTGGATTTGCTAGTGTGCTTAGGATCATTATCCTGTTGAAAGGTCCACTTTCGGTTCAACTTCAACTTTCGGACAGATGGCCTCACATTATCTTCAAGCACTCTTTGATATGATGCAGAATTCATAGTTGAATCAATGAATGCGAGCTGTCCAGTCCCTGAGGCAGCGAAGCAGCCCCAAACCATAACATTTCCACCACCGTGCTTCACAGTTGGCGTGCTTCTCCTGAAAAGCTGTCTTTGGTCTGCGCCAAACATGTCTGCTGTACATGGAAACAAGGAGCTCTAAGGAGCTACGACCATCCTGAGCCAAAAACAACTGGTGGTTTAGCAATGCCAATACATAAAGGTAATCACTCAAATCACTCAAAATTACGAAAATTAAAAATGGTTAAGCAACCTGCATTAGACGTCTTGAGATGAAATGACCCAATGCACATTTTCATACACCTGGTAAATATTTATCATTTCAGTTTGGTTATCTGTTACATCCTGACCAACACATCAACACAGGGTTAGGAACTCATATTGACAGTTTGTATGGAGGCTTGTTTGTTAGTTCCTAATTCAAAGAGAGTCGCATGGCAAGTACTTTTCAGTACTCATAAATATGTATGCACTATTTTTTGAAAATGAAGGGGAAAAAATAGGTAAATGTGATTTTAAACAATTTTACAACCAGAGTTATTTCTTTTTAAATGAAGCTTTTGTTGGACAAACTGTAGACTTCTACACTAAGGTCCTGTGAAACATTAATGCTTATCATCAGGGTTTCCAACCTGAGGCCCAAACGGTGTCATTTTTTGAAAGTGTCACCTTTGCCTAGCAGATTGCCTTATAAAGCCATCATAAGCAACGTTCCTGTTTTCGCTTGCTTGTCACTTCCTTCCTCTCTCATTTGAATAGATCTGTCATTCCTCGCTGCTCTGCACACTGCTTGTGTAAAGCAGAGTAACTCAGAGAGAGAGAGAAGGACCTGACGCTTACCTTTCTCAGGTAAGAAATCAGCTGCATCTGTCCATAGATTAATGTGCATGTGTGTATGTATGTATGTGTATGTGTTTGTTTGTGTGTGTGTGTGTGTGTGTGTGTGTGTGTATGTGTGTGTGTGTGTGCATTGTGTGGCAAATCTTGAGAGATCATGTATAGCTCAGTAATGGTGCATGGATTACCAATCATTCTGTGTTTTATACATGTACAGTTAACTTTTATTATTTATTATATCGTCACACTCATTATAATTTACTGCTGCTTTTACTTCTTCTTTTTTTTTTACGATACACTTTTACATTACTCTGACTCCATTCAAAAGTCATAAAGGCCTTGGCCTCATCAGTGTACTATCATGTGCACTAACGATCTAACAAGCACACACACACACACACACACACACACACACACACACACACACACACACACACACTCAACTGGTTTCCGTATATCTTGATTAACTTGAAACTTCACACTTTTAACATAAAGTGTGTGTGTGTGTGTGTGTGTGTGTGTGTGTGTGTGTGTGTGTGTGTGTGTGTGTGTGTGTGTGTGTGTGTGTGTGTGTGTGCCACTGAGTTGTATAAAGTAGAAGTTAAAGCTTTGCTGTGCAGTCAGAGTATAACAGGAAGTTGTGGTTAAGCTCTCTGCTCTCTCGACATGCTCAGCTCCTCTCCGTTCTTCTTTTGCCATGGAGTCAATGTTCAGAAGAAAAAAAAAACATTTTGAACAGATAGAAGATGACAGAAGATAATAAATAGGATCAATTTGAGCTGTACCTTCTCTTAGGGGTGCGATGGTATGACAATGTATGATAACCGCTCACTCTAATATATAACGGCTTTTAGTGCATGACAACTTCACTTTAAAAATATACATTTAATGTGAAATAACTCTGCCATTGCAGAATAAAGCTTCAAAAATATGGTTGTAAGAATATTGTTTAAGGCAGACTTGCTAAGGCAGGATTACTGTAGTGGTTAGTAGTGTATCAAATCACTGTTTCCTCAAAAATAAAAATATTTTAGCAGTTTTCGGACGAGACGGCACACCTTTTTACATATACTTCTTACTAATAATAACGGTAGTGAATATTCTCAGTTGAACTATTTCAGGTAAAAATATCAAGGTCATCCTACATTGCATCTGTAAAGGCCTCATGTCCACGTAGGAAACATCACCTCTATTCATTTCCCATGTTAGTAAAGCATGATGAAAACAGTGAGAGCGAGTGCATGGCGTAGAAACTGGCCGTCCTCTGAAACACTCTGTAATCCAGGGTTCGTGCTTTTTCCCCCTGCTTTTTGAAATGTTTTAGGCTCTGTTAGAGAGTGTTAGATGGATTTCCCCCACGCAACTGTTGCTTTAGTTCCAGCGTTCTGTACTTTTTTGGCGAAGGAAACACAATTAAAGTTTGTGAATGTGAACTGATTGTGAAAACATACTGTAATTGTAGGAGAAGGAAAAGAAAAGAAAAAAAACGAGCATGGCTCCTCAGTTTTATCGAGCACATGCAAAGGTATTTTTATTATCTGACCACATATGGATGAACACAAGTGTGGAAGTGAAAAGGAAGAAGATTTGCATATGAACACCAAAGAAGTGTTACAGTACGAAATTTAATCTGCATTGTCCACAGAAAAGGGGCCTCTAACAAAATTAAACCTCCCATGAAGAGTTAATAAGTTATATGGAAACAAAAATGGAAATCTGGCAACCCAACTTTTTTTTTCTTTTTTTTTTCTGACTCGCGTTGCAGTAAAATAATTTTCCTAACATAATAAAAAGCTTCGCCGAAAAAATAAGTAACATATTTAAATGTTTTTTTTGTTTGTTTGTTTGTTTGTTTGTTTTTTAAATGTAATACGATATTACAGCACATCTAGTCACACCTAACACCTCCACTGCTCATTAACACGGTTGCTATGGATTCCGGGAACAAACCCGGATGTCGCCCGCAAGTTCTCAGAGCCAAATTGGGCATTAGTAATGAATTGAAATCAGAAAAAGCCCATTTTAATTTTCAGCCCATTAAACACGTCTTAGTAGCTCTTCCGCCAGTGCAGGAGTACTACATAATTCTATTATTAATATTATCATCATTATTATTATTATAGACTGTTGTATTAACATAAAAGGCACATTTCAGCTGGCAGAAAAAAAGAAATTATATTTCCGATATTACAGATATTATAAAAGCAGCATATTAAGACCAGTAGGGTATTGCAGAGAGGCCTTTCGAACGGTTTGTTTTCCTTAACGTGTCTCCATAAACTCGAGAAACAGAACCCCAGGCTTTTGCATCTGCTTTGGCTCTGTGTGTGAAATATTTTGCCACCTTCCTTAATCATGGTAAAATATTGGGCAAGTTCTTGCAGTCCATGTGCCCATATATGACCACTGCATTCTCCAAATGGAGAAATAGAAATAGCCAAGTAGTCAAGTAACTGGGACCCTGAAGAAGTCATGAGAGCAGATGACTTCCTCTTCGTGGAGTCCCTGAGAAGTAAAAATACAAACTAAACTAAACAAATAAAACCCTGTTTTAGCTTTCAAATGTCAAATCTGCCATTCAGTTGTAAAATAGCTGAGTGTATTTCTCTGGCAAGCAAAGAAGTAGAATTTATGGAGGTCTTAACCCAATCAAATGATTCTTACTAATCTTGTTCAAGGCTTTAACAGTGGCTCGCTTAAGATGTCAACTGACAACCTTTTGCTCACTGCATGGATTTCTGCAAAATTGAGAGGAACTTGTTAGGTGCAAACTGCACAGTGGAAAAAACACACATTACTCATCACCCCATGGCCAAACACTAAAATAAACTAAAATAAAATGATTTATGGCCTCGGTTGTTGAATTTGCAGCTTGGTTGGAAAATGAACTGTTCCCTTATTTCTCGAAGAGATGAAGTGCTTGTATTTGTCATTTGTTCTGTGAGCATCATCTGCTCAACGTTACAAAGAACAGATTCCGAACACTTTTAGGTTTAAAGGTTCACAGCACATACACTAAATAACTCATTAAGAGTGTGGTTATGCGTGCTGCTGCGATATCCAGTTAAAGCATTTCCTCTCACTTCACTGACTTATAGTTTATACAGTTTATGGGGGTTTTTTGTGGTAAAGTATAACCAGCTGGCTGACAGAATATTACAGCAAATATATTTTCTGTCTCAACAAAACAAAGGGTTAAATATACAGCTATCACGCTAATGCAGAGACTGAAAGGCATTAAAGTGAAAATGTACAAAAGATGATGCAACTTATTAATATAGAACGAATGACACTGAGTTCATCAGTGTATGTTTCCTGCCAAAAACAAAAAACAAAAAAAAACGATCAGCCTAAAACACAATTAATGCCAAATTCTCACATTGTCTTTCTGTGAGACCAACTGAATGCTACAGTTACTGGATTTTTCAATAATGCTAAGATCATCATTTGAGAGAGTGTCAAAAGAAGGTCATTTCTACTGAGAAAGTGAAAGTGGAGAGGTCATCTGACCTCGTGTAAAGTGCAGAATTGACCGGTATCACTACTGATATTCTAACAGAATTGATATTGTTGACTAGGATGTGATGAAAATTGTTATTTCGATAAAGTAATGTTTCTTTTGGACCTGGATGGATTTCTATGGAGGTTATGTATATTTTTATGGCTCATCTCACAGCTGTTGGGGAATTTAAACACTAGTTAAAGCAGAAGCTTGGGGTAAGGAGGGTGCGTTTAGGGAATTAGGGTGGTAATAAATATGTAAATAATAATAATAATAATAATAATAATAATAATAATAATAAGAAGAAGAAGAAGAAGAAGAAGTAAATAAATAAATAAATAAAAAATTTTGACTAAAATATGTTTGAAAATGCCAGTGCGCTGGTGTATTTTGAATTTCACACAAGGGGGTGTGACACCAACATCACCTAATTTATAATCACAAAAATGGCAAAAATGCACAATAAATAAATAAATAAAATAAATAACTGGCTTGTGTCCAACAAAACAGCAACACGTTGGCATGAAAATAGAGCCCTTACTTTTAATGTCTTAATTTTACCCATTAATTTTAAATCATTTTAACCACTGACTTTGTGGCAGTTGCTGGCAGATGCTTTGTAAGAAGAACACTAAGACTGCCGTAAACCAAATATAAGATTATCAAACCTATTTCAGACATTTTGCTAATTCCATGCTTTAATTTTCTTCCTTTTGCCAGATCATTTTGCTTCTTTTTAAAAATAAATAAGTAAATAAATAAATGCTTAAAATTAGCACAAAAAATAGTAAGACTGTTTCAATTTTGAAATTTGAAAAATAAATAAATAAATAAGTTTAATAACCTTATAGGTGGTTTACTGTAATCGTATAATAAGAAATACTAGATAAATTTGATGATATTTTATGTCTTTTTTTTTCTTCTTTTTTTTCAGTGAAACTTACTAGTAAAGCAGAATCTTATCCAAACATAAAAAAACATCTGGTCCACGAAACAGAACCAACAACTTTTTTTTCTTTAAATTCATTTTTTACTGCTTTACATTCCTCACTCTTGTAATTACACACTTTTAGATTGAGTGTAGCTACTGAATAATGTATAGTAGTCGTGATTACGCTGAAAATAGAACAGATGTGACTTTAAAACTGGGATTAATCCAAAAATAGAACCAAAGCACTTCAAGCGTAAAACCAATAAACCAGAATTGAATCCAACTATAAGGCCGCACGGATCAAGGCTCAATGCTCTCAACAGCATCTCTTTCAGTCCTGAGATTTAAACTGAACAACACTACCAGTTCTTTCTGCTAAAATGGCACTTCCTTAAACTGCTGAACGGTTGTAGATTGCTTTGGTAATTCCCCTATGTGAAAACAAATGCTTTCTGCATGCCTTGAGAAACTTGTTCGCTGCAAGAAGAGCGGAAACACACACACATTACTCATCCTCTCATGACCAACCATTAAACTACAGCCTCAAATGATGTAATTACACATGCGCGTTTTCTTCTAATTTCTTCTTGTTTCATATTTAATCTTTCAGATAGGAATGTACACTAAGTGGCCAAATGTTTGTGCACCCCTGACCATCACACCCATATGCACTTGTTAAACACCCCATTCCAGATTTGCTCTCATAATAAGCTCCACTCTTCTGGGAAGGCTTTCCACTAGATTTTGGGGCGTGGCTGTTGGGGATTTGTTTTCATTCAGCTACAAGAGCATTAGTGAGGTTGAAATCAGGCGCTGATGTTAGGATGTTGAGGAGACTCCAGTTCCAGTTCATCCCAAAGGTGATGTTGAGGTCAGGGCTCTGTGCAGGACACTCCCGATCTTCCACCTTCTTCCAACCTTCACACACCATGTCTTCATGGAGCTCTTTGTGCACTTTGTGCCAGGCTGGAATAGGTTTGGGCCTCTTAGTTCCAGTGAAGAGAAATTGACACAAATGTCATGTTAGATACTGCCAAACACTCTGCCAGGTTTGATCTTGTTGGTAACTCATTAAATCTTTTTTTTCTCTCCAGTATGTTACCATTAAAGGACATGTTTTATTAATATTAATAATTGTTTATTAACAGAAAAGATGGCCAGTACAGCAACAATTTCACCTGAAGAGATGGAGGATCTGCGGGAGGCCTTCAGCAAAGTCGGTAAGTGAGGAGTTACCTGCATACAGCAGACAAATCCATCTCGAACTGTAAGCAGCCATGTGTAAAGCTTTCCTAGTATTTGTCTATCGCTCCATGGCAGAACGAAAGCCAGCTGAATGTTAATTTGATATCTAAGTCATTTTATACCAGACAGTTTCCTTTTTTGAAAGAAAAAGGAACTTTCAAGCATTAAAACTGGCATCTTTTTTTAGGTTCAGTTTTCAGTTCTCCAAAGTTATTCCAAAGCCTGAAAGCAGTAAAAACTATGCGTTCTCTCATCTTCATTTTGAATCCCGTAGCATACATTACCTGGAAATGTGCAGAACTACTTCAGATTTTCAAATCGCAGTATGCCGTCATATTGAACGCTAAAAAGACAGTATGTAAATACAAAAGTCAGTCCCTCCCGGATTTCGCAGTTTTGCGATCACAGAAATTAACACGAAATCAAGGAAACTCCGCAATATTCTGAGGATTTTTTTTTTTACAATTTTTCAAAATTACCACAGATTTTCTGCGGATTCGGGCCGAGACGCATCATGTGATGTCATCACAACTCGTATTCACCCAAAGCCCTCTTCGATTCACGTGCGCCGAACATGAGTCCAGCTAAAAGGTCTCATTTACCAACAAGCATCACTGCGAAAGAGCGTGCGAAAATATTTTGTGCGATTGCGATTTCGCCAATTCAAGTAGTTTTCCGCAAACAAACAAACAAACAAACAAACAAATAAATAAATAAAATAAAAACTCTGCATGTTGCATCACCGGAAAATCGATTTTATTTATAAAAATTTTATTAAAATTTTATTTGTATCGTACTTTTATATATATATATATATATATATATATATATATATATATATATATATATATATATACAGGTGCATCTCAATGAATTAGAATGTCGTGGAAAAGTTCATTTATTTCAGTAATTCAACTCAAATTGTGAAACTCGTGTATTAAATAAATTCAATGCACACAGACTGAAGTAGTTTAAGTCTGTGGTTCTTTTAATTGTGATGATTTTGGCTCACATTTAACAAAAACCCACCAATTCACTATCTCAACAAATTAGAATATGGTGACATGCCAATCAGCTAATCAACTCAAAACACCTGCAAAGGTTTCCTGAGCCTTCAAAATGGTCTCTCAGTTTGGTTCACTAGGTAAGCCACAAACATTCATTGCCAAAGAAGCTGGCTGTTCACAGAGTGCTGTATCCAAGCATGTTAACAGAAAGTTGAGTGGAAGGAAAAAGTGTGGAAGAAAAAGATGCACAACCAACCGAGAGAACCGCAGCCTTATGAGGATTGTCAAGCAAAATCGATTCAAGAATTTGAGTGAACTTCACAAGGAATGGACTGAGGCTGGGGTCAAGGCATCAAGAGCCACCACACACAGACGTGTCAAGGAATTTGGCTACGGTTGTCGTATTCCTCTTGTTAAGCCACTCCTGAACCACAGACAACGTCAGAGGTGTCTTACCTGGGCTAAGGAGAAGAAGAACTGGACTGTTGCCCAGTGGTCCAAAGTCCTCTTTTCAACTGGACTTTGAAGTCCAGTGTTAAGTTTCCACAGTCTGTGATGATTTGGGGTGCGATGTCATCTGCTGGTGTTGGTCCATTGTGTTTTTTGAAAACCAAAGTCACTGCACCTGTTTACCAAGAAATTTTGGAGCACTTCATGCTTCCTTCTGCTGACCAGCTTTTTGAAGATGCTGATTTCATTTTCCAGCAGGATTTGGCACCTGCCCACACTGCCAAAAGCACCAAAAGTTGGTTAAATGACCATGGTGTTGGTGTGCTTGACTGGCCAGCAAACTCACCACACCTGAACCCCATAGAGAATCTATGGGGTATTGTCAAGAGGAAAATGAGAAACAAGAGAACAAAAAATGCAGATGAGCTGAAGGCCACTGTCAAAGAAACCTGGGCTTCCATACCACCTCAGCAGTGCCACAAACTGATCACCTCCATGTCACGCCGAATTGAGGCAGTAATTAAAGCAAAAGGAGCCCCTACCAAGTATTGAGTACATGTACAGTAAATGAACATACTTTCCAGAAGGCCAACAATTCACTAAAAATGTTTTTTTTATTGGTCTTATGAAATATTCTAATTTGGTGAGATAGTGAATTGGTGGGTTTTTGTTAAATGTGAGCCAAAATCATCACAATTAAAAGAACCAAAGACTTAAACTACTTCAGTCTGTGTGCATTGAATTTATTTAATACACGAGTTTCACAATTTGAGTTGAATTACTGAAATAAATGAACTTTTCCACGACATTCTAATTCATTGAGATGCACCTGTATATATATATGAATTTTGATTTTTTTATATATAAAAGCACGATATAAATAAAATTAAATGCATTAATTATTTTGCTGTCTTGGACTCCCAATGCAATGCTGCCTTGAAATTTACAAAATTAACAACAACAACAAACAAAAAAACCTTTAAAAGACAGCTGTCCTGAGTTTACATCAGGAGGACACACTGCCCAAAAATGTTGCCAACTGTGTTTCTGAATGCAATGCAGAGTTTGTGATAATATATCGATTTAACGATAAGTTTGTACCATATGTAAGGAAACATGCGGGGGCGTGCTGTTATAGGAAAATAGTCCACGACGGTGTGGTGCGATCACTTCTACCAGTACAAAGTGGATTATTTTCCAATAACAGCTATAGTTGCTTTATAATAATAATTATTATTATAAATTGATTATATTAATTAATTGATTTAACCTTTAATCTTTCCTTCAGATCTAGACTCTAACGGCTACATCAGCACAGACGAGCTGAACGAGCTGTTTAAAGTGGCCAATCTTCCTCTGCCGGGATACCGAGTTCGCGAAATCATCCAGGAGCTCAGTCAAACCATGGACCAAGACAAGGACGGCAAGATCACGTTCGACGAGTTTGTAAAGGTAAATAAGGATGATTGGTGTTAAGTCTTATTTCATCGGTGAGCAGACAACATCTAAAGTGTTTATTACAAATCACTTAAATCACAATAACTTTTTTCCCCAACCAGTCATGTGTAGTAGTGTTACCTACCTGATTAGCATATCCTCACATGACGTACATCTACAAACTATTCAGGGTTAAGGATTGTGGTAAGGCTGTATCCCAAACACTACTGTTTCACTGATGAGTTCTCACTAGAGTTCAAGTGATTTAAGGAAACTTGACCTACTACAGAGCACACTATTCACTAACTACACTGCAGTAACACCAACTAAACATAGAAGATAACTGGATTTTCAGCTGATACTATATTCCCAAATAAATCTCCTCCTGCCATGAATGTCATGAAATCTGCGAAAAAGGGAAAAAAAACAGCATTAATATATTTATATACTGTATTTTGATTTGAATAGAGACAAGTCAAAGGGCTTCGACAGTCTTCTTATGTAAAAAAAAATAAATAAAATGCATGACATTGTCGTTCGTTTCTTCGTTTTATCCCTTGTTCCAGGTCTTCCATGGGCTGAAGAGCTCGGATGTGGCAAAAACTTTCCGCAAGGCCATCAACAAGAAGGAGGGGATTTATGCTGTAGCAGGAACCTCGGAACAATCGGGCACACAGCATTCGTACTCAGGTCTGCAACACACACACACACACACACACACACACACACACACACACACACACACACATAGTCTGACCCAACAATAAATAAATCAGTAAAATCAATTAAAAGGAATAATCCAGTTAATGGAAAAGGAAGCAATATATTTTGTATCGTGCCGAGATGATCTAGGTCAACTTTAATTCAAATTTACACATTTTTGATGAGTGAACCAGAAGAGGACAACTGAGCAGTCTGTGGGCTCTACTTTCTGTGCAAATATAGACACCATTTGTACGTGTCAGGGTCAGGACTCAACCTCGGGTCGGTGACATGAGAGGAAAGGGGATGAACCCGATTGCAAAGACTAGCTCAAACGTAGTGAAAGTTCCAAAAAAAAAAAAAAAAATTAAATTAAAAAAATGTAAACACAGGGAAAAAAGGCAAAAACAAGATGTAAAGGTTAGTCCCAAAGTTCAATCAATAAATCCAAGAAATAATCCAATATAAAAAATATCTCCTCAAAGGAGTAATTCAACAGAAAAATTAAAAATCTTCAAGGCAAAGGTCAAAATCACAAAAAGTTTCAAAAATCCAACAGGCAGGACCAACAGAGTAACTTACACAAGATACGAGACATGACAGTCTGGCCTTAGCACAACTAAACACCGAGCAAAGAAACTGAGGAACAGGGCAACTTAAATACTGGGATGAGACACAGGCGACAATAATACTAATCACAGGGGAACAATGAGGGCCTCTAGTGGCCAAAACACAAAAGAACAGGTCCAGAATCCTGACAGTATGTATATTTAAGAATAATTTCTCTCTCTCTCTCTCTCTCTCTCTCTCTCTGTGTGTGTGTGTGTGTGTGTGCACAGAGGAGGAGAAGGTGGCGTTTGTAAACTGGGTCAACAAGGCCTTAGAGAAAGACCCCGACTGCCAACACGTCCTTCCCATGGACCCCAGCTCAAATGACCTGTTCACAGCTGTGGGAGACGGCATTGTACTCTGGTATACACACACACACACACACATGAATCAAGTTCACAACCATGTAGATCTCAGGAGCCTCATTTACCCAGAAGGCACTGCAATCTGATGCCTTTATAAAAAAGAAATAAATAACTAAATAAAGCCAACAAAAGGTGGAGTTTTTACATGTTATCAGGAACAATATTATAAGTATTTAATGTAAGTATAAAACAATATACCTTTATTTGCTACACTGAGTTTAATTATTATTGTTGATGTTGTTGTTGTTGTTGGTAGTAGTATTATTACCAGTAGTAATGGTATTAGTAATATTAGCAGTAGTAATAGTAGCAGTAAAAGTAAATGTTTGTTTATTATTATATTCATATATTGGTTCTTTTTACAGTAAAATGATCAACTTGTCTGTCCCTGACACCATCGATGAGAGAACCATCAATAAGAAGAAGCTCACACCTTTCACCATCCAGGTAATGAAATCCTGAGACAAACTGACCTTTCTCTGACCTTTAACACACAAAATGGAAACCTATCCAAATATGGGCCTTCTTTTTCTTTTTTCTTTTTCCTTCATTGTTGTGATGACTTACTTATGTCCCTCCTTCACATAAGTTACTTTGCTATGACTAGGAGCACAAGCCAAAAGCTAGGGATAGCTAGCATTACCTTTAAAATGTCTAAAGCAGTGTGTGTGTACCTAAGAGCTGCTGCTGTAATCGTACATTCTGACCTGTGCTCATCCCAGAACTCTTATTCACAACAATTTTCACATTGAACGTGTGTGGTTGTGTGTGTCTGTGTGTGTGTGTGTGTGTGTGTGTGTGTGTGTGTGTGTATGTGTATAGGAGAATCTAAACCTGGCCCTGAACTCATCCTCGGCTATTGGCTGCCATGTTGTGAATATCGGAGCAGAGGACCTGAAGGAAGGCAGGCAACATTTGGTTCTCGGTCTTCTGTGGCAGATCATCAAAATCGGCCTGTTAGCAGATATTGAGATCAGCAGGAATGAAGGTATACACACAGCTGCACACACACACACACACACACACACACACACACACACACACACACACACACACACACACACACACACACACACACACTCCAAAACCAACAAAACACTTATCTATGAGGACTTTATAAATGCCCTAATTCATTCATTCATTATTACAATAATTGAGTAGTCTTTTTACAGCGTTAGTTCTGGTGGGCGTGTGATAAACAAAGCAAACTGTCTATCGAACTAACACTAGCTGGTTAGATGGATAATATTAGATAATATTATTCCTGTTAAATGTAATGATAGACTGTATACACAGGTATGAGCACATGCCTAGTATACATATTGCGTTGTGTGTGTGTGTGTGTGTGTGTGTGTGTGTGTGTGTGTGTGTGTAGCCTTGATTGCTTTGCTGAGGGATGGCGAGAGTCTAGAGGATCTGATGAAGCTTTCCCCTGAAGAACTGCTCCTGCGATGGGCCAACTACCATCTGGAGCAGGCCAGCTGCCCAAAAATTAACAATTTCAGCTCTGATATTAAGGTAAGCACACACACACACACACACACACACACACACACACACACACACACACACACACACACACACACACATCATCTGGGCTTAAAAATTAGATTATTATTATTATTATTATTATTATTATTATTATTATTATTATTATTAACTTTATTTTATAGCTGAAAGTATGTGTTACTCCTGTTCCCAGGATTCCAGGGCTTACTACAACATCCTGAACCAGGTGTCTCCTAAAGGAGATGAAGAAGGCATTCCTCCTATCCCTATCGACATGTCTGGACTGAGGGTAACGTAAAATCTGTTAAACAGCCACAAAACAGTTCATGGTTACATCTAAACGCTGTGAAGTTAAAATCATTCCCCCCCAAAAAAACAAAAAACACAAAGAACATGAACCAAACGCATCTTCACAACTTATAAGCATCATGGAGCACTACATAGTGCACTAAATCACAGAATTCACACTCCTGAATAAAGACTATCAGTGATGTTTTGTTTCTGAAAAATAAATAAATAAATACCAGCAAACATATATAAAAAGGACCGAGATGATTGAAAACTTTTACATATCCTAAAGCTGTGAAGATGTATTGGTATTATGGTATAGATCATCTGAAAGAACTCTCAAATAGATAACATCATTACCATCATGCTGTATTTACGCCGTGATGTGCGTTCAAGTCAGCTTTAAGTCAGTTTTGCTCTTATATTATGTTCTCCCTGTGCTTCAGGGGTTTCCTCTGGGTACTTCGGTTTCCTCCCCTAGTCCAAAGACATACGTTGTAGGCTGATTGGCATTTCCAAATTGTCCGTAGTGTGTGATTCTGCCCTGAGATGAGCTGCCCGTCCAGGGCGTCCCCCGCCTCGCGCCCTGAGTTTCATGGGATAGACTTCAGGCTCCCCCCATGACCCTGTGTAGGATAAGCGGTACAGAAAATGGATGGATGACTGGTTTAGCTATCATAAGACATGTTTCTGTTTCTGTTTCTCTACAGGAAAAGGATGACCTGAAAAGAGCGGAGCTCATGCTGGAGCAGGCCGATCGCCTGGGCTGCCGTCAGTTTGTTACAGCGAATGATGTTGTGCGAGGAAATCCTAAGCTTAACCTGGCCTACGTGGCCAACCTTTTTAACAAATATCCTGCTCTGAAGAAGCCCGAGAACCAGGACATTGACTGGAGCTCCATCGAGGGTAAGTTCCTGCCCAAACCTAGCAGCGACGTGAACGTGTTCGACTGTCAAAAATGTGACTCTTTTGTAGCGGGTAGCGTTGCCGCCTCACGGCTTCAGGGTCTCTGGCTTACTTCCTGTGTGGATTTTCACATGTTCTCCTTGTGTATGTGTGGGTTTCCTCCCATCTCCCAAAAACATGGTAGTTGGAAGTGGATTAGTGACTCCAGACTGCCCCCAGATGTGAATTTTGTGCATGTGTGTGTGAGTTGTCCCATCCAGGGTGTCCCAGTTGTCCCATCCTGTCTTGTGCCCAGTGTTCCCAGGATTGGCTCTGGATCCACTGCGACCCTGAATAGGATAAAAGGCTTTCTGTATAGCATGCAATGTGGGTCATCAGTTATTGATAATTTTACAATCTGGCTTTTTTTTCTCTCTTTCTCTCTTTTTTATTTCTTCATCAGGCGAGACCAGGGAGGAACGCACTTTCCGTAACTGGATGAACTCCCTTGGTGTCAATCCTCGTATCAACCATCTCTACGTGTAAGAAAACTCAATTTTCCCACCAACATATCAGCTAAATAATGGAAGGATGGAGGATAAATAGTGTGTGTGTGTGTGTGTGTGTGTGTGTGTGTGTGTGTGTGTGTGTGTGTGTGTGTGTGTGTGTTACAGGGACCTGGCTGATGCTCTGGTCATCTTCCAGCTCTATGAGAAGATCAAAGTGCCTGTAGACTGGGACAGAGTGAACAAGCCTCCGTATACCAAACTCGGCAGCAACATGAAGAAGGTGAGCTCAGAGTCATCCATAACAAACTGAAATTATAGCCAGAGTTAAGTTAGAATGACCCAGAAGAGGATGGGTTTACACATGTTTCAGTGCAATGTTCCTCCAACACTTTATTCAACCAGTTTCTAAAACCATTTTGTGGCAATACAACTGTGTTAAACCATGTCTCCTTACAGAGAACATCATCATATCAACAATTTAACGTTTCTTTGTTAATTTTTTCGGCAAGTCCTTGTGAATAAGCCGTTACTATAGAAACAATAAAGTATTAGAACAAGCGCTTTAATGTAAAAACCTGTGATTTTCAGCTGCACTACTGTCAGAGCTTCTGACCAATCAGAATCAAGAATACAGAATTCAATTAAGTTCTTTTAGATTTGTGTAAGGATTTCTTAAACAGGTAAAGAGTATTATTTCTCGGTTTTAAAGAATACATTTTTGACTAATAAGGATACTTTTAGTAAACTGGTGTATGTGATAACTGAGGAGCTCAGGATTTCGGAACAAAATGGACTTTTTTTTTTTAGTTGATTGATTTGAATTTATGACTTTTATTACCATTTTTACACACTCACACACTGTTGCTATGGTGTTGATTGGCAGCTGGAGAACTGTAACTACGCAGTGGAACTGGGGAAGAAAGAGGCGAAGTTTTCTCTGGTGGGCATTGCCGGGCAGGACCTGAACGAGGGCAACCGCACACTCACTCTCGCTCTGCTCTGGCAACTCATGAGGAGGTGAGCCTTTTCACACTGAGGGAACACAAGTGTGTGTTCTGGTCAAAATGAGCCTCAATTTTTGCTCTAGAATTCTCCAGTGAATCATTAAAAGTGATATTTATATGGAGAGTTGATGTATATGGAGAGTGGTTAGCACGTTTGCCTCGCACCTCTGGGGTTGGGGGTTCGAATACCACCTCCTGTATGTGGAGTTCTCCCAGGGGTTTCCTTCGGGTACTCCGGTTTCCTCCCTCAGTCCAAAGACATATGTTGTAGGCTTTTTGGCATTTCCAAAGCTCCCTGTCCAGGGTGTCCCCCGTCTCGTGCCAAGTTACCTGGGATAGGCTCCAGGCTCCTCGTGACCCTGTGTAGGATAACCGGTACACAAAATGTATGGACTTAACTAAATGTTTATTATGCTTGGCTATCGCATTCCCTTCATTCAATTCAGTTTTATTTTATTTTTCAATTCATTATCCATCTCCTATATCTATTTCCATTTCTGGCATCAGGAGCATCCCTGAGCATTCAGTGGGCAGTTGAAATATATTTTATAATAGTAGTGTTATAAAACCAAATCTTCAGCTTATTCATTTCATGGCTCATTTGGTTGTTAAAAACGCAATGTTTCTCACATTGGCTTGGTTCCTCAGGTATACCCTGAACATCCTGGAAGATCTTGGAGACGGGCAGAAGGTCACCGATGACACCATCGTCCAGTGGGTGAATGACACGCTCAGGGAAGCCGGAAAGAACACCATCTCAGGTTTCAAGGTAGCAAATCCAACCCGCTTCATTGAGTAAAGATGAGTTACTGTGAGATTTTGTTGGTTTGAACCTAAAATGAGGTTCTGGTTCTTTGAAGCAAAGTTTCGCTAATATATAATCAACCTTAAGTACAGTTTCGTTGCTTAAAAGTAGAGGTGATTTGAAACTTTACCTGCAAATGTGAATAAACTGTTTGTCAATAAAGACTTGTTAGTTTAATTTAAAGCTGAGGTGAAATGCACCTTATTAGCTAATGCTTATTAACGAACATCCCAAGGTTTAGCAAAGCCTTGTGCAAATTTGTGACAGTACCTGATATGTGGTTCCTGCAGGATGGATCCATAAGCAGTAGCTTGCCGGTGCTGGACCTCATCGACGCCATCCAGCCAGGATCAATTCGCTACGATTTGCTCAAGACTGAAGATCTCACTGATGAAGAGAAACTCAACAACGCCAAGTATGTTCTTAACAGCCGCTGTGTTTTATTCGAATTTTGAATCGGTGCTGTTCCATGCCGCTGTGACGAGGGCAGTCTGATCAGATCTGATGTGATTTTAATATCACGGGAATGGAATGGGAATTCTGGATCTGTTCAGTGAATCATTTGATTCAGCTCACCAGTCAGAGTCGACTCATTACCATTTATTTTTCTAAACTGGACAAAGTTTGCAATAATTTCACCCGTGATTGTTCCTCTGTGCCTGACCTATCTATTTAAATAATTGTAATTTGATACATAATTAATTGTAAATTGTAATCAACAGGATACTACAAATGTGCATTACAAAACCCTGAATTAATGTTATTGTGCCTGTTTTGTCACTGAAACTGCACATGCGTAAAAAACGTTGTTTATTTGAAAAATGCGATCTGAAGGTTGTACAAAGTGACACTAATCTTTAACAAAGCTATCAAAGTGGATCACAGGCACAACAACTGCAGTACAGCATCGTCCACTGTCTTGTTTGTTTTGAGTTGAATGGGTCACATGACTAAAAATACGTCATCGTTTTTGAATATCTCCGTTTTCTCATTCCGCACTACAACGCAGACAAAATGCCTTTTTAGTTTTCCAAAGCTCCATTTTAGCTGGACAAAACGCTGTCTCGGTGTGGACGGAAGGCCAAAACTTAGAGAAAAAGATACGTTTTCAGATCGATCTGGATTAACGTGGAGTTTTAAAGTGTTTAATTTGTTTTCCCACAGCTTGGGTTATAAAGTATGTACATATTAAAGAATAACCAAATGAAAGCATTTATGAAGTTTGACATTTATCACATGTATGTGATTTTCTGGTTTCAGGTACGCCATCTCCATGGCCAGGAAGATCGGAGCTCGAGTTTACGCACTCCCTGAAGATTTAGTGGAAGTCAAGCCCAAGATGGTGATGACAGTTTTCGCCTGCCTAATGGCCCGAGGAATGAAGAGGGTTTAGAGCAAGGAGCTAACCGAGAGAAAGATTTTTTTTTTCTTGTCTGCTTACTATTTTACAAAACTTTTGTGTGGATATGGCAGGACTGACTGGACCGACCAGTGTTCTTTTTCTCGCTAATATTTCCTTTGTCCAATGCTAACATTCTTACCTAGCGTAACAGAGATGTATTAGTGATCTAGAGAAGCATAAACTCATTTCATGCACTCCCACATACCAATCATGTAGAGGTGATGTGTTTAATGCACAGGATGATGTTTTGAAATCAGGAATAAATAAAGCTGATAGTTTTCTATTAAAATGTGTGTGACTCTTAATGCTGCATCTCATGTACAGTATACTCATGCTCAAATACTGCAGCTACTGACCAAAAACTAACACAAAGTTTAAACAGTGGTTTATACACACATTTTTACAGCAGCTGGTACCTAGGACTAGTGATGCACTATTTATTTTAAATAATTCTGTAATAGCTTAGTTTAGGGCTTGCCCCAGACTAAGTGCTAAACTTGGAGTTAGCTCTGTCATAGGCTAGTTTGAATGTAAATGGTCACTATGTTCATGTTTATAGACTAGTATTAATAATTTAATGCCCCTTCAGTGAACCTCTAGGTCACCAGGAGCTTAATGCTCCGAGTAGGGCCACCCCTGTTGACGGGAGTAATCAAACAAACAGCATTCCTAATGACCCCCCATGAAAGGTACAAAAAAGATTAAGCGTGACTAGAGTTAAGTAGTGGCCTTTATTTGTCACTTATACATTATAGCACATTTCTTCGCATATCCCAGCTTGTTAGAAAGTTGGGGTCAGGGTCAGCCATGATACGGTGCCTCTGGAGCAGAGAGGGTTAAGGGCCTTGCTCAAGGGCCCAACAGTCGGCAGTGCTGGGGCTTGAACCCCACACCTTCTGATCAGTAACGCAAAGCCTCCACCCCTTACATCCACACACAATAAGGGCTCCATTACCAAACTTCTTGATCAGGGCTGGTCTTTCTCCTATTCCAGAGGTCCGACAGGAGATAGGCCTCAGATAGGGTGTGGGTATACTCACTAGTCCCATTCTGAGGGCCTTAGACTTGGGGTTTTCTCAGTGGACAAGAGAGTTGCTTCCATGACATTTCGAGTCTCCAGAAGGAAAACCTGTGAATATGCAGTAAATAGCAGTTTGGAGTATTCTTGAAAAAAGTGGAACAAGTGCCTGAGAGGGTACCTCCTACTGACTCCATAATGCTCCTAAGGGACTTCACTGCTCAAGCTGAGAACAATAGCAATGCTTGGAAGGGCATGATTAGGAGGAATGGCCTCCTGGATCTGAACCCTATTGGTGAAAAGTCATTAAACATGGGTGCAAGCCAGAGATTGTCAAAAACAAACACTTTGTTCGAACACAAGGGTTCTCATAAGTGTACCTGGTACCAGACTGCCTTAGGCCAAAACTCAATGATTGTTTTTGTGATTGTATCATCAGACTTGAGGTCATACGTTATACTTCCAAAAGTCTGTAGACACCTGACCAATCACACCCATATGTGCTTGTTGGACATCCCATTTCAGATTTGCTCTTATAATAAGCTCCACTCTTCTGGGAAGGCCTTCCACTAGATTTTGGGGTGTGGCTGTTGGGGATTTGTGTTCATTCAGCTACAAGAGCATTAGTGAGGTTGAGGTCAGGCACTGATGTTGGGTGAGGAGGCTCCAGTTCCAGTTCATCCCAAAGGTGTTCAGTGGGGTTGAAGTCAGGGCTCTGTGCAGGACAAACAAGTTGTTCCTTAACATACCATGTCTTCATGGAGCTTGCTTTGTGCACAGGGGCAATGTGATGCTGGAACAGGTTTGGGCCTCTTAGCTCCAATGAAGGGAAATTGTAATACTATAGCATATAAAGACATTCTATACAATTGTGTGTTTCCAACTTTTGGGGAAGAACCACATATAGGCATGATGGTCAGGAGTGCACATACTTTTGACAATGTGGTGTATGTTTTGAGTAAAGACAGGGGCAGAGCTGTCAACTGATCACCATGATGGTGAGTTGGATTCCCTGGGCAGGAGAATTTTGGAGAGGCCATGGAAAAGGTCTTTTGTGAGGTCTCAAAGATGTTCTGATGGGAGATGAGACCATGCACAAGTACTGTTAATCAAGTACGGGGACCTCTACTGGGAATACAATGAAAGGAGCACTCTGAAGAACTCCTTCACCCAGTGGACACGTCCTCCATTTGGGGAGGCAGTGGCAGAATTCTCTGGCGTCTTGGAGTCAATCAATGTCGCTAAGGTTTCTGATGCAGTTAGAAACCTTCGCAGTAGCAAAGCTGATGGGGTGGATGAGATTCAGCTAGAGGTAATAAAACTGCTCAGTCATTCTGTTTAAATTTCACCTTGTAGAGAGTAAAAAGTGCATGTTGACAATCTGACGTTTTATTTTTGTAAGCAGTATAACAATTTCTTACTGCAGGAAGTATTTTATGGTGTATGATCCCCGGACATGACCACCTTGCTGAAATACACTGTAACGGCACATATACTGCACGTAAATGTAACTGTTAGGAAAATTCACAAAATTTCAAGAGGAAGAGTGTAGCCTATTAACAGCAAGACTTATCATTCATTACAAAATGCACATGATTTAGGGTTTTCATTTCACCATTATTTTGTAAACAATATGGCACAGAAAAATATACACAGTAAATTTATGAGTTAGCAGAAAATAACATGTTTGTGAGGGCACTCATTTGTCAGTCTTTTTTTTAAAAATTTTTTTATTTTCTCCCTGTGTTCTTATACATTAGAGATAAATCATGGTATTTCATTGCTGTAGCAGTTTGTACAAGGGCCATAAATTCTGTAATAACCCCTTCAAAGAAAGGGTGACCAACTTCCTTTTGATTACACAGAGGGTCTAAAGACTCTCTGATATAAAAAAAAAAAAAAAAAAACCTGTCAGAGAAAAAGAAAAACAGTACACGAGTGCTGGGTTACAGTTTGTTCATCTCCCGTCTCTCCAAAACAAAAATAAGGCTGGATTAGATTTCTAGTGAGGGACCAAGATTAACTAGCTCCCTTGTCTCCCCCCGACCCCCCCAATGTCAGTGGCAGGTTAACACAAAGTCAAGACGAAGCTCAAATCGAGGTCCAGGTTTAGCTGAGAGTAAGATCTTGTTTGCTTTCAAAGGGATTCAAATGTAGGGGGCTAAGCTATACACATCACAAGCAGCACTGAGGTCTTGTCAGCAGCTTTAGCTTCGTGTTTTCTCAGATCTTACATTCTGGAAATATGACTGAGCTTAGGGCTTTGAAAAATATAAATCTGTCAGCCTCATCAAGCCTCAATGATGAGGGTTCAGGATTAACTGAGGCTGAGGCAAGTGTCAGTTCACCTGCCGCGAGGGCTACATCGGTCCGCATTCGCATTTTCAGAAGAGGATTATTTGGCCGCTTTGCCCTCGGCCGGCATCTCTCCATTGTCCAGTGTCTTGAGGAGGCGGAAGAGACCGGCAGCCTCGCGGATTCGGCTGAACTCGATGCAGAACGCCTGCACCTCGATGAACAGGTCCTGCACGTTGATGATCTTGTTGCGGATCAGCGACTGAAGAAAAACGCACACCAGACGCACTAACCGATTCTGGAGCAGAGAACGAACGAGAGAGAGAGAGAGAGAGAGAGAGGTCATTCTGTGCCAGATTGGATGTTTCTCCATCATAGTGTAAATAAAGAAGCAAATAAATAAAGGCACGTAATAAAAGCGTCACACGAGACTGGACACTGGGTGTAAATCCTGGTTGGATCGTTAAAACTAGAACTAATATCACTTACCATAAAAACAGAAGCAAGCTGTAATGTCATGTCATCTCTGCTGATGAGGCAGAACTACACTCTCTTACTCCCTCATCGATTTATTTAAGACAGACACACGTCTAGTCCTTACTGCTGTTGCTGTGTATATTGGGAGGGGGAGGGGGAGGGGTTAACCATTTCAGACATTTGACCTTGCTGTGACCTTGGGCCTGTCTGAAAACATATTGCCTTCACTTATCACCTATGGTCATGTGGGGGAAAAAGAAAGTACACCCTACTTCAATTCTATGTTTTTGTTTATCAGGGCCTAAACAAACAATTGCGTAGTTTTCACCAACTACCTCAGGTACCTCACAAACCTCAGGTAACAACAAAATTTCAACATGTAGTCACTTTTTTTCCTATAATTCAGTGACCTGTAGAATCACTTTCAGCAACAATAACTTGAGGTAAACATTTTCAAAAGGAGTTCATCGGTCTCTCGGATCATTTTGGAGAAAATTTTACAACATTGCTCCAGTTGATTGAGGTTTGAGGGCATTCGTTTATATACACAGCTCTCTTAAGATCCCACCACAGCATCTCAATGGGGTTGACATCTGGACTTTGACTTGGCCATTCCAACAGCCTGATTGTTTTTTCTTTATCCATTCAGATGCTGATTTGCTGGTGTGCTTGGGATCATTGACCTTGTTGTCCTGTGGTTTCTGAATGTTGGTTTACTTTTTGGGAAAGAATTACTACATATTCAAATCTGTTGTGTTTTTGTCGTTACCTGAGGTTGTGTGTTTGTTTATACAAGTTGGTGAGGACCGCAGAATTGTTATTTAAGCCCTGATAAGTAAATAACATAGAACTGAAGGAGGGTGTACTTTGTTCCTCCCCACCCCCCTCCTCCATGACTATAACTGTAGCGGCAGAGGCACAAAAATAAAGCGTTACTGACCTGCATGTACTTGTCCTTGATCTGCTCGCAGGTTGAGATGCAGTTGGAGATGTACAGGTGGATGAACTCGGGCGGAAGATCCACCGCCGTCGTCAACCTGAAGCACAGACACCACATGACGTTCTGGTTAGACTCAAACTACACAAACGACACACTGAGGAACCCAGATGGATAACTACAACATAAGATAGTACACAAAATAGCACTAAAAATAGTCCTCCATTAAAACACAGAAGATGTATTTTATAGTTAAATACGGGCACATGCCTGTGCTGTATGAGTGCAACCTCTTAGGAAGTCGAGTACCTGTTGACCACCTCCATGGAGTGTAAGGACATGTCCATGTTGACTAGGACGGAGAAGTATTCTGTAATCTGGCTGGAGGACATGAGCTTCAGCAGCATCTCGATGGCCACCAGCGGGTTGTTTTCCACCAGATCAGGCAGTTTAGCTGGAGTGAGGCCGATGTGGTACACCAGTTTCGGGTCTTTCTCCAACTCAGCTACCAGCTAAGAAAAGGAGAACGACGTGGTGAATCTAATCAGCAAAAAGACGCACTCCAACATGTAGTGCTTTTGGTCTATTATTGGCCTTTTATAGTAGTTAAAAATAAAGATTAGTATTAGTTTCTGATTAATAATGAAATACGTCTGGTTCTTAACCTTGTCTCTGTGTTTACGTTTAAATCCAGTAATACCGATTTCACATCTCGGGGGCTAGATAAGTGTGCTACCTGATTTTGTTGAGGTGCCGAGAGTGGGCTCTTGAAGGCTTTAGCCATGATGCGTTTGGTCTCGAGGCCGGTGGCGGCGCGAACACACATGGAGCGATCCCACTGCACTCGGTGCTCCGGCTCAGCTGGACTCAGCCACGCCAGCTCCGCCTCGCTCGCCTGGAATAACGGAGGAGCCGGCCGGATCAGCTCGGGACGGAAATGACCTGGACGTGGAATAAATAAAAGGCGCTCACGGGCGTCCAAGAACTACTGACAAATGGACGCTAATCTGTGTTTAGTGTAAGTTTGACAAAATCAATTTGAACTTATTGAACACACGAAGCCCTGACGTTTCATCTGACTGTAGCTTATATATAAGAAAGCTTACACTGTTTTAAGTTGACTTCTAGGTGACTATGTTTACCGTAATGATGCAGAGAGCTACAATTAATCGAAGTGCACTTACTCTCCAGAGGTGGGCGTGGCCCTGTGACGAGCGACTCTGTGATCTGATTGGCTAAGGAGCTGTCAAAGCCTGAGTGGGAGGAGTCAGGGTCCGGGTCACTGAGGAGGCTGGGAAAACTGGCTTTGCTCTGGGTGGGAAGCTCTGACTGACGCTCTGGATCACGAACACACACACACACACACACACACAGACACGGAATGTGATTAAGTACTAACACGATGCTTATTTTTGATTAGTACTTTCCACAACACTGGGGGAAAAAAATGAGAGCATTTAATCCGGTCATGACTAAACCCATCCTCCACTTCACTCTGTCAGCTCTGACATCCAGTTCACAGAAGCATGCTGATTACCGGCGAGAGCGAGCTGTAGTCCGCTGATGTCGACAGTCTGCGGCGCGGAGCTCACGTCCATGCAGGAGATCTGCCGTGGCGTTTTCTTAAAGAGCTCCCGAGGAGGAGCGAGCATCAGCTGGGAGAGGAAAAACTTCTCGGGCAGCGTGACCGGGGGAAGGAAACCTGGACAAATGGTACAAACATACCTGTGACATGATGTGATTAAAAAAAATTAATAATCCGGTTACATACAGCGATGTGATAACATGACGCAGGACAAAGTCGACGCAAAAGGTCAACCCTACCAGGGAAAAATAAAAGGGGTGAGATGGGAAACAAAGCAGTTTTATATCTCTCGGTTAGGTCTCTGTTTTGTCTGATCTGAAGTTTATAATACGGATGTACACCCCTGAGCCAAAACATTACGACCACCTGCCTAAGGTGCTGTTGGTCCTCAGCATGCCGTCGAGACATTTCCTCCACAAGACCGAGTCAACACCTTGAACTCTTTGTTTTGTTCCTCAAACCATTCCTGAACAATTTTACAGTGTGTCAGAGAGCATTATCCTGCTGAAAGAGGCCACTGCCATTAGGGAATAGTTTTACCATAAAGGAGTGTACTTGGGCTGCAACAATGTTTATGTAGGTGGTACATATCAAAGTAACATCCACATGAATGCCAGGACCCAAGGTTTCCCAGCAGAACGTCGCCCAGAGCATCACACTTCCTCCGCCAGCTTGCCTTCTTCCCATAGTGAATCCTGGTGCCATCTCTTCCCCAGGTAAGCGACAGACAGACAGACAGACAGACACACACACACACACACACACACACCCGGCTGTCCTCATGATGTAAAAGAAAATGCGATTTGTCCGACCAGGCCGCCTTCTTCACATTGCTCCATGGTCCAGTTCTGATGCTCACGTGTCCGTTGTAGGAGCTTTCGGCATTGGACAGGGTCCCACTTGCTGATTAATATATCCCACCCCTTGACAGTTGCCATTTTAACGAGATAATCAAATGTTATTCATTTCACCTGTCAGTGGTTTTAATGTTATGGCTGATCGGTGTGTGTGTGTGTGTGTGTGTGTGTGTAAAATATTGAAGACAGTGACGAAAGACAGCCATGATGATGATGATAATGACAGTGAGACCTGAGAGATGCTCGTTATGGATAACCAACAACATCAACAACAGTAGCAGTACTAAACCTGAGAGGTGCCTCTCGTGCTCGTGCTCGTCCTTGCCGGGGTTGAGCAGGTGCGCGAACACGGCGCAGAACGGGTTGGAGGCGAGCGGCTCGGTGCGGTACATCTCCCACAGCAGGTAGAGCGCGGCGAGGCGCTGAGCGGAACCAGGAAGCAGGTCGGCGTGCTGTAAGAGCAGCACGAGCACGGAGCCCACACGGAAGTGCTCGGCTTTACCGAAGCAGTGGTGGAAGGCGCTCGCGAGGCTCTCGAAAGAGCTGCCGGCGCACGCCTCCTCCGACAGCAGGCCCAGCAGTGTGGTCAGCTCCTTCGGCGCCAGAGTCATCCCTCTCTCCTCAATAAACAGTGCAGTTTTAAAAAAAGAAAATAAAGAAACAAACAAACAAACAAAACTTCAGACTCTAGTTTGATGGCTCGCGCGAAACCAAAACAACCAGGCTAACGCTAGCTGTTTCTATTAATTAACGACGATTCAGCAAACTTCATTATTACTAAACACTTTAGTACAATCTTAATAATGTCTTAATAACAAAACAAATATTCCACAAAACACCAAAACAAAGCTTTTACGTCCAGTTTAGATGATCGGCTCGAAAGCAAACAACAAACGGTTCACTATCACCCACAATCCTTTACTGCGGCAATGAAGCCAAATTGCCTCACGGGAACTGTCGTTTATTAAAATAACATTTTTTACATTATATATTTTTTTTCAAATAAACACAAATATATACATTATTCTATTTATAATTGAATCTTTTTTGTTGCAACGCTATTCATTTGTGTTAAAAAAAAAAAATTAAAATTCCAACCCGGAAGTAAACCAGTCCTAACCCCTTTTTGTATTACCCACAATCCCTTCCTTCTTCCTTTTCGAAGTTCGTCGGACAGAGTGAGTAGCTCGTAGCTGAGGCTGGCTCATTAATCCACATTCATCTGTTATGTTTTAATAATTAAAACCACACATCTTCGTTGTATACGTGTTTGTTATGTGTTTAAAATGGCGCGGCTTTAGAAATTGGTGCTGTTTGATGATTGATTTGTGTTAAAAACTCGGACATATTGGATGCTAGTCAGGTTGCTAGCTAAGCATAGAAGTGGGAGTTCGGTGTAGCGCCAAAACACTGTGTGTGTGTGACTTTTGTATTAATATTAAATAACACAGTTTGATGTTTTTCTTTCCTTCTTTTTTTTTTTTTTTGAATAACTCAGATGTCGCCGCTTAAGAAAGGAAGCGAGAAGAAGAAGGGGCGCTCGGCCATTAACGAGGTGGTGACCCGGGAGTACACCATCAACGTCCACAAGCGCATCCATGGCATGTGAGTGCAGACTGGACACACCAGCACTAACTTTAGATCATCCTCCATCACATCTGCTGTACATTATATCTGTATTACTGCAGGGGATGAAGGTGCCATGAGACTGAGACTTCTCCATGAAGTGTGTTAGATGTGATTACACTGATGTGTGTGTGTGTGAGATGGAGTCAGTGACTGTGATACTGATGTGTAGCTCAGAGCCCTGTTTCCGTTAAACCTGTGATCGATTGTAGGTTGTGAAGCTCTCTGATGTCACTCTGTTGTTGTTGTTCCTGTAAACAGGATATATTTCACTCAGGCTTTATCATCTCCTAAAAACAAACACTCATCAAGCGATCGTCTCTTGCGGCGTTTTCAGTGTAAAGCCGGATTCAGGGATTTTTGTGCTTGGAGCAGCGTATGAATGAAGAGCGATTCAAAGTCCAGACCTAAACGCGTTCCAGGGCTTCGTGTCGGGAGGGAAAACATGGCCGTCCCGAGCGAGTCCTGAATTTGATAAACGTATAAATCTGCGGAAAACTACTTGAATCTGTGAAATCACAAAGGGCACGAGATAGTTTTTCACGCTCTTTCACAGTGATGTTTGCTAGTAAATGAGACCCTTTTAGCTGTACTCATGTTCGATGTGATGATGTCACTAGGGCTGGCCGCTATGGACTTAAAACTGTATCACAATGTTTTCTGGTATTTATTGTGATACCGAGATCCGTGACGATATAAATATAGCACCATTCACCACTGTTTTTGACTACAAGTGATGACTGCATGCAGTCTTGAGAGGCTCAGAAACACAAACATTGATCTAAAAGTAAAACTTACCATTATCAGATAGGCTCCTAAAATATACCAATAACACAAAAGAATAACAAAAAATCTAAAAGTCCAAACACCAGGCTCCTCATTTAGTGATAAACTTCTCCTCAGCTTCACGTCCGCCTTCCGCCGTACTTGTTTTCGCTCTGCATGTGAGCTGCGAGTGGGTCTCAGACCGTCGCACACAGAAATATGTCATCAGCTAGGCTTTATCGTTATTATTGTGGGAAGACATTCTTATTGTGGGGAGAATTTCTACCGGCATATCGCAAAAGATAAAATCTCGCCCATCCCTAGACGTCACATGACACGCCTCGGCCCGAATCGGCATCCGTTTTGCAAACTCGCGAGCTCATCAGTGTATTGCGGAGTTTCCTTGATTTTTGCGTCCATTTCCATGATCGCAAAACCGTAAACTCCTCCTGGGGAGGGGGTCTGAAGGTAGACGTTCCCGCAGGTTTTCGACTTGATATTTCGAGGTGATCGACCGCTCTGTGTCGGAGATCGGATATTTCCGTGTTCTTAGTGGGTTCCGTCACTGACCTAAAGACGGATTTAGTGACCTACGAGGTGACTAGCGCTGAGGTGTTGACGTTAGCGCGTCGGAGGCCGATCCGTCGGTGTTATAGATTTAACAGGTGACTGTTTCTGCGTGTCGAGTGATTTAAATCTAATACTAGTTTATATGGTAACTCGTTGAGAGATTCCTGAGTTCCAGAGTAGGAATTCCCAGTTGAGAGAGCTTTCGTTTTTCGTGGTCGGAAATTATCCCACCGCTGTCCGTAGGTAGTAGAGGGGCATTGTGGGTAATGTAGGAAATCAAAGTGAAAATAGACTAACGTGTCCAAGAAAGTCACACGATGAGGGGAAAAAGTGTTTAATATTGACGTTTGTGACATCTTTACACGTTTTATTACTTTACCATCTTGATCACATTAGTAGAGTCCTGAGTCACACAGTGTTCTTGTGTGTGTGTGTGTGTGTGTGTGTGTATGGCATTAACACTGTGATGTACCATACCCACCGAATAACGACATGTGGGAAGGAAACATGTTTTGCTCTCAGAAGACGTGGGTCACTTTACGCAGTGGAAGGGGCGGAGCTACCAGAGCCTCAGCAGGTTATGAGCACAGCGCAGAGTGAAATGTTTTCGGGTTTTAAACAGGATCTTTCAGAGGAAGCTGTTCTAGTTGCACGAGGTGCCACGCAGTGATGGATCAGCTCTGTTTAGTGTAAAAACATCAGCGTTCGATTTCAGATCTTACTGGATCATAAATGTAGAGATGTGAGACATACTCGAGTTATACGGTGCACAGGTTCCCAATCCTGGTCCTGGACATTTCAGAGTGTTCACTGATCCTAACACACACTCGCGCTCTCTTCAACTCAGGAATGAGTTAATTAGTTGAATCAGGTGTGCTGGAGCAGGGCTCGTGGTGGATAGTGTAGAGGGATTTCGACATTACTAGGTGAGCTCCTGTGTTTATGAAACGGTAGCGTGAAAACTTGAAACTGTTAATCAGGCTTTGAACGCACAGGCTTAGAATCTGTTGGACGTCATCTTGTGCGAGATGATACGAGTTGCTCTAAAAACTGATCGTCTGTCCTGCAGCTCCTTCAAGAAGCGAGCCCCTCGCGCCATTAAGGAAATCCGCAAGTTTGCCATGAAGGAGATGGGCACGCCCGACGTTCGCATCGACACCCGTCTGAACAAGGCTGTGTGGGCGAAGGGAGTCAGGTAACAATCTACACCCACAATAACCCGATTTCAACATGAAGGTTTGCTCCCTAGTCACATCCGATATAACAATGACTGTTTATTTGACCCCCGTGTGTATATATGTGTGTGTGTGTGTGTGTGTCATCAGGAACGTCCCGTACCGCATGCGTGTGCGTTTGTCCAGGAAGCGTAACGAAGATGAAGATTCACCCAACAAGCTGTACACGCTCGTCACGTACGTCCCCGTCACCACGTACAAAGGTGAGCGAGCCGAGCCGAACAAAGGCTGCTGATTGTACGCATTTAAACTCGTTCGGACAGAGTCAGGTACGGGATCGCGATCTCCGATTGGTCAGATACAGGAATAACCCAGAAGGAATCTGGAATCGTCTCTTTAACGGCTTGTGGAGTTTGATTTCTGCCCCGTAACAATGTTCAAACTGCTCTACTGTACAAATAACGTACTGAATTCTGACCCGAGGTGTCGTCATGCTTCGTGCATTGGTGTGTGAGATTCATTTAATAAAGATGGGAATTATTCTAAGATGACCTTTTTTAAATTTGTCATGTTGATATTTATGGGATTGTTCGCTGCAGTTAGTTTGTGTCCATCATGAGTCCCATAGTGAGAAATTAGTGTCGTAACAGTGGCAGGCAGGATGTGAAGGCATCTTGTACTTTACTGGCTTATATATTTAAAAAATAACTTGTCTATGGTTCTCTAATTTGGCTCTTTCTTTTCTTTTTCTTTTTTAGGTCTCCAGACTGTAAATGTGGATGAAAACTAATGTGCATCTCGTGACAAATTGTAATAAAATTCTAAAAAGAATTTGGGTTTGCGTTTTGTTTTGTTTTTTTCCTCCCTGAAACTGTAACGTTGCCACCTCACAGCACCAGAGTCTCTGGGTCCATCCTGAGCTTTGGTTACTATGGTTACATCTTCAGGATAACGCGCATACTGAAGCTGAATATTAGCTTCTTGGCTCACCAGGAAGTTTGTGAGAAGTTCAGTGCATCTGAAAAAGAATATCGTGGAAAAATGTTTTTTTCCCCCGTAATTTAATTTAAAAAGTGGTACTTCTCATATAATCTAGATTCATTACACATAAAGTGAAATATTACAAGCCTTTTTTGTTTAATTTTGATGATTATGGCTTACAGCTCATGGAAATCAAAAATCCAGTCTCTCAAAATATTAAAATAAACAATTTATAATACAGAAATGTCGACCTTCTGAAAAGTATGTTAATTTATGCACTCAATACTCGGTTGGGGCTTCTTTTGCGTGAATTACTGCATCAATGCAGTGTGGCATGGAGACAATCATCCTGTGGCACTGCTGAGGTGTTATGGAAGCCCAGGTTGCTTTGATGGCGGCCATCAGATCGTCTGTATTGTTGGGTCTGGTGTCTCTCATCTTCCTCTTGACATAGCCACCCATCTTTTCAGTAACCGCCATGAGCCTTCCATCCATTGTATTCGTCAGTTTCTTGATCGGTTCACGATCAGGTTTAGCTGAGGCAGCCACCTCAGCCTCCCGGATGCTGTTCAAAGAGATGAATTGTCTTCCCTGAGGAAGAGGGCCAGGTCATCATTCTGTCATCTGTGATACCTTTGCTGGCAATCCATGCAGTACTTCCTGTATAAACATCATGGCCTTCTTCAATGTTTCTGACTTCTTCCTGTACCACTGCTTGAAGAAAGTGTCTTCTAGAAACTGGCAGTAGGTTTGTCCATCTTCAACCTGAAAAGGTCAAACTAGCTAATCATTAATGAGACTCAAACTGGTCCTCTGTGCCCATTAGTGAGCCACCCATCTGGTTCATCTAGAGCAGTGGTCACCGACCTTCTTCCTTGAGATCTACCTTTCTGCAGGTTTCATCCCCAAAATCTAACACCCCTGTTTTAGTTGATCAAGAACTTCTTAAGGCAATGATTAGCTTGTGCCCACCTGACCATCTAAAGTCTTCATGAAGGTAGATCTCCAGGAACAGGGTCGGTGACCACCGATCTAGAGTTACTAACACTTCATCTGTCCATAAAACCTTTAAAAACTCAGTCTTGAGGTATTTCTTGGCTCAGTCATTCAGCTTGTGAGTCTTGTGATTCAGCCTTCTGTACCTTGGCGATGTTTGTCTGAGAACTTGACACCTTGGACACTCCTGGAAGGTTGTAGTTCTGAAATATGGTGGCACTGGAGGCTAACTGGTTCCTGGTAACCTCACGTTTGCAGTCAACTTGCGCCTTTTCTTCGCCACGTGTTTTGTGATTTGATTGTCTGGAGGGGTCACGCTGCATGTTTTTTGCATTTGATCACGCCTCAATAGTTTTGCAATCTTCAGAGTGCTGCATCCGTCTGATAGGCATTTTACAATTTTTGACTTTTCAGTCTCAGATAAATATCTTTTTTGGCCCATTTTCCTGAGGTAGAGAAGCTGCCTAATAATTATACACATGGTGTTGATCACTTTAAGCCACACCCTGCCTCAATAAATAGTTAAACTTCACCTAAAAATAATTATACCCAGTTAGCATTCAGGTTTATAGGGTTAAAGAGTTGGATAAGATGAATAGAATATAATGATCAGATGATAATACTGACTTTCCTAATACTTGTGCATGTAGTGTATAGAGTTCACAGCAGGAAATTCTACCTGAACAGGTAATCACATAAGCTCAAGGGTCACTTTAATTACATTTTAATTGTAGTATAAACTTTACTGATGTACGATGTGCTGATTTTTGGGAAGATCTAACATCACAAAAAAAAAAAACCAAGCAGTAAGTATGTTTTTGTATAAGTGTTTATTTTAATATTAGACATAAAATTAAACTTAAAATAGTGAATAAGAGGATTAGAAAAACATTGTGTTAAGTATTTAAGATGTGGCAACCAATAAAAAAAATATAAATGATGGTCTTATATGAAAGAAAAGTTTAAACTATATACATTCAGTCATGAAAACAGCATCGAAGGCACAACATGAGGAAAGTGCAGAGATTTTTTCCCGTTTTAAAGCATTTCTTGACAAGATTTTCATACACAATGCTTCACAGAAATGGTCGCTTAGCGTCGATCTTAAAAAAAAAATTTTTTTTAATTTTTTAAAGTCACTATTTTGGACACGTGTTCTGAAGAATTTCTTTTTTTCTTATTTTTTCACACTTAAAAATAAAAGCATGACAAATTTTAATTCCTCACGTCAGTTCTGTGTGGTGTTTAATCATTAAGGCACTGTTGTTTTTTAAAGATGCATGTGATCAGTGCTCAAGAACATCATGTTTGAAATTCTTTGGCCCCATGGTTTAGTAGTTTTTAATTAAGGAAAGACCAGCTTCCCTTCACCAGGTCCAAAAGCATTATCAGTTGATGATGCAGCTCATTTGCAGACCCGTCATCACTGGGCCACTAGGATCTGCTACATGGTCCTCCAGTGATACCAAGAGGATCAAATACTACTTCAGTCACATTTTAGCGCCTTCCCTGTACAAATCACATTAGTAAGCGACATGTCATTTGTGAACAACCACCCCCCCTCCCAAATTCCAATGAGAAACAGTAGTAGCCAGAATGTGTAGCCTACAGCCCACTGTATGCCCACTGTACCCCACTGATTCCTATGTATTTAATTTTAATTTAGACATTGAGCGTTCTCTTTGTCACTAGTGTGAACGTAGGTGTGTTCGAAGACCATGGTCAAGCCCATTGAAGTACATTTGTATGTATAAGGTTTTACAGTAACCACCAGGCAAGCGCCAGTGCACCATTCAACCTCTCTTCAACCCCCCACAATTTCACCATTAAACCACGACCGTCTCTGAACCACAGATCATAAAACATGTTAAAAGACCAACCCGAGCTGGTCCAGATCTCAGCTGGTGCTGTTTAACAACAGCAGCCAAGAGGCTTTTAAAATTTGATTTATACAGACCGAGATCTGTTTGTACTTCTTTTCTTTCATAGTTCTAGAACTGAGGAACCCACTGAACGGTCACTGAATCAGTGCAGGACTTAAACGACTAATGAAGGGCCATATTGATTCTAATACTTCTATTGCAGCGTACAATCTTTTTACGTCTTCTGTTTCCTCAGGGATGAGGAGAAACGGCTCATTTTTGTCTCGATATGGCACATACTTTTTCTAGCCCATCCCTGGTCTTTTCTTCTGTTTCCACTACAAACCAAGGATTGAGCAAAACCCAAGAAACTGGCTACAGAAATCACAGATTCCTGTTAGTCAAGCATCTAAAGACAACAGTCTAGGATGGTCCAGGTCTCAGCTGATGCTGTGCTGGACCATCAGCAGGCCTGAACGCTGCTGATACTGTTTCTCCTTCGCCGATGCAATCTTCCCACTGAGATCCACTGGTGTCTCCAGGAAGTTTACAAGTACCTGCTCGGTCAGCAGCGAGGCCAAAATCTGCTCAAAACTCACCGTCCAATCAATTTCTGCCTCTGACGTGCTTCCTCTCGCAGAAGCAGAAGCCGTTTGCTCCGATTCCTTTGGTTCGGCTCCCTTGTGCCGGGCCTCACCAATCTGCAGTACTAAACTGGTGACCACAGCAATGGCTTGGAAGAGTTCATTTTCACCAGGGACGCCGTGGAACATGCTGCACAGCGTCTTGCAAAACTGGACAAACTCTCGCTGTCGGAGCAAAAAAAAAAAAAAAAAGTCACTTACATGCACCAAGTGGACTGTCTCTTTAAACAGTCCGGAAGATTTCAAACATTTATGTAATGGCTTTTAGAAGCTTCTGACTGGCAAATAATCATAATTAAGAGTTAACTGGGAGTGTACCTGTGGTTGTATTTACAGTCTAGTGCATTTTTTGCCCTTGATACCATGGGAAAATACAACCAACAGGGAAGGAGCAAACAATTAAAAGGTATAGTATCTCACAAAAGTGAGTACACCCCTCACATTTTTGTAAATATTTTATTATATCTTTTCATGGGACAACACTGAAGAAATGACACTTTGCTACAATGTAAAGTAGTGAGTGTACAGCTTGTATAACAGTGTAAATTTGCTGTCCCCTCAAAATAACTCAACACACAGCCATTAATGTCTAAACCGCTGGCAACAAAAGTGAGTACACCCCTAAGTGAAAATGTCCAAATTGGGCCCAATTAGCCATTTTCCCTCCCCAGTGTCATGTGACTCGTTAGTGTTACAAGGTCTTAGGTGTGAATGGGGAGCAGGTGTGTTAAGTTTGGTGTGATCGCTCTCACACTCTCTCATACTGGTCACTGGAAGTTCAACATGGCACCTCATGGCAAAGAACTCTCTGAGGATCTGAAAAAAAGAATTGTTGCTCTACATATAGGTGGCCTAGGCTATAAGAAGATTGCCAACACTCTGAAACTGAGCTGCAGCACGGTGGCCAAGACCATACAGCGGTTTAACAGGACAGGTTCCACTCAGAACAGGCCTCGCCATGGTCGACCAAAGTTGTTGAGTGCACGTGCTCAGCATCATATCCAGAGGTTGGCTTTGCAGAATAGACGTATGAGTGCTGCCAGCATTGCTGCAGAGGTTGAAGGGGTGGGCGGTCATTTATAATCCGAATAACACCATCCCAAAAGGGGAAGCATGGGGGTGGTAGCATCATGTATTTTTATTATTATCTTTTTTTTTACTGGAACAGGGACTGGTGTACTTCAGAAAATAAGTGACATCATAAGGAAGGAGGATTATCTAGAAATGCTGAATGCTGAATTAGATGCCCTAATTTAATTAAACACAAGAAATGTATGGTAACAAGTTGTGAAAAACTGAGTTTGAGTGTCTCTATCCTAGCAGAAATACAGCTTTTATAACAGAACATGTAAAAATGGGAGAGATTAAAAGATTACAAATAGGCTAAATTTATGTCTCCATCACAGACGTAATATTTCCTTTTTATGTCCGATTGTGTTTCTGATTGTGTGGAGAGGGTGAAATACCTCAACTCTGTACAACAAAGTTTTAAATCTATGATTACATTATGCCCTACTAGATACAACATACTTTAGGTTTAAACTAACTGGTCTCAGTGTATGGTTTAGGACCAACTTTATACCCTGACTTTATGTTCAGCTTGTGCAACAAGCAGTCTCATCTGGACTTGACTGGAAATGATCTGATCTCACTCAGTTGGGCTGAAAGACTTTATCTTGGATTTTGCTGGCCAGGATCTTGGATCTTATCTGATCCAAAGAGGACTCACTTGTTTCATATGAGGGAGGGGTTTCTCCAGGCCTTTGTCTTTCTCTTTGCCCAAATCCTTCAACATCTGCTTCAGCTGCTCTTCGTAGCTTTTCCCCTCTCCTGAAAAACAATTGCAAAACCAAATCGCTTTAATCCAAATCCTCATCAGGTTTCTCAGGGTAATTGTAATTTATTTGCATTGAATTGGGTGAAAAGCTCCATGCCTTTTGTCTCTCCTTTGGGAAGCCTTTAAAATTCAAGTTTTTTTTATTTTTTTTTATTTTTTAAAGCAAATAGACACAGGGGAGTGATAAATCAGGATATAAGGCAGCGGTGCCAACTCCAGACCTGGGAGTCAGGCACAGTTCAGTAATTTCTCTGCTGTAACACACCTGCACAGGACTCTAAAGCCCTCTAGGATTTGTGTGGAGTACCAAGAACGGCTCTGCACGTTAATGTCTTTCGATATGCAGACTGGTTTGTTTTATACAGTAAATATAATAATTAACCAACAAGCAGCCCTATTTAAAAATAGAATTTTGACTACTTTGAATGTACTCTGAACCCTTGAGTTAATAAACATTTTTTGGAAGAAAAAAAAAAAAAACTGTCAATCATCCTCTTTTCCAGGAAACTGTGGTCACTCTGGAATTTTTTTCTTCTTTAAATCAAATGTTACTTAACGTTCAGTACCATTGGGCAGGTTGACGCAGAGAGGTCTGTTGGTGGAAAGGATGGGAGCCTTCATAGGAGAAGGATTGCCTTCGTTCTCAGTCAGGGCTAAATGCAATAAGAACAATGGATGAAAAAAAATGTTTGCAGTTTTAAGGGCTTTCATTATAAAACAAGTAGAATTCAGATGATTAAAATCATCTAACTCACTACATTTCTAGTGGGTTCAGTCAATTTATTTGTTTATTTATCTTTTATATGAGACTGAGGGTGTACTCACACTAGGCGATCTGTACCGTGCCCGAGCACGGAACTTTTCAATTCATTCGAGATTATTTGGGTTTATAACAGGTCTGGTTCTCACCTTATTGATGAACAGGAAAAAGCATGCTCAGGTCCGGAACATTAAGTGCAATGTGAGTGCAGGCCAGCGGGGGAATGGGGAGGGGGGATAAACTGGCTTAGTGTGAGTACGCCCTGAGAAATATGATTTGAAAAAAAGTTGTATTCATTTATCTTAGTAATGGACGTTTGATGTACAGCGGACATCAGTGCTAGATTTTACAGTTATCGAGTGATTAAACTCACCAGGTGGAATGTGGAGACGGTAGAGAAGCCTGACTTTCTCATTCAGCTCTTCACAGTACAGGGTGTCTACAGAGAGAAGGAGAGGAGGAGAGAGAGAGAGAGGAGAGTAAAACCTGTTTATCACAATAATCTCCTTCATTTTCTCAGTCACATGAAGAAAAAAAACAGCATCTTTGCAATAATGAATAAAACATGATGGATCATGCTGTTAAGCAGTGATGGGGTTATTGAGCAGTGATATTCCCCCCCCCAATACACACACACACACACACACACACACACACCGATCCAGCGGGCGAACTGGCTGAATGTGATATGGTTTTGTCCATCTTGGTCCAGCAGGTTGAAGGTTCTCTGTGCCACTGTATCTGTGTGTGATCCACACTGCCAAGGCATCAACAGCTGGTAGAGGCTCTTAAACTGGGCTCGGTCCACTTGGTATTGTTCAGGAGAGGCAGAACACAGTCCGTCTCCCCAGTACAGGTTAATGAAATGTTCCGTCTGAAACACACACACAGTCAATTTATTACAAGTGCTTTTTTTCATACAGGAAACAGGCAAACAATAATTAATTACCAGGCAATATCAGACTCACCTTAAAGAGGTCGTAGAGTTCTGATAGATCCTCCTGAGAGAGAGAGACACCAGGCGAGACAAGCCGTAGCTATGGAAACACACAACATAATGTATGTAACTCGCAAATATAGTGCCCTCCACTAATAGTGGCACTCTTGGTAAATATGAGCAAAGGCGGCTGTGAAAAATTGTCTTTATTGTTTAACCTTTTGATCTTTTGTTCAAAACATTCACAAAAATACTCTGCTCTCATGGATATCTAACAATTGCAAACACAACACAGGTTTATAAAAATAAGTAAATAAATATAGGTGTGCAACAATTATTGGCACCCCTATGAATTCATATGAGAAAAATATATTTGAAGTATATTCCAATTGATATTTTAAATTTTTTTTTAGTACACCTGGGTGACTAGGAACAGGAACTTGTTCAACCATGACTTCCTGTTTCACAGGGGTATAAATATGAGGTAACACATAGGCCAAATTCCCTTAGTCATTCATAACAATGGGTAAGACCAAGGAATATAGCTGTGATGTGCGGCAAAAGGTTGTTGAGCTTCACAAAATGGGAAGTGGCTACAAGAAAATAGCACAAGCATTGAAAATGCCCATTTCCACCATCAGGGCAATAATTAAGAAGTTCCAGTCAACTGGAAATGTTATGAATCAACCTGGAATTGGACGTGTGTCTATATTTTCTCAACGCACTGTGAAGGATCACAGCTGGAGAATTGCAGAAGTTTGTTGCGTCTTGGGGTCAAAAAGTCTCCAAAACTACAATCCGAAATCACCTACATCACCACAAGTTGTTTGGAAGGGTTTCAAGAAAAAATTCTCTACTCTCATCCAAAAACAAACTCAAGCATCTTCAGTTTGCCAGACACTACTGGAACTTAAGTAGTGCCAAAATAGTTACCAAAATAGAGCTTTTTGCCAATAAACACCAGAGGTGGTTTTGGTGCACACAGAGAAGTAGCCATATGGAAAAGTACCTCATGCCCACGGTTAAATATGGTGGTGGCTCTTTAATGTTTTGGGGCTGTTTTTCTGCCAGAGGACCTGGACATTTTGTTAGGATACATGGCATCATGGACTCTATCAAATATCAACAGATATTAAATGAAAACCTGACTGCCTCTGCCAGAAAGCTGAAAATGGGCCGTGGGTCGATCTTCCGGCAGGACAATGATCCAAAACATACATCAAAATCAACACAAAATGGTTTACTGACCACAAAATCAAGGTCCTGCCATGGCCATCCCAGTCCCCTGACTTGAAACCCATAGAAAACCTGTGGGGTGAACTGAAGAGGAGAGTCCACCAGCGTGGACCTCGAAATTTGAAGGATCTGGAGAGATTCTGTATGGAGGAATGGTTTCAGATCCCTTGCCATGTATTCTCCAACCTCATCAGGCATTATAGGAGAAGCTGTTATCTTGGCAAAGGGAGGTAGCACAAAGTATTGACTAAAAGGGTGCCAATAATTGTTGCACACCTATATTTAACAAAGATATTTTTTTATAAACCTGTGTTGTGTTTGCAATGGTTTTATATCCATGAGAGCAGAGTACTTTTGTGAATTTATTTGAACAAATGATCAAAAGGTTAAACAATAAAGACAATTTTTCACAGCCTTCTTTGTTCATATTTAGCAAGGGTGCCAATATTAGTGGACGGCACTGTATGTTAATCAACTACAAAGTGCAGAGGGTTCCTGACACAGCTCATTTGCATTTAGTGACAACCACAAAACTCCATAAAAGGTTAAGGGCACAGACTGGGAGCACGAAATGTACGATGAGAGTAGTCATTTTGAATCACTACTATGCCAATAAAATATTTAATAATAAAAGAAGCATGTTCTAATAATTGAATGATTAGTTTTATTTGTGTTTTTGTCTTTCTTTATTTTTCATTTTCTTTAATTAATGCCAGTCCCTGACCTACTGAACTAGCATTAGGAAGTGTTTTTGATAGAGACTCCAGAGCCATTCTGTAAGTAACTCTGGATGAGGGCGTCTGCTAAATGCTCTAAACGTAATGAAAATCCAGGCAAGTTATATAATTTGAAGCTGATCACGTCGAGGATTACATTAGTTAGTCATCTTATGCATAGGATGTTTTTCTGAAATTACAGGATTTTCATGAATATCACATTTTTGTTGTGCAACCATTCATATGCACAACTTACACAGAAATCTGTTCGTTCCAGCTTGATGAATGAGGCCCAGTATGTATTCCATCACACTGATGTGTCAAAAATGTCCTGTACATTAACGGCATGATAGCCTGACCTGAATGCCACAAAATTACAATTACAAGACCTGTGTCGGCGTGAAAATTGCTCATTACTGTTGTTTTGTTCCACTGGCATAATGGAAACGTAATGTACTGAGTGATAAAAATGCAAGGTGCTGGCAGAAATCAAATTAAATTTCACATGGCAAACTAAATTCACTCTGCTTCCCTGTGCAATGTTGTGTGTGTGTGTGTGTGTGTGTGTGTGTGTGTGTGTGTGTGTGTGTGTGTGTGTGTGCGCGTGTGCGCGTGTGCCAAATCTTGAAGCAAGGTGAGATCAGTCATTGTCTGCATCATCCCAGTCAGTCTATATATGTTCCTTTGACATGCTTTTACTTCACATTTCATTTGTGTTACCGCTCTGCACCTTGCTGTGAGCACCAGAGTTACGAATTACCGGATAAGTGAAACGAGAGCTCCTCATAATCAGTTTACCTGTGATTACAGAAGATTTTGATTCCCACATGTACCATATTTTCATACGTGCCAATTAATAGGGGCGTGCCTCACACTCCAGAGTAGCGATGTGCCTTTTGCCTAATTTTAATATTGGAATATTAGTGAACGGATACTGAATGAACTTGGGAGAGGAGGTGGAGAGGGTGTCTAATGTGTGGTGATCAAGTATTATTTTTCCACTGCAATGAACTTTTTATCCTGTTGGTGACGATGCAGCTGTTGGTGTGTTCGAACCATGCAATAATGAATAAAACATCTGGGGACATGCAGTTATAGGAAAATAATCAACGAGCAACGATTATATGTTTCGGTTAAATGAAAACACTTTTCTTAATCTTCACCTTCTGACCAATCAGATTCGAGAATTCAACAGCACTGTGGTTTAAAACCTGATAAGAGACAGAAATATTGAACATGCAGCTTTACTGAAGGCAAATATTTGAATACTGGCTCCTCAAACGGTTTTTTAAAAATATGATACATATCTGTGTGTGTGTGTGTGTGTGTGTGTGTGTGTGTGTGTGTGTGTGTGTGTGTGTGTGTGTGTGTGTGTGTGTCTCACTGTGTTCTCTTTAGAGGTGTCCTCGTGGGCCTGCAGCACTTGGATTCTGTGTCTCGACCTCATCCTTTCCAGCTGCTTTACCGTCAAGTCCCCAAATTTCTACACACACACACACACACACACTTTTAATTATCTGTCTGTTTATCTTTATATCTAATCTGTAATAAAAACCTGATAAAGATTAAATATATAAAACAGTATTTTTTTTTACAGACGTTAATTTATGGTTGGCACTACACACACACACACACACACACACTCACACACTCACACACACCTCATACGCATCACTGATGAGAGCACTGATTTGTGGGTGTCCTGCTGGCCCCGTCTCCTCAGAATTCACACACGACCCTTCATCGTCTCGGACATGCTCCAGGAAACTAAACACACACACACACACACACACACACACACACACACACACACACACACAAAACACAGTTAAAATCTGTGATGTGTGAGGTCAGTTATTCTCTACCACATTAAAAAAACATTAAATTATATTCTTTTATATACATCTTCACATTATGGAAAAAAATACTGTACTAAAATAAATGGTGATATTCAGGAAATTGATATTTTATGTATTTTGTTTAATAATTACATTATTTTAATTTATAGTATTTTATAGTAAAACAATGATCATGACTATGTGCAATATATCAGTGTTGATAAGGAGAAAAAAAAGATATATCATGATATAAAAAAAAGACATATCACGCCATCTCTAGAGCATACTGAGAGCCCAGAAGGCTTAAAGATCAGCCATAACATTAAAACCACCTGCCTAATATTGTGTAGGTCCCCCTTGTGCCACAAAAACAGCTCTGACCCATCGAGGCATGGACTCCACAAGACCTCTGAAGGTGTGCTGTGGTATCTGGCATCAAGATGTTAGCAGCAGATCCTTTAAGTCACATCCCACAGACACTCGATCGAATTGAGATCTGGGGAATTTGGAGGCCGAGTCTTTTTGAGCTCTATGTCATGTTCCTCAAACCATTCCTGAACCATTTTTCCAGTGTAGCAGGGAGCATTATCCTGCTGAAAGAGGCCACCGCCATTAGGGAATACCGTTGCCATAAAGGGGCGTACTTGGTCTGCAATGTAGGTAGGTTGGTAGGTACCTGACTGTTCACTTGCTCCCCTTGGCAGGTGCCATTGTAACGAGATAATCAATGTTATTCACTTCACTTGTCAGTGGTTTTAATGTTATGGCTGATCTGTGTATTACTTAGAGTAATGTTGTAAATAAATCGGTGTGTGTGTGTGTGTGTGTGTGTGTTTGTGTGTGTGCACGTACCTGGTCAGTATCATCAGAGACTGACCATCGTCAGTGCTAGCACAAATTTCATCGACGTTAGCATCGAGCACAGCAAGGCCCAGCTGGAAAATGATTTGGACGCCATGGCAGAAGAAGCAGTCAAGGATGCGCAGGCCAGTACGGAATGGAACGGCACTGAGGAACAGAGCGAGGAACCAGGAGAGCGAGAGCGACGAGAGAGAGGTAAGGTCCGGAACGCGCTCGGCCAGGTGGGGCAATCGCTCACGGATCAGCTCCTCAAACACTGAACGGTCCACCTGAGCACCTGAGAGAGAGAGAGAGAGAGAGAGAGAGAGAGAGAGAGAGAGAGAGAGAGAGAGAGAGAGAAGAAGAAAACATCTTAATTACTCGTTCTTGAATGAATCCCGTTCCACACTTCTGAACGACGGCCAACATTACCCCTACTTTTGCCACCAAATAAAATTTTATTAGATGCACATAATCTTACACACACCGATTTATCTTAGTATGTTTGGCTCTTTTAGGTTTTTTTTTTATTTTTTTATTTTTTTTTTTTAATAAAAGCTGCAGTTAAAATAAAAGCATCTTATCTCATTGCCACCTCACACCCCGACAAATACAGGGCACAGCATTTGCAGATAAACACACGACTGTGCAACCTTGTAGTAGTACCACTGAGCAAAACCACAAATTGAGCAGCTCTGTGTGAAAAGCACAATGGTTGTGATATTTATAGCAAACACATTCACACACTCACCAATGACTCTGCGGTTGAAGTAATCGGGCAGCATTCTCTCACACACTGTGACCAGCAGCCAGAACGCTTCTTCCTCTCTCGTGTAGAGCAGCAACACTGACGCCAGGATGTTCATAGACTGGACACACAAGAAACATGAGATCAAACCCGTAAGAAGCAGTGCTCATGAAGAATGGCTTGCTCGTTAAGAATAATTTTTTTTCTGTCTAACAACAGTCTTCAGCTTCCTCAGTTCACAATAGATCTCTCAATGTTTATCTCTTAAGGTTCTGTTACCTTTGAGAATAATGACCAGAGATCACCCACAAAAATCACCAAGCCATGTATAGAGCTGAGGCCTGGACACTACATCACTCCTACTTCAGGTCAGTCCATCTCAAGTGGTCCAATAACTGTAAAGTTGGTAAAGGTGCTGCAGGCCTTCATTATACAGTGGGGGGAAAAAAGTATTTGACCCCCTGCTGATTTTGTACGTTTGCACTGACAAAGAAATGATCAGTCTATAATTTTAATGGTAGGTGTATTTTAACAGTGAGAGACAGAATAACAACAAAAAAATCCAGAAAAATGCATTTCAAAAAAGTTATAAATTGATTTGCATTTTAATGAGGGAAATAAGTATTTGATCCCTTCGACTTAGTACTTGGTGACAAAACCCTTGTTGGCAATCACAGAGGTCAGACATTTCTTATAGTTGGCCACCAGGTTTGCACACATCTCAGGAGGGATTTTGTCCCACTCCTCTTTGCAGATCCTCTCCAAGTCATTAAGGTCATTTTCAATGCCCTGGCTGAGGGAAGGAGGTTCTCACCCAAGATTTGACGGTACATGGCCCCGTCCATTGTCCCTTTGATGCGATGCAGTTGTCCTGTCCCCTTAGCAGAAAAACACCCCCAAAGCATAATGTTCCCACCTCCATGTTTGACGGTGGAGATGGTGTTATGACTTGGGGTCATAGGCAGCATTCCTCCTCCGAGTTGAGTTGATGCCAAAGAGATCTGACCACACCTGACCACAACACTTTCACCCAGTTCTCCTCTGAATCATTCAGGCAAACTTCAGATGGGCCTGTACATGTGCTTTCTTGAGCAGGGGGACCTTGTGGCCGCTGCAGGATTTCAGTCCTTCACGGCGTAGTGTGTTACCAATTGTTTTCTTGGTGACTATGGTCCCAGCTGCCTTGAGATCATTAACAAGATCCTCCCGTGTAGTTTTGGGCTGATTCCTCACCGTTCTCATGATCATTGAAACTCCACGAGGTGAGATCTTGCATGGAGCCCCAGACCGAGGGAGACTGACAGTTTCTTCCATTTGTGAATAATCGCACCAACTGTTGTCACCTTCTCACCAAGCTGCTTGGTGATGGTCTTGTAGCCCATTCCAGCCTTGTGTAGGTCTACAATCTTGTCCCTGACATCCTTGGACAGCTCTTTGGTCTTGGCCATGGTGGAGAGTTTGGAATCTGATTGATTGATTGCTTCTGTGGACAGGTGTCTTTTATACAGGTAACAAGCTGAGATTAGGAGAACTCCCTTTAAGAGAGTGCTCCTAATCTCAGCTCATTACCTGTGTAAAAGACACCTGGGAGCCAGAAATCTTGCTGATTGATAGGGGATCAAATACTTATTTCCCTCATTAAAATGCAAATCAATTTATAACTTTTTTTAAATGCATTTTTCTGGATTTATTTGTTGTTATTCTGTCTCTCACTGTTAAAATACACCTACCATTAAAATTATAGACTGATCATTTATTTGTCAGTGGGCAAACATACAAAATCAGCAAGGGATCAAGTACTTTTTCCCCCAATGTATACTGACTGAACCAGAGCCAGATCTTCACTACAGTCAGTGGAAGTAATGTCCGTCTCGGCTTGAACTGACAAATGGAAAAGAAAAAAGACAGTGGAAGGACTGTGTATGTATTAGTGTGTGTGAGTATTAGCGTTCTTGTGTACCTGGCAGTAGCCGATGCCCGGGTTGCGGAAAGCATAGGCATTGAGTACGCGACGCAGTGCTGCGATGCCTGTCTCGCTTTGAAACGCAGCGTGTTCAGGCAATGAGCGCCGCAGGTCTCTCTCGATCTCGTCACTCGTCTGCTCGTTTGTCCTCTCCTCCAGCAAATCAGAGTAAGAACGTGAGTGGGTGTTCATAGAGGACCGTGCGTCTGGAACACACACACAAACACCTTTCTTTATCACTTCTCATCTCTCACTCACTCACTCACTCACTCACTCACTCACTCACTCACTCACTCACTCACTCACTCACTCACTCACTCACTCACTCACTCACTCACTCACTCACTCACTCACTCACTCACTCACTCACTCACTCACTCACTCACTCACTCACTCACAATTTTTACCTGAAAAGGTGAGCCACATCTCTCCACGCAGAGACTCCGGGATGCCCGCGGCCACCAGTTTTCGTGTTTTCTCAGTGCGGAACATGTGCACACCGCGGCCGAACTCCTCAAAGTGCTCGTCCCACAGCTAAAACACACACAACACACAAGCAGCTGGATTAGGGGACAAGCATGGATGACAGAGGAGCGTCCTAATGTGCTTTATAAGAAAGGAGATGGACATGCAGGAGAGAGTTCACTGGAGAAGTGAAAAGTTTCTGAGAGGTGCTAGTTGACATGGCTTGTGCTCATGTTACAATTATTTCTTTTTTCTTTTTTTTTTTTAAGAAAACTGTTTGGCAACGGAAAACATTCTGAAAATGAATTATAACAACAAAAAAAAAAAAAAGTATAATAAATAATTCCCTTGGCCAGTGGTAGAGTCTGATACTCACGCGCCTGTGCTCGGAGGATTCTGATTGGCTGGTCTGGAATGTTGTGATTAACGCTTCCTCGAGAATAACGGGATGGAGCGTGTCATCCGTGTCGTAGCAAAACGTATAATAAGGGGTGGAGGAAATCTACACACAAACCCACACAGTTAGACAAAAAAAGTTGTTGTGTTTTTTTTTTTTTTTTTTTTTACATTTGTTGCTCACAACAGGATTAAATGAGCTACACTGCTCTACAGTACCCGAGTCCTTTTGCGGTCGCTATGCCAGTGCAACACTCGGAGACGGGCGTTCAGATTGTCCACCAGCTGGTCTCGTCGCGTCACTTCGATCAGCTGGAAAGCCCGCTTCGAGCGCACGCTGATGATCACAGGGTTTGGCAGAGCACCAGTGCTCTCTGCTTTCTCCACAGACTGCACCTGGTAGCACATTGTAACACCTGTGACTATCCCTTACAGCTGCAGCCCTTCTAACACAAGGATATTAGAAGGAATAAAACAGTTTGGCTCATACTGTTATAGGAAACTAATCAATGACATGGTGAGCATTTTCCTATAGCTGTGTGTCAAACCTCTTTTTTATTCCTCTTACACAACCATGTTGTGGAACATCCACAACGCAAGTTATTTCCTGTTCTCACTTTCGTCTTAGCAGCTATAAACAGACATACGCTCACCAGCCTCTCTTTTCTTTTCTCGCTCTCTCTCTCTCTCTCTCTCTCGCTCTCTCTCGCCCTCAAAAACGCAGCTTGTCGTGTTATTGAGAAACCAGAAAGTGTCAACTCTTCTGTCCTGAAGACTTTCCTGTGTACACTGGAGACTCCTTCAACAAACGTCTCCTGATAGGAAACTTCACCGTATCAACAATTAGACCAATAACATCACATTTCTTAATGCGTTTATTATAATTCACATGGAGCATCCGCCCCTGTGGATGAGCTGTTACTATAGAAACGATACCATACTAGAATGAGCGCGTTAATATACCCGTTTGTGTTACAGCTGGAACGGCAGAGCTGCTGTTGCTGAGCGTTAATTAACACCTTCTGACCAACCCGGATCAGGGATTCAGCAGTGCTGTGGTATAAAAAAACGAATGAAACACAGACCAAACACATCTTCAGAGCTACTCTCAATTAGAGGCCAAGTAAGGACCAAACGCTCCTTTAATACGAGGTCCAAAGAGGTCAAAACCTTTATTATAGTTACATTTACATCTAAATACATTATTAATGCTGGGTCCAAATCTTTCAATCTCCTTCAAAAGTAGAGAAAAAAGGTTATATTTGTCCTTATTTCCAAATAACGATTTGATCGATTATTGTCTGTACCTCGGCGAGCGGGATGAGAAGGGTGCAGTGTCCCTCCTGAAGGCTGCTGAAGGCCATGTAATTTTCTGTAACATATAGATTCCCAGCTGTGTGACATCGGGCGTGAGGCGTCCAAGCGGCACATCGCATCACTTCCTTTAGCGTCTCAGAACGCGGGAGGCCAAAGAGCGACAGCACGTACTGGCACAGGGCCTGTTGTTCCAGTGCCCTAACACACACACACACACACACACACACACACACACACACACACACACACACACACACACACACACACACACACACACACTTACTTTATGGCCTAGATTAGTAAGCATGGCTTCACTGCAGCCATTTTAGAAACACACATGCGCCACTTTTCCCACATGCTTAGACCACACATTAGCATATACACTCACTACTTTAAAGGAGGCATTTTTTAAACTTCACTCTCTTTCTGTTTACTTCTTTCTGTTCCTTCTTCACCCTTTCTCTTCCTTATCTTTACATCCTTCCTTTCGTTTGGAGGAAGTGAAGCAAAAACAGAACCCGCACACTGAGGTTGCTAGCACAAGTGTGCGTGTATGTCTGACCAGTGTCGCCTTTTACGCGTGGGTTCGTGTTACCGTTTAGTGATATTGGAATCCGGTTCCATTTTGCCGTTATCAAACAGTCTTCGCAGCGCCATGTCGCCCAGCTGAGTCATCACGGTCATCACTTCATCCACGTCAAGGAACATGGAGAATTCGCGCTGCTTTTGGCGTGTTCGAACTCGGATCGCGTCGTTGATGAGACCGAAGGTCGCGCGCTCCAGAGCCGTGACTTCTGCCCACGGGATCAACAGCTTCACTGCACATGAAAGAAATGAAATGTAGTCTGGAACGAGTAGCTGGCAAAGTTTTCTATTGGATAACCATGGAGCCATGCATTTAAAATACAAATGTTATGATAACAGTGTAAAATACAATAAAACGTTAGTAACCTACTTTGATACAAGTATTCAATACTGGCACATGCCTAACCTGATTAGACAGCCTCTAATCAGTCTGAAGGGTGGAATGTAAAAACAGGCCATTACTTAAACAAATATACCAATAATACATTATTTTATTCAACCTGTTTATGTAAATGTATGTACAGATATTCTGTATGTGTTGCGTACAAAGCTGCAACAACTAGTCGACATAATCGAATACAATAGTAAAGCCAAACAATAAAATTTTGTTTCACTATGCCACGTACAGTCATGTGAAAAAATAAGTAAACCTCATGGAAACCCCTTGGCTTTTTTGACATATTTGGACAATCCTCTTTGAAACAGGGCCTATTAATAAAGTTGATATACTTGAACAAAACCACAATGAAAATTTGCTTTTTCAATCATTTATTCAACAGAAATATCAATAGATGTGAGATTCTTCTGTAGAAAAAGTAAGCACACCCTTCGCCTCAGAAGCTGGTATTGCACCCTTTAGCAGAAATTACTTCTTGTAGGCATTTTGCATAATTGTCCACTAGGCTTACTGGAATTTTATTCTTCCGTGCAATATTCTTTCACTTTCATGTTTGAGGGTTTTCTTGCATGCACTGCCCATTTCAAATCCCCCCCACAACATTTTAATGGGAGTCAAATCCGGGCTTTGACTAGGCCATTCCATAATCCCCCCCATTTCTTCTTTTTGAGCCATTCCTTGGTGGATTTGCTAGTGTGCTTAGGATCATTATCCTGTTGAAAGGTCCACTTTCGATTCAAATTCAACTTTTGGACAGATGACCTCACATTATCTTCAAGCACTCTTTGATATGATGCAGAATTCATAGTTGAATCAATGAATGCGAGCTGTCCAGTCCCTGAGGCAGTGAAGCAACCCCAAACCATAACATTTCCACCATCGTGCTTCACACATTCATAAATGTAAGGGTGTACTTACTTTTTCCATTTAAATTGGGAAAATTACTACAAAATGTCAATTTTATGTCATTTGATAGAGTATATCAACTTTATTAATAGACACTGTTTCAAAGAGGCTCAAATGTTTGCTTGTCTAAATACGTCAAAAAAGCCAACAATTTGGGGTGTACTTATTTTTTCCACATGACCGTATCTCTCCAAAAACCGGACCAAACTGTGAGAAAATCACCCTCAGCTATCCAGATTATACGACATCTTACGACAGACTAATTTTTTAATCGCTGTGTTTTTTTAAAATGACTCCTTACCCGATGTAATCTCTGCAGGAAGACAGTAAGGTAAGAAAATAACTGAAATAAAAACATTTCCACATCGTTTTGGTAAAATAAATTTATGTTTTATTAAAGGAGAGATTTTAAAGTTTATTATTAGCAGAACCAGTCAAAACCTGATTTTGTTTTTTTTGTTTTTCCCACTCACGCTTCAGTTTAGACCCGATGCTCACCCCATACACAGCACCTATGGCTACGACACTTTTACTAAACACTAAATTCAAACCGACCAATTTCATTCGTAACATACTGTACTGTGCAGTCTTCTTGTTTACACAACGCAAAGACAAACTGAGCTGTCAGACCGGATGGGGAAATAAGGTTTAATATTTTTTTATGTGAACTTTAATGCAAATTTACAACCCTTAAAAGCGAGACCGGGGATGAGCGGTACTCTCGCTTCTTTCCATGTGCACCTAAAACAACACGGAATAAAATGCATATTTCCTTCAACCATAGCTAACTAGTGTACAAGTTAATACTGGGGGGGTGGGAAATCATCATTTATTAATGTGTACCATTTACCATACCATATCTACCCATGATTATTAGGAGTACTGAGAGAAACGAGAGCACTCACCCTCTTTTCCGAGCAGGAATGAGTAGAAAGCCAGGTGATTGGTGGAGAGGTAGATCCAGCCCTGACGTGGCACTCGGCCTTTCCAGCAGCAGCAGGAGTAATGAGCCACCAATTTTTCTTTCAGCGGGAGGCCAAATCGCTGCTCGAATCGCACCATCGCCTCACGGAAACGGGTTGGGTCATCTTCCAGCGCCGCCTGGCCAACCAGCACTTCCTCGGCGATCAGGCCCTGAGATTTAACACACACACATGCTAGTTCAATCTTTAATTCTTTAACTCTGCCCAATTCTTTGATCTCATCAACTAATTTGTAGGCTCAGTCAGGTGGTTTCTCACAATGAGTAAAACAATATGGCAAACATATCACAAAACAACACAAAACAAGACATTTTCCTCCAGACAGCAAAACAGTAGTGCAATGTCTAATAAAAACCTTTTTAAAAATCTGGGTTTTAATTCTAATTAAAATCGCTAATTAAATGGTCATTAATGGAAAAACTTCATTATCAGCCATAGAGTGAGTGTGTGTGTGTGTGTTGTAGTGTGTAAGTCTGTTTGTTAGAATCTGAATGAGAGAGAACCTTGACTTTGCCCTGCGCAAAGCTCGCAGCGTCTTGTTTGTTCTCAAATACCGACATGTACGGCAACAAGTTCTGGTCCAACCACTTCCAGTGTTTCTGTACTTCTTCAGCTGTGGCTCCTGCGCGCACACACACACACACACACACACACACACACACAGATACACTAAACACTATAGCTATAAATATAAATTATGCAAACTGTGTGAAAAATCATGTAATAATGATAATTTTTTATTACACTCATAATATTCGTATTATTTAAAATCTCATACCGCTAGCGATGACCCAGCTGATCTGCGAACCCGGAACTTGTAGAAGGATCCGAAATGGAGCGACTCGTGCGTTTGAGTCCAACACGGTGTCCAGTGCTCCCACCAACATACCTACACACGAGAATAAATAAAGCAACCAGATATTACAACTACACTAATCCATTCAGCTACTGCTAACCAGAAACCAGATAATGATGAACTGTCAAATAAACAGACAGATCATCAGACAGACAGACCAATAAATAACTAACAGTGGGGTAGTGTGGTGTGTCCTGATGTGAAGCAGAGTTACTGTAAACATCCTGACATTGATTACTGTACATCCTGAAGGGTTTTATTCCTGTTATACCACAGTACATCAAATCACTGAGCATATCACACCCCCAGGGCGTGTGTGTTTTTAGTCATAAAAAAATTAAACATGTGTAAAACATCAGATTCAGGAGGCCTCTGATCAATGTGAAGCAAGATTTTTAAAAAATAATAATAAAACATTCTTCATGAACAAAAGGCACAGTAGGTCAAATGTAGTGGCTAATACGAGTCACGCCGATCGCATGCAGGCTTTCCTAATTTGACATTTCCTCTCATTCTAAAATCTTGAATCATTAGTATTAAACGTTTCAGGAGGGAAATCTAAGTTTCCTATTAGGAGCTCAGGTGCCTGTAGATTATGGTTTGATGAGAAACAAGGAAAATAGATTTATGCCTCTGTCTTAACTGTATAGCGATCGCAAAACTCTACATAATAACATCATCATCAACTGGAACAACACGGCAGTAGCATACATGCACTGGAAGACCTGCAGGAGCTACTCTGGACCACAACACCTCCAGCAAAAGTCACAAAAAAATCTCTCCAAGTCCTAAAACCTTTAGATTAGCCAAATGTGGGGTGATTCTAGTTGTCATCAGAGCTCTGGGACACCAACCAAAACCACAAACTCCACACACCTCTGGTAGAGTGCTACAGAACAACACCCCCCCCCCCCCAAAGCCCCATTTCCATGGGTTGGAAATCCCTGAATGCAAGAAATAATAATAATAATAATAATAATAATAATAATAATAACAACAAAAATTGTAACTCTTTGGAGAACACTGTATGTCAAATGGTTAGGAAAGACATTTAAGCCTGAGGTTCCAGAAGAATAAAAGCATTAAGTCCATGATTGTTTCTGGAGGGGGGGCATGAAGGAGCTATGGGAGGAGACAAAGAAGAAAGGAGCTGTTTAACGTTTCCAGAGCCAAATGACAAAACTTCACATTTGGCTCTTCAAACAAAGAGAAAGAAAGTGAACCACTAGTGAACCACACACTCTCTTCATGTAGAAGTGTGTGGGCTTTCCGGGAATGCAAAAGCTGGAAAAAGGTCTGTAAACATTCGGCATATACTCTAGTCTCACCACATATCCACCAAACACAGGAACGTTGGGTTTTTTTTTTTCCTTCACAAAAGCACAGTCTCCTGAGGGTCACAGCTCGTTGCTATCTTAAGCAAATAAGACTCGTCCACGCCGAAACAGGTGCGAGTTCAGCTGCTGTGTGAGACTGAAACAGGAAGATGGAGAAACTATTTCCCAAATTTGGTTAAAAAAGAACCGTTAACAGCTTTTGCTTGTTGTCTCCGTTTACATTTAGTTGATGAGCTTAACCGGTAAATGAGTAAACGAGTCACATGGTATATGGGCAATACATTTGATGGCCTTTTTTTCCCCCCCCATCTTTGTGATATACACACTTCCTCCTCACAGGACGGGCTGCATTATACAGCTTACCATAAGCTCAGAGGAAAGAAAGAAAGAAAGAAGGAAAGAAAGAAAGAAAGAAAGAAAACATGGGTTTTCAGTATCTGGAAATATGAGTTTGGAGCTTGGATGTCTCTCTCTCTCTCTCTCTCTCTCTCTCTCTTTCTCACACACAGCTTTTTTTTTTGGTCTGGAAATGAGGGCAGCTGTTGTGAACATGAAACTGTAGACTTGCCAAAATCGAATGCCAAAACACTTTTTTTTTGCATTAGATCCTTTGTTCAGATTTGGTATTGTGTTCTCACATGGATGGATGTTTGTGTTTTGCATGTGTGCGTGTGTGTTATATGCATAGATACACAACCAATCCTGTTCTGCAGTTTTATTCCCAAGCCTTTGACACAACAGTCCCTTCTCCTAGTCCTTCTCAGCCGCAAAGCAAAGCAAAAAATAAATAAATAACTAAATAAAATCAGGATACTGTTCATAAACCTCACTCCATTTGTTTTCACTTTATGTATAACTATATTATATAGTTCCATATTTTATAATATATGGAAGATTTCTTCAGTATGTTTGGAGCTGTCATGCCACACAATTGGACAAATAAAGACAACTTTCAGCAGGTTTAACTGGTTTAAACCCTCACCTGTGAATTTTCCCCCAGTGTCTCCATGTCCCCTTCTTCGCTGCAGGAGGAAATAATCGTTAGATCTGTCCGTGATCCAGAGATTCAGCGCATTTTTCAGCGACACCTCGGCCGGATTCAGCCACATCTCTGACAACACACCAAAGCGCCGGAGGAACCCAGCCGCCTACGTCACGCGCCAATACCGGAAGTAAATTCCCCGCAGTCCTTTCATTCGTATGCATTGTTTACAACCTACTTTTTAGGTCATTTCTTGTGATTTGCGCCCAGTTTGACTCCCAGTGTGTGGTGTGGGAAATATAATTGTTTTCCCCCGGAGGAGTACGCCGCTTGTTTGTTTTGCTGATTCTCGTACAGTCGCTGTGTTTATAAAAAAAAAAATTAAAAAATAAAAAAAACACCCTCTCCCGTTAGCGCGTGCTTTAAATCTTCCCTAATTACCGTTCAGTCTTGCTTTTCCGCACTGGTGTCCTTTGGCGACATTCCCTGACTTTACACTGATAAAGACTAGACTTTGCTTCCATCAGATAATCAGTAATCCTCCTACCCAGCTCTATAACTACCCAGCTTGATTTCGTTAAGAGTTCGGGAGTCGACTCCAAAACTTTGGATTCGGCTCCAGTTTGATTCAGCTCAAGTGAACGCACAGACGTTGTGAAGTGAATGAGAGCACAGGATTCGTCTGTCTATCCTTTCTGACAAACATCTCCAATAAATATAAACAGTCTGACAATATTTCAATTTGGAAAACAACGTCAAGAATGCTAAATGGTCTTAAATCCGCCTTTTCGAATGAGATTTACGTTACTAGTTAAAATGGAGATCGATATTTATTTATTTTTTTGTTTGTTTGTTTGTTTTTTTGATCGGGGGAAATCCATACTGAACCGACTCTTAGAATCGATTCCCAAAACCACACAATCGGAGTCGACACCAACATTCATGGAAACGAAGAGCCCTAGGGTTTTAAACAGGACCGAATGCCCGGATGTGAGGAGGCTCTCTGATTGGTCCAGATAATCTCGAAGTTTTTGGGAGAAGGGATGTCTTTTTGGACTTAGGTTTCTGTGGTAAATGTTTAGTCTTCATTAAACCTACAGCGTTCTGTAAAATTCCTGCACATACAATTTACCACGATTACTTCAAAGATTTGTCTCAAATAAACAAGAATTCCCCTGTGTAACCCTTATAGTAAGGGTAAATCTACCACACTGATCTCAGATAAGAGGTGAAGCTACCTTTCTCACCTATGGGTGCAAGCTGAAACCATGCACACTTACCCAAACATGATACTGTCTAGGTCAAATTTTATGTATAAACATGTCACAGTAAGTAATTATGGTTCTAATGCAGTAGGGGACATTCTGAAACGCTTAACGTGGCTTAATGTACCGAAACAACGAAAACCAATTTTCTCACATTTCTCTTGTCATAAACACAAATCTACTGCTAAGACAATGGCACCGTAATCCAAGTGGAAAGACAATATTCTTACATTAAGCATTTTCTCCCACATAAAATGCTTAATGTATTAAGACAGACATATTAAAAGACCAAATTCAGTGCACACCTTGTTGATGATGCATACTATGTGTGTAGTTAGAATTTTAAATAAATAAATAAGCTTTATTTAATCAGTTTTGAATAATAACACATTATAGGTGCATCTCAAAAAAATTAGAATGTCGTGGAAAAGTTCATTTTGTTCCGTAATTGAATTCAAAAAGTGGAACTTTCATATAGTCTAGATTCATTACACATAAAGTGAAATATTTCAAGCCTTTTTTGTTTTAATCTTGATTATTACAGCTTACAGCTCATGGAAATCAAAAATCCAGTATCTCAAAATATTAGAATAAAGAATTTATAATACAGAAATGTCGACCTTCTGTCAACAAGTATGTATGTAAGTATGTTAATTTATGCACTCAGAGATCATGTAGACAAACCAGAAGGCTATTGGAAAATGTTTTGTGGATGGATGAGACCAAAATAGAACTTTTGGGTTTAAATGACCTCTGACCTCGCACGATATTACATGTCTTGCTCTTCAAATGATCTTTGTTGGTCTTCCAGTGCCAGAGCCAGTCCTTGCCTGGATTCCCACTGAACCTAAGCAGAGTTGAGCCTGGCCAGTACCTGGATGGGAAATCTCCTGGGGAAAACTAAGGTTGCTGCTGGAAGTGGTATTAGGGAGGCCAGTAGGTGGTGCTCCCCTTGTGGTCTGCGTGGGTCCTAATACCCTAGTATAGTGATGGGGACACTATATTGTAAAAAGAGCGCTGTCTTTTGGATGAGATGTTAAACCGAGGTCCTGACTCTCTGTGGTCCTTAAAAATCCTAGGTCACTTCTAGTAAAGAGTAGGGGTATCACCCTGGTGTTCTGGTGAAATTGGCCCTTGTCTATCATGGCCCCCTAATAATCTCCATCCCTGAATTGGCTACATCACTCTCTTCTCCACCAGTAGCTGGTGTGTGGTGGGCGTTCTGTCACATCATCCAGGTGGTGGTTGAGGAGATTTCCCCCTATACTATGTAAAGTTCTTTGAGTGTCTAGAAAAGTGCTATATAAATATAATAATATAATAATAATTCACTCCTGGGGAGGGTAACAATGGTCTTGAATTTCCTCCATTTGTACACAATCTGTTTGACTGTGGGTTGGTGGAGTCCAAACTCTTTAGAGTCAACCTTTTCCAACCTGATGAGCATCAATAACTCTTTTTCTGAGGTCCTCAGAAATCTCCTTTGTTTGAGCCATGATACACTTACACAAACGTGTTGTGAAGACCAGACTTTGATAGATCGCTGTTCTTTAAATAAAACAGGACGCTCACTCACACCTGATTGTCATCCCATTGATTGAAAACACCTGACTCTAATTTCACTTTCAAATTAACTGCTAATCCTAATAAATAAATGATCACGTTTAATGTCTATTTTTATGAAATGAGATGTAGAAATGTAGAAAATATTAAATGTAGAAAACTCTAAAGGGTGCACAAACTTTCAAGCACCACTGTAAGTTAGCTTTTTTTTAGCTTAGCTGCTGACATCAGTTAGCCAAAAAAAAATAATAAAAATCAGATTAAAGAAGATTGTAGTGCTCACATGCGATTAAAACATTGTGTTTGAAGATGAATATTAATGTTTGTTTGTTTGTTTTTTAGGTCTGGCATATTTTCTAATGTTTTATAGGTGATTCATGTTCAGATAGTTTGTGCATCCTGAATTTACCTTTCAGATAAAGTATGAAAAAATACTTCCTAGAAGTGAGTGAAAGACTGATCTTCAGTTATCAGACGGGTTTGGTTGCAGTTATTGCTGCTAAAGGTGGCACAACCAGATTTTAAGTTTACTCAGGTTGCCTTTGTTTTATGTTGTATTTTGTTTGAAGTTATAAAACTATTTAGTATGAGATATACACAAAAACAGAAGAAATCTGAAATACTTTTTCACAGCACTGTTTTATAAATAAATAAAAGTGGTGGTTACGTGGTTCTGGTTAATAAAAAGCATTCAGTATTAAATCCACTTGCTCAGTTTTGTACTCAATTTTTTATATTTTCTTCATTTTTTCTTTGAACCTAGCTGCGAATACATGTACAGTAGGTATATAAATAATCACCCCCTTTAAAATAATCGGATTTTGTTGCTTTTCAGCCTGAAATTAAGACGGACACAGTTTTTGTTTTATCCAGCTGTATTTACTCAGTGCAACTTATAACATCCAAGTGAAAGATATAACACCAAATTGTCAGAAAAAAAAAATAATAATAATAATAAAAATCACTGAGTTGGAAAAACAAGGATTACAGTCAGCGTCATGGACCGTGGATGCACGATGGAAAAGCATCTGTGGCAAAAGGCCCTTCGGATGTTACAAGCCTCCCTGATGTTATAAGCCTCCCTGATGTTAAGCCCTTCTTTCTCTCTACCAAGCAGATCCTCTTATAGCCTTGACCCTCATTGAAATGTATAGTGACCAGGATACCAAATGGAGATGAAACAGTGTGTTTTATGGCAGGGTGGACCCCATGGTGTTTTATGGCAGGGTTCTCTCACTTTAAGGAACTGTATGTTAATTAAGTTCCCGAGAATGAGTTCATGCAAACCAGGGGGTACCTCTGTGTGTGTGTGTGTGTGTGTGTGTGTGTGTGTGTGTGTGTGTGTGTGTGTGTGTGTGTAAAGAGCACATATTACAACATATATTGTAAATGTTATTTCCTAAACTATATGATATTTATGATATCACCACATCGTCCCCCATGAACTATGGATACAAATGACACCAAACATGCCCTGAGGAATACTGTAATTAAACACAGTTTAGAAAACCAGTTTTAGTTCACCTGGTATCTCTGAAACACATTCCTGATCATTTTAACCTTAATAACATTACTGCCACAATTTTAGAAATCTACTACAAATGTGAAGTCTATTTTTAAGAAGTGGAAGGCATTTGGTACAACACAGACCCTCTCTGGATCAGGACGTCGCTCCAAACTGGATGAAAGAGCCAGGAGGAAACTGGTCAGAGAGGCTACCAAGAGGCCTACAGCAACACTGAAGCAGTTGCAGGAATTTATGACAAAGAGTGGTTATTGTGTGCATGTGACAACAATATCACAAATTCTCCACAAATGTGGCTTGTATGGGAAGGTTGCAATAAAAAAGCCACCCACGACTGAGCTTTGCCAAAACGCACCTTGAAGATTCTGAAGCCACATGGAAAAAGGTGTTAGGGTCAGATGAGACTAAAATTGAATTATTTGGCCTCAACACCAAACGATATGTCTGGCAGAAATCCAATACAGCTCACCATCCAAATAACACCATTCCTACAGTAAAGCATGGAGGTGGTAATATCCTGTTATGGGGGTGTTTCTCTGCAGCAGGGACTGGAGCACTTGTCAGGATAGAAGGAAAATGGATGGTGCAAAATACCGTCAAATTCTTGAGGAAAATCTGCTGCCCTCTGCCAGAAAATTGTGAATGGGAAGAAGGTTTACCTTCCAGCATGACAATGACCCAAAGCACACAGCAAAACTGACCACACAGTAGTTGAAGGAGAAAAAGGTGAATGTCCTTGCATGGTCTTGTCAGAGCCCAGACTTAAACCCCATTGAAAATCTGTAGAATGACTTGAAGACTGCAGTCCACAAACGGTCACCATCAAATTTAACTGAACTTGAGCAGTTAAATTTGTTAAACTTGCAAAGAAGAGTGGGCAAATATTGCAAAGTCTAGATGTGCAAAGTTAGTAGAGACATATCCCAACAGACTAAAGGCTGTAATTAAAAAATTAAGGCAAATTAAAGCAAGGGGGTGATCCTTTTTCCAACTCAGTGATTCTGTTTTTTATTATTATTTTTTTCTGACATGTTGGTGTTATTTTTTTCACTTGGATTTTATAAGTTGCACTGAGCAAATACAGCTGGATAAAACAAAAACTGTGTCTGTTTTCATTTCAGGCTAAAAAGCAACAAAATGTGACTATTTTAAAGGGGGGTGATTCTTTTCTATATTCACTGTAAGTATTTAAAACACAGTTTTAATTATTCTTACTTTATTAATGATACTTTCAACAAGTGCAATTATTCTGCATATGCATTAATAGTGCTGTTGTGGTATACTGCAGGTACACAGTAGGACCAAACTAATTTTGGGTCCTGATCTGTGCCCACAGTATACCCATAGTATGCCAGTGGTCCCAAAATATGCCCACAGTATGCCTACAGTGTACATGGGGGATGCCCACACGAGCATGCAGTGGCCCCACACAGGCTGTGGGGCCTCAGTGGGACAGCCCACACCAAGCCCAGTGTAGGCAGACTGTGGGCCACTACCATTATGGGCCCACAGTATGCCCACAGTGTGGAGCCACTACGGGCAGCCCACTGGGGTCCTGTTACCAGCAATGAATGCAGGGCACATGTGGGCGCCACATGGTGGGGTCCATGTGGGGTCCACACTACTTAGTGTGGGCAACCCAGTCTACAATTTACCTCAGACTGAAATTCACCTCAGATTAAATTTATCACAGACTAAAATTTGCCCCAGACTAAAATTTACTTCCAACTGAAATTCTCTTCAGAGAGAAATTCACCGGACTGAAATTCACCTCAGACTGAAATCTACCTCAGAGTAAAACTGACCCAGACTGAAATTCACCACAGACTTTAATTTACCACAGACTGAAATTTGCCCCAGAATAAATTTACCTCAGACTGAAATTCACCTCAGATGGAAATTCGCCTCACACAAATTTACCTCAAACTGAAATTCACCTCAGACTGAAATTCACCTCAGACTGAAATTCACCTCAGACTGGAATTTACCTCAGACTGGTATTTACCACAGATTGAAATTTACCACACACAGAAATTCACCTAAGACTGAAATTCACCTCAGACTAAAATTTACTAACGCAGGTTCTTCTCCACAAGCAGCACCAGCAGCTTGAAAAACTGGCTAGCACTTGCAATGACATCACTGCAATCATCACCCCTCCCTCTGGCTTCTTCATGGTCATCGCTCCCCCCTCTGGCCTCACCATGGTCGTTGCTCCCCCCTCTGGCACCGGTAGGGACGTCACTCTACCCAGGGTTCCAGGTGCTCCTAAGTTTGGGAGCCTCAGGAGGCACACCTTAAGGGGGCACTATGCCACGTTAACTTTGGACAATTCCCCACGCAGACCACCAGAGGGCATCCTCACTCACATTTTTTAAAATTTCTTGCTTTGTTGTCTGCCTTACTTCCTGTGTTTGTGCACACCTATTTTGTGTTCCCCTAATTAGTTACCCTATTTAAGTGCTGTGTTTTCCGTCCTTAGTTGTCAAGCATTATGTCGTATTGTCTGCCTCCTCACTTGGCTGAGGATGTCGCTCTGCCTCCCTGCTAAGCTAGGGATGTAGCTCTGTCTCCCTGCTTGAATGAGGATGTCACTCCACCTCCCTGCTTGGCTGAGGATGTCGCTCTGTCCCCCTGCTCAGCTGAGGACGTAACTCAGTCTACTTGCTTTGCTGTTGTCATTGCTCCCCCCTCTGGCCTTGCCATGGTCTTCGCTCCCCCCTCAGGCACCTGTAGGGACGTCGCTCTGCCCAGGGGTCCAGGCCTTCCTAAGTTTTGGTGCCTCAGGAGCCACGCCTTAAGGGGGCACTATGTCATATTCACCCTGGACAATTCCACCCAGACCACCAGAGGGCACCCTCACTGACATTCTTTTTATTTCTTGCTTTGTTCCTTACTTCCTGTGTTTTGTTCAAACCTGTTTTGTGTTCCTCTAATTAGCTACCCAGTTTAAGTTCTGTGTTTTCCCTCCTTAGTTGTCAAGTATTATGTTGTGCTGTCACAGCTATGTTGTTGTGTTTGCACCATGAGTAGCTTTTGTGCTCCTTTTGTGCTCCTCTTGTGCTCCATGCCTTGTCCTGCCTTAGTCTAATCCTTTATTTTAATTTATGGTTCTTTTTTTGTATGTAGTTTTGCCTTGCATTCTATACCAAAGTATTTTATGCAAGTTAAAATGCCCCACAAAAGAAGGTATATTTGTGCTTTTTGGAGGGCTATTTTTCACAAAATAATGACATAGCTGCTCCTTGTAACTGGTTGTTTGTTCAAGGTAACCTTACATCTTTAAAAATGTATCTTCTTGCACATCCCCGACATGTTACAGCACTGTTATGAATCTGTAGTTTGTTTATCTAGCTAGAATTTGCACACAAGGACAGATTTGTTTACTGTCTAGAATTAATATTTATGTGGAATATTTAATATATAATTTTCTTTGCACATTGCTGAATAAAAGCTCTTGTGTTGAATAAGCTCTTGACAGTTAGTCGACCCTGTTGCAGTGTGACTCCAAATACTGATGGCACTAGTGAAATTGAAATTAATCCGTGTGATAGCTGATCTATGTAGACAGATCTGTGTATCAGTAAGAATGGCTAGTACGATCATCTCCTATCGGATCAACAAGATGGAGGAAGTCCTAAGACCCCTTATTCCTTGGCTTCCAAAAGAAATGATTCTTGCAACCATGCCAGCAGTGTTTAAACATTTTTTTCCAAATACAACATGCATTATAGACTGCACTGAGAGCCTACTGCAAAAATTCAGAAACTTGGATTCTAGAGGAGAGACATTCAGCCACTACTACTCACACAACACAGTAAAGTATCTTGTTGCTGTTGACCCATATGGATTAATCATACTCACCTCAATAGCATATGGTAGCCACTGCAGTGATCAATTAAATTCCAGGAATTCAGGAATATTGGAGTACTTAATGCCTTTAGATAAGGTAATGGCAGACAGGGGTTTTACAATTAGAGGTGTATTGTTTGAAGCAAAAGTCAAGTTAGTAATTTCTTCTTTTACCAAGAAAGGTTTGCAACTATCAGAGGAACAAGTAACCACCACCACCAGAAGAATTGCGACAGTTTGAATCCAAGTAGAAAGAGCCATCAGACATTTAAACACATACAAAACATCTCACGAATTCTGAGAATTTGTGCTGCACTTACAAATTTGAGAAATGACCTCATTCATGATTCTGACTCATTTGATTAGCAAACAGTGTGCATCTACCAAACAACAGGTTTTTAAAGCTGATTCAATGTTTTGCAAATTTGGCATATGCCTTTATCCAAAGCATATACATTTTAATCAGTTCATGCATCTCAGGGAATTGAACCCATGACCTCAGTAGTGCTTCCTTCCACAGGACGGCTGCTGTGTGGTTACAAGACTTCCCTAACCCTACAATACACGAGCAACTGACCACCTCGATCACTCCACATTAAGAGGTAACATGTGGAGAGAGCAAGTGAAACACTATGCATGCCTGTGCAGAACTAATATCGAGTCACTGTATTCAAAACAATCATAAATTATTATTTTATGCTTTCTAATGTGAACACGGGTGTGTTCTTTAATATAATTTGTTTTTCTGATACTCCAGATTTTGGAGGAATCCTGCCTTGCTTTGTCCCAGGAATCACAGTATTAGTCTTACTTATTGTGTGATTTATTTATGAGGGGTTTACAATTCAATTCAATTCAATTTTATTTGTGTAGCGCTTTTAACAATGGACAAAGCAGCTTTACAGAAATATAGAAATTCAGGATATAGATTTTAAATGTATGAATTTATCCCTAATGAGCAAGCCAGAGGCGACACTATAAGGAAGAAACCTTGAGAGGAACCAGACTCAAAAGGGAACCCATCCTCATCTGGGTAACACCGGATAGTGCGATTATAAATAAATATATCCCTTCTATAAATGTGCTAATACTACATGGTCAAATAGTGCAGTTGTGTAACCAGGAAAATTCATTACAGTTTTTACATGAAGACTGTTTTCTTGAACTTGGTTAGAAGGAGAAAAACTGGTTTTATTGAGATAACAGGCTAGCTGCCAGTCTAATGCTGGGGAGAGTTTTAGAGTCATTTTTATGTGATCGCGTCACCCAGTGTTCAAACTAGGAACTTCGCTTTTAAAAAAATTTATTAATAGTGAACCAACATTAAATTCATTCCCAAAATACCTCTCGGGCCTTTCAGAAATTAGTTTGGACACTCCTGCTTTAAGATTATGACATAATGGTTCATAATTATCCAAAGTCCAATCCTATTAAAATGTATCCTCACCATATAAACTGTGCTGATGGTAACGGATAGGGCCGTCGATTGGCCTGCTTTCTACTAGTTATCCAAGTTGATCGGTTAAAGAGAATGCATGTGCTAATCTTAAAATACTGCCTTAAGACTTTGAAATATTAGACAGTTTTCACTTCATGTTGATGCCATATGTGCATTCTATTGTATCTGTCTATTTTGCTGATAAACAGCAATTTTATCTGTTCTGGATCTGGATGCTACTGAGTCGGAGGAAGAAAGAGGTGTAAAGGATCGCTGAAAGCTGTGTTTTGGCCCCAGACAGAGTATTCTCCTAAACCATTTTAACAGTACACACACACACACACACACACACACACACACACACCAGTAAACATTAATAAATGAAACAAAGTAAATGCTTTCCTTTATATATATATATATATATATATATATATATATATATATATATATATATATATATATATATATATATATATATATATATATATATATAAATGTCATGGTATGAGGGTGTATCAGTGCCCATTGGGTAACTTGCACATCTGTGAGGGCACCATTAATGCAGAAAGATATGTACACATTTTGGAGCAACATATGCTGCCATATGCTGCAGGACAACGCGAAACCAGAGAGAGTGAGAGTGCGGGTGCTAGCATGGCCTGCGTGCAGTCCTGACCTGTCTCCGATTGAGAATGTGTGGCGCATTATGAAGCGCAAAATAAGGCAATGAAGGCCCCGTACAGTTGAGCAGCTGAAGAACTGCATAATGGATGAATGGGGGAAAATTCTGCTTGCTAAACTTAACCAACTGGTGTCTTCAGTGCCCAAATGCTTAATAAGTGTTATTAAAAGAAAAGGTGATGTTACACAGCGGTAAACAGTTGACTGTCCCAACTTTTTTGGAGTGTGTTGCAGTCATTAGATTTGAAATGAATGTATATTTAAAAAAAAAAAAAATTATTCACAAAGTAAAACATCAAATAACGTGCTAATAATGTGTTTTCAATATAGTACAGGGTGAATTGGATTTTCAAATGACTCTTTTTGCTTGTTTTTTTGCATTTCCCATACTGTGCCAACTCGGAATTGGGGTTGTGTGTCTATCTATCTATATATTCTTCTTATTAAGTGTCTTATTAGTATTATTGTGTCTTGCTGTCATGTTTGTGTACACACTGGAAGCATCACTAATCCTGTGTGTGTGAGAGCACTTGGTGATAAAGCTCATATTCTAATTCTGATTCTAAAGGATGATGGAACTTCATCTTCTGGAATGAGTTCTGTCTCCGTGACGCAACAGAAGCAGCCGCTATAAAAACAGATGAACGGAAAGGCGGAGTTTCAGTGTTCACATGAACTTGATAACTGACAGGCTGTTTAACCGAGTTCAGTGCTATAATGCAGCATTTAATGAGTTTAGCTCGCTCTCGGGCGGCAGATCTTCCACTGCGCCCCCTGCTGTATGCGGCTGGAGCTGCAGCCGCGGCTGCAGGAGTTTATTATTATATTAAGAAGCGTGGCGATGGGGAGAGAACAGCGGAGCCCGAGGACACAACTCTCACCGAGGGTACACGCGCACACACACACACACACACACTCAATCTCACTCTATTTATTTGTTTCTCAGTTCTCATAGTTTAGTTCTCTCCGTTTTTATATAGACCATGACTGCAGGTTGATGTGGTGTATGTGTGTGTGTTTGTATTTAGACCCAGTGCAGACGGTGTGTGCAGATTCTGCTTTGGTGGAGTCAGACTTGATGCCGGATGTGGATGGAGTCAGAGTCACTCAGACTGACAGCGCTGTCCCTGAGGTACTCACCAAATCACAATCACTTCCATCTCTACTTCTACATCTCATCACTCTCAGTAAAACACTCCGTTATGGACACTTTGTTGACTTTTTGTTTTAGTCCTGGTGGGAAAATGTTCCTGATCTGTGACCTGAGCAACAGCAAACACTCTTAAATAAGAGTCCAGTCATCTAACACAAGATTAAATGCAGTGTTTTTCACTAGCTAACTTCGATAGCTAAGTATTAAAATGTCGTCAGCAGGAGCTAGGTATTAGCTAGGTAGCTACATTAGCTCAGCTGTTAGCCGTTGTCCTGGTTACGGTTTAGGTGAAGTATGTAACGAGCCTCATTATCACTCAGAGCCTCCAGTTTTTAATGGGAAATTGGTTATAATTCCTATTTAACATTTATACTTGAGCAGTTGCTTTGTGCTGTATAAACTAGTAGGCTGTTGGGTGAGTAAATAGATGCCCCCAGCTCTCCTGTATAGCTTTTATTATTATTATTATTATTATTATTATTATTATTAACTTATTCAGACACTCACCGTCCACTTTATTAGGAACACCTGCACATTCACGTGGCAGCAGCATAATGCATGAAACCATGGAATCTTTGTCAGTCCTCAAAAATGTCTGAATGTGTCTGTGTAAAAGAAAATAACGCTGACAACATTTGGATGGTGCACTTTCAGGATTCTCTGAGCGAGGCTGAGGAGAAGAATCAGAAGGACGAGGTGCCCAGTGCTCCGGTGGACAGTGAGGGGTCCAACCCTGAGGACAGAGTAAGGGAGTTGGAGGAACTGCTCTGTGAGATACAAAGAGAGTGTGAGATAAAAACCAAGGTGAGCAACAAAAGCCTCATATAAATAGTACTTTTCTATATAATACGAGTACCAAACAATATGGCAAATAATGAGAAAATAATATCTGCACAGTGAAATTGATGCTCACCTGTTTGGAGTCTGAGGGGCGTGAGCAGTGACTGCTGGACGTGATATTAGATAGAAGGATAAAATTTCGTGTCTATCAATATCTCAACAAGGAAAATATTAGCGTTGAGACATATATTATGTCACGCAGCCTTATCATTGCCATAATAAGAATGATGTGGAACAAACCATTACACATACGCACTTAAAGACAGATAGACTGCTGCATTAGTGATTAGAATTAGTGTTTCATCTCTGTGATGCTTGACTGGCTTCATGCCGTGTTTCCTCTGAACACCTAAACACACTAAACAGAAAAGCTGTAACTCTTTCATTCAATGTAAAACACTAGACTTTTGATTCTGTCGTCCTGCCTGCAACACACACAATATACTGAATATTTCAGGTTTAATTACATCATGTTTTGGTTGTAGAACTTGCTGGTCTCTCTGGCTGAAACTGAGAGGAAATACGAGCAGGTGATGGAGTCCAATGCTCAGCTGGAGAACAAGAACTCCAAACTGACCTCTGAACTGAACTTACTACAAGACTCGAGTCAGGAGTACAAGGGAGAGCTCCATAAGGCACACAGGAAGCATCGCACGATAACAATGGTAAGTGAGCAAATCCTTGCATTAAGCAGTTCCTTTGGCAGTAATGTGAGTACTCACAGTGAGCCTCATTTATCATTCTTTTAGTGAAGTTGTGTGTAACTGTTTGCGTAAGCAAAACCAAGCTAAAAAAATTTCTGCCAGATTTACAAAAGTTTTGGAAACACTGATTTTCTTCGTACTCATGTTATATGTTCCTCACCCGTAAAGTGCAAAGAGCGTTCCTGACACAGCTCATTTGCATTTTGTGACACCCACAAAACTCCATAAAAGGTCAAGTGCACAGACCACTGATGAACAATGAGAGTAAAGACTGAAAGGCAGAAATGGAAGTCATTTTCACTCACTACTTTGCCAATAATAATATTTAATAATATATAATATTTTTAATAATAAGTGACGATATATTCCATATATAAAAGTGCAGTAATTCATGCAAGTTATGTAATTTGAAGCCAATCAAGTCAAGGATTACGTTAGTTAGTCTTCCTATGCATAGATTTACACCCAGTTGGGAGTAGGATACAAATATTTTTCAGAAGTTACAGGATTTTTATGAATACTAAATATCTTGTGTAAATACTCATACAACAATTTGACAAATAAATCCATTCATATCCAGCTTGATAAATGAGGCTCAGTGTTAGTGCTGCAAGATGAGTTACACCACATGCTATATGTACTCAATCAAAATAAAAATTGTATTTCTAGTTTGAAATGCTGAGATTCTTGTTGTATTGAATGGATGTGGCCCACTGAAGATGTGAAAAGTAAGTACTAAAGTTTAAACCTCTTCTGCTCCATGGCTGTGTTTCAGGAGTGTGAGCAGGAGCAGGAGGCTCACAGTATCATGAAGTTTCAGTACAGTCAGATGAATAAAACTTTAACACACAATGAGGAGTCAATAAAGGTAAGTTTTTCTAAGTGTGTGTGTGTGTGTGTTAGTGTCCATTCTCACATAGTCAGGTTTTTTAGGACATTTTGTCTCTTATCCCCAAAGCACTTCAAGCTGTTCTAATGAGTGATGAGATGAGTCCTCAAACGTGTCTGAATATGTGTGTAGAAGTAAATTAAGCCAACATGTTTTGGTTGTAGAACTTGCAGGAATCTCTGGTTGAAACTGAGAAGAAATACGAGCAGGTGATGGAGTCCAGTGCTCACCTAGAGAAAGAGAACTCCCACCTGACATCTGACAAGGTCTCACTGCAAGCCTCAATGCAGGAGCATGCAGAAAAGCTCAGTGAGGCACACAGCAAGTGTTGCATGATAACGACGGTGAGAAAATCCTTGCATTAAGCAGTTCCTTATGTATATTTAATACTATATAATGTTAATAATAATAGTAAGCATGCTCTAAATCTTCCATTAATTGAGGCATTTTTTTACGGCTTCAGCTATGCATAGACAGACCGGCCCGTCCTCTGTTTATACGACAGCATTTCTTTTGTTAAGCTTAAATGACTAGTCCAATTGTCTTAATTTGTGGGTTTTTGTTTTTGTTTATTTTTCATTTTCTTTAATTAATGCCAGTCCCTCACCTACTGAGCTAGCATTAGGAAGTGTTTTTGATAGAGACTCCAGAACACTTCTGTCAGTCACTGTAAGATGAGGGCATGTGCTAAATGCTGTAAATGTAATAAAAAAATATATATATAGCTGCAAGCAGCAATTATCGGGATTCAAGTACTTTAGGGCCCTTAACGATGTTAAAAGATATTACTTAATATTGTGCAATCTTATAAGCACCTAAATCAAAGAAAAACAAAAATAATTTCAAGAAATATCTGCCTTCATTAAGCTTGTCTAATAGCTGCTGAACATTGATTGACCAATAGTGGCCATGTTTTTCAACAATTGTCCTCATATATGCTGATTTGACCTTGGACAAGGACAATTCTTGCAAGATTTATTTATCAAGTCTATTTGACCAGTGGTTCCACATTTAGTGCCAATTTCATGTTTTGTTCTGTTATAGTGCCAGCAACTGGTAACACTCAGTAATTTTTTTACACGTTTCCTCAGATTGAGCCCATGCATAAGTATCTCAAGTTTGGTGAAAATATCTAATTCAGTCCAAGAGTTATAGCCATTTAAGTAAAAGTGGCCACGCCCACTTCAAACGTTTTCATGTGCCCTTGCAAGGGTAAATCAAAAGTTCAATTTTTTTTTATTATTATTGATCTAAGGAGTCCAAAGAAATGTCAGGCAGTAGTTTTATTTCAGTTGAGCGAAAAACCTAGGACTAGTTCGCAAAACTGGTTTTTAAAAAATTATCTCAAATATTTAACTAACGATTTGATTGACAGCAGTGGTAAAAATGCTCACTATAGCGCCACCATCTGAGTTTGAAATGCAGAGTTTTTTTTTTTATTGAATGGATGTGGCCCATTGAAGATGTGAAAAGTAAGTACTAAAGTTTAAACCTCGTCTGCTCCATGGCTGTGTTTTAGGAGCGTGAGCAGGAGCAGGAGGCTCACCGTCTGCTGAAGCTTCAGTACATAGAGATGACAGAAACTTTAACAAACAGCGAGGAGTCACTAAGGGTAAGTTTGTGTGTGTGTGTGTTTCTATCCTTAAAACACTTCAAGCTGTTCTAATGAGTGATGAGATGAGTCCTCAAAAGTGTCTGAATAAAGCCGACATGTTTTGGTTGTAGAACCTGCAGGTCTCTCTGGCTCTAGCTAAGACGCAATACAAGCAGCTGATGGAGTCCATTGCTCAGGTACAGAAATATAACTCTAACCTGATGGCCGACAAGGACATACTGCAAGACTGTGTGCAAGAGTGGAAGGAAAAGCTCTGTAAGACGCAGCACAAGCTTGATCAGATAACAGAGGTGAAAAAAAAATTACACCACAGCCTATATGTACTTGAACAAAATAAAAATTGCATTTGTAGTTTAAGATGCTAGTTTTTAATTGAACAGAAGTGGTGCATTGTAGAACATTGAGAACTCAAGTTTAAAAAAAAGATGTGGGGGGGGGAAAGAAATGCATCTCCAAATGTGAATTTTGTTACACCCTTACACAGCATCTGTTTAATACACATTTTCTAAAAGGGAAACAGAAGTGGCCCATTGTAGATGTGAACAAATCTGAATCTTAATTTTCTCCCTGGCTGTGTTTTAGGATCATCAGCAAATATGGAAGGCTTACAGCATCCTGCAGTCACACTACAAGGAGACATTAAAAGAACGTGACGAGTTACTGAAGGTAAGCTCTTTCTCTCATTAAGCCATGAATGCTGTAGGACTGCTGTGGAAATTTTTAAATGAGATGCAGTAAAAAAGTTCATGTGGTGTCCTCAATTTCTACTTGACCAAAATTCACTTTACTTTGTATTTCCTCCTTTTCCACTGGAGTGAAGCAGACCAGTTAGCACAAACATTTAAACCTCTTCTGCTCCGTGGTTGTGTTTTAGGAGTGTGAGCAGGAGGCTCACAGTATGCAGATGTCACAGTGCAATCAGATGAAGGAAACTTTTACCCACAACAAGGAGTCGCTGAAGGTAAGATTTTATGTCTCTGCCACTTGGTGATGGAGGCATGTTTTCAGGGGTTGTCCTGTATGTCCACGATTCTCGTTAGCGTGATGTCTTAAGAACATTTAAATGTTTATAGGATTTATATGGAATTATCACAGTAACCATCAGATGAACTGATTAGATTTTGGAATTGATCCAAACAGCATCGAGGTCACAGTGAGGTTAAATGTCTGAAATAGTTTTTCATCAGTAGCTTCCTTCCTATTTGAGGTATATTTTAAGGGTATTTGTAAAAAATAGATTGCTGGTGGCAGAGGCATCCCTGTGGAGTTCTCCTTGTTCTTCTCATGTAATTATGCCTGGTATTGTGAACTGTGTGTGTGTCGATGTTTGTTTGTTTAGTCACATTTTGTCCACAAAACATTTCAGGCTGTTCTGACCAGTCCTCAGAAGTGTCTGAAGGTGTGTAGAGATAAAAAAAAAAAAGTAAACAAGCTAACTTCGGTTGTTGAACTTCCAGGAGGAGAAATCCGAGCCGGCGACGGAGTCCAGTGTTCAGCTGGAATCTGACCTGAGGTCCCAGGTGAACACACTGCAAGCCTCAGTGCAGCAGCTGGAGGAAGAGCTCCGTGAGACACGCAGGAAATGTGAAGAGATAACAAAGGTAAGTAAGAAAAGCACTGCATTAAGTTTCCTAAATATTAATGATAAGAAAATTTAATTGTGAGGTCTTGTGATGTTTGTGCTGCATGATGAGTTACACCACATGCTATATTTACTTAAACAAAGTAAAAATTTGGATTTCTAGTGTAAGATGTTAAGATTTTTTTTTTTTTACTGAATGGATGTGGCCCATTGCAGATGTGAAAAGTATGCACTTGAGTTTTAACTCTTTTCCTTCATGCTGTTTTAGGAGAGGGAGCAAGAGGTGGAGGCTCACAGTGTCCTGGATATGCAGTGGGAAGAGATGAGGGAAAAATTAAAACTGTGCACTGAGTTTCTAAATGTAAGTTTTTCCTCTCACTAACTGGTGACTGATAAAGTACACCATGTGTCAGTTATGGGTCAGAAAAGTAAATGCAGTACCCCATTTCATACATGGATATTTAAAAGCAAATATTCAACCTTCTACATGATCATCTTACTTACAAATTAAATCTCTATTTTCACAGAACTGTCACGTAGCTCTTGGAGCTGAGGAGCCTGTAGTTCCATGAACCCCAAATACCTGCCAGGGGCGGTGTTTAACAGGGAAAGCACCAGTGATGCATTGCAGGGGTCTACAGGGGGCATGATTCAAGATTCAAGATTTTTATTTGTCACATACACAGTTATATACAGCCGTGGCCAAAAGTTTTGAGAATGACACAAATATTAATTTTCACAAAGTCTACTGCTTCAGTGTTTTTAGATCTTTTTGTCAGATGTTACTAACTGTTAATGAAGTATAATCACAAGCATTTCATAAGTGTCAATGGCTTTTATTGACAATTACATGAAGTTTATGCAAAGAGTCAATATTTGCAGTGTTGACCCTTCTTTTTCACGACCTCTGCAATTCGCCCTGGCATGCTGTCAATCAACTTCTGGGCCACATCCTGACTGATGGCAGCCCATTCTTGCATAATCAATGCTTGGAGTTTGTCAGAGTTTGTGGGTTTTTGTTTGTCCACCCGCCTCTTGAGGTTTGACCACAAATTCTCAATGGGATTAAGGTCTGGGGAGTTTCCTGGCCATGGACCCAAAATGTCTATGTTTTGTTCCCCGAGCCACTTCGTTATCACTTTTGCCTTGTGGCAAGGTGCCCCATCATGCTGGAAAAGGCATTGTTCGTCACCAAACTGTTCTTGGATGGTTGGGAGAAGTTGCTCTCTGAGGATGTTTTTGTACTATTCTTTATTCATGGCTGTGTTCTTAGGCAAAATTGTGAGTGAGACCACTCCCTTGTTTTTTTGGGATTAAGTTTGTTTTCATGGCAAAGAGGGACTTTGAAATTAATTGCAATTCATCTGATCACTCTTCATAACATTCTGGAGTATATACAAATTGCCATCATAAAAATGGAGGCAGCAGACTTTGTGAAAATTAATATTTGTGTGATTCTCAAAACTTTTGGCCATGTGTATACAGTATATAACTTGTAGTGAAATGAAAACCTGGCCTACTTCTTTTTAGACTGTGCATTTAAATACTAAATTAAAAATCAGAAATGAATAAGAAATAATAAGAAATATGATGTATAATAAAAAATGTGACTTTATGGAGTCCTAAGGGATCTGTATGGTGGACATATCCATGTTGAGCAATCTGATGGCCTGAGGAAAGAAGCTCCTCCTGAGCCTCTCAGTTTTAGCCATCAGACAAAGGAAGCGCTTGCCTGATTGCAGCAGGCTGAACAGACAGTTATTGGGGTGGAGCTAGTCCTTGATGATTTTAGGAGCTCTGGTACTGCATCGCCTGCATCGTGTCATGCAGAAACGGGAGAGCAGACCCGGAGATGCGCTCAGCTAAGCGCACCACTCTCCGCAGGGCTTTGTGGTCCTGGACCTTGCGGCATGCCATTCAGACCGAACCCATCAGAACTTATTAGCCAAGGATCTTACCATGGGGTCCTGTTACGGCTTAGTGGTTGTATCTGTGAGCTGCTTGATGCTGAACCCTTAACTAACGCTGCCAGAGCCAACAATGTGAAGTGTGGCTCGGCTGTTGGTTTGTTTATTGTTTAAAATTTCCCGGATGCAGCAATGGACACACCGTCCCTGTGAGTTTCACCTGAGCACCACTAAGGAGGGCTTGAAGCTCGGGCTATCAGGAGAGCTTTGTGGTGGTGTCTGAGCCAGTGTGGTTCACTGGAGGGAGTATCTTCTGACCTATTAGTGCTGTTCGCTGTGGTTGTGTGAGGGGGAAAATGGAGAAGGGCCAGGTCAAGGGATTATATTTGTCCGGAGGGCAAGAAAAAGTGATGTTTACGTTGGGTACTAATAGTAAGTACTACATCATTGTTGTCGTACGACTTCCAGAATATCCAGGTGTTAATGATACTGCCCCTGGTGGTTAGGAGGGCTGAAATGGAACTACCTCTAACATGCAGGTGCTCACGATGAAGGATGGACGCAGTAAACACTCTTTGCCAAAAATAAAGGTTTACATGTTATCAAGTCTGTACTAGTTTTATCTTTGATTTTATTGACGTTATTGAGTTGATTACATTAATTTTGAATCAATTTAATAATAAAACTTTAACTTTATTTATATAGCACTTTTCATACATAAAAATGCAGCTCAAGGTGCTTCACTTTAATAAATAAAATTAAATAAACATCAAGCCCATGTATGTAAAACAGTAAACAACAAATAAAACCATAATAAAAACATCATAAGTTCACAGACCGTAAATTCTTCTATCAGACCATTTAATATTATTGAGTTAAATATCATGGCTTACAAGACAGCTACTTGATTTCAGACACACAAAATAGAAAATTTCACATTATCTTTGAGCTTTTTCTGAAATTTCACTGCATCGTACGAGCAGTGCAGAGAGAGATCCATGATATTGTCCACAATTCCACACCATGGAGGAGTATAACTCCTTCATTTTTCCCCTGGAGCGTGCAGTGTGGTGCTGCTCTATTACGCCGGTCCTATGGCACTGTGCACTGACATGATCGTGCAGCGTGTGTTCCAGCACAAGAGAACGGATCTGATCAGGGTTCTGCTGCTGAGATCTGCAGAGTGTGTGTGTGACAATTCTGCACAGGTAAAAACATTTACACTTCAGTTTCCACACCCTTTTCACCATACACTCATAAATATTACAGATCCATTAAAGGTTCTTTAGAGCACAGGTTCTCAAACGTTTTGCAGTCCCTGCCCATTTAGCAGATAAAGTCCATAAGTATTCGGACAGTTACACAATTTTTGTAATTTTGCCTCTGTACACCCCCACAATGGATTGAGGCTGTTTTCGGAACAAAGGGAGGCCCTACCCAGTATTAGTATAGAGTGTATACCGTTATTTTGACTCACATTGTCAACTAATTCAAAAAATGTGAAAACTTGAAATAATAAGATATCTCAAAGTATTGATATATCTTGAAATTCCGATTTAAATGAAAATAATGTGTATTTAAGTTAAAATAATGACCTACTGTGGTGAAATGTTTAGCTGGCTGTGTGTGTTATGTGTGAAACTGCAGTGGAGGAGAATTCAAACTGAGCTCGAAGTTTCCCTCCACCAGCAGTTGATCAAGATCAGATGGGTTTGTATGTTAATCCTGCATTAGGTGCTGATTAACAATTTAAAATACAATAAAAGTCCATAACTCTGGGAGATTACTGATAAAACTGTGTGCAGTAATTGACCTCATTTTAAATGAGATGAGATAATGATCTGAGATGGGTTCGGACTGTGGAAATGTGACTATATATATACTTTTTATATTTAATCCACATGTTAGTATTAGATCAAGAGTGTGACCACCATTATGAGTGGGTCTGGTTAACCCCTAGTGACTCTAAAATGGGCACAACCGCTGTTCTCGGAGAGTCTACCAGGTTATCAAAATGTATATCAAAGTCTCCAACAATTAATGCTTTGTCTAATGAAACAACCAGGTGTACATTTCATATTTGGGAAATAAAATGTTTAGTTATTTCACCTTGTTATTTCCAGGTATGTTGTTTTATAATTTTCTTTTTATATTTGACCAGTTTAATATGAGTAAAACACAGTATGTGGGTTTGAAAAGAACCTAGAGAAAAAAACCCAAAGAACCTGGAGGAAACCCATACAAACATGGGTAGATCATGTGATACTACACACAGACAGTAACCTGAGTCTAATATTCAACTGGAAATCCTGGAGCTGAGGCAGCAACTTTACCCGTTGTACCACTGTGACGCACAGACGACATATCACAATATTTTACTGCACACTCATTATTAGTTTATACCATCACTAATCCCTACAGGAAATTAAGTGCAAAGTGATAATCAGTCACATGGCTTGAAAAATGTGTTTTGAACTGATATCAGTGTAGGGGATTTTATGACAAATCTTAATTCAGTGTTATGTTTTAACCAAAATAACATTTGTATAAATTATTATAACATTTTTCTGTCACATTATTGAACTTTATTTTCTTAACCAAATAAACTCATGCTGTATTCCATCAGCTGCATCAAGTTCCAGAAATATTTTTTAAAACTAGAAACTCACTCTGTGTGTGTGTATTTATCAGTGTAAATTTCCTGTGGGTGATGTCTTCCTAATTCAGGTTTGAGGATAAGGTGCAGTATTTTTGCTGTTTATAAGATTGCACTCTTCTGACTGAGATCCGGTTCATCCTATTGGTGACTGGAGGATTCTGGGCCTTGTGTCCTAAACTGGAGGAGTGACTCCAACAGATTCCAGGAATAAAAACATTATTTTCAGTCCAGAAGAGTGAAACTGATCTCTGGTTACCAGTTGCTATTAATTAACTCGTAGTCAGTATTTAAACATAACTGAGCTGTATCTGCTGGTTCTGCTGTCAATGATGACTGAAACAGGTCATCTCTAAAACTCCTCCTATTGAGGAAGTGCCGAGTCTGAGACGACTGCAGTCCTTTTGCAGTGTTCTGCTCTGGTGAGTTTAGTTTTATTCTCGGTTTATGGAGAATTCGGAGTCTCATTTTCAGCTCTGTGAAAGGAAGTGATGACTAACTGGACCTGCAAAGTCATATATTAACTTTAAACAAACCTGAAATCAGAGTGTGATTACTTTTTATCAAAGTAAAAGTGAAACTGAACATTCGGACTGGAGAGAACAACAACAGCAGCAAAATAAAATGGCTTCTAAGTTTTCAGAGGAGGATTTGTCCTGTCCTGTGTGCTGTGAAATCTTCAAGGATCCTGTTGTTCTGCGCTGCAGTCACAGTGTGTGTAAAGTGTGTTTGCAGCAGTTCTGGGAGACCAAAGGATCCAGAGAATGTCCTGTTTGTAGGAGGAAGTTGTCTATAAATGAACCTCCCAGAAATCTGGCCTTAAAGAACCTGTGTGAGACTTTCTTACAGGAGAGAAGTCAGAGATCTTCATCAGCGTCTGAAACAGTCTGCAGTCTGCACAGTGAGAAACTCAAACTCTTCTGTCTGGATGATCAACAGCCGGTGTGTTTGGTGTGTCGGGATTCAAAAAAACACACAGACCATAAATTCTGCCCCATTGATGAGGCATTAACAGACTGTAAGGTAAATAAAATGTGCATGTGAAGTCATTTAAAAAAGTTTATTCCATATATCGATATCTATAGGTTCAGTAAAAACACATGGTGTAATAATTAAATAATAAATTATAATTGCCTTGTGATAAATTTAGTAACATAATAACTACCAAATGTGAGTCTGCTATTCCATCATATTCAGATTTTCACCATCTGAAGTGTCCCCTGTATAAACAGGAGCAGATCTTCCATGTTAGACTAAAGCAGTGTACACCAATAAACCCACATCCTATAAGTCTACACTTTTCATCATTTTCTTCTGTACTTGGTGCATTTTAAAAGCCCTAATGAGTGCTTGTAAGAGAGAATACAGCTATTACTAAACACAGAGTCTCCATGCAGTGTGTTGATTTGTTTCAGGAGGAGCTGAAAACTGCACTGAAGCCCCTACAGGAGAAACTGAAGATCTTTAAAGACTGTAAACTGAACTGGAGTCAGACTGCAGAACATATAAAGGTTAGAATCAATAAGATGGTTTTGATATTAGAATTATATTTTGCATCACTGCATAATCAGTTATATTTCATTTGATTTCCTCTTCACTGCAGATTCAGGCCCAACACACAGAGCTGCAGATTAAGGAGGAGTTTGAGAAGCTTCACCAGGTTCTACGAGATGAAGAGGCAGCCAGGATAGCTGCACTGAGAGAGGAAGAGGAGCAGAAGAGTCAGATGATGAAGGAGAAGATTGAGAAGCTGAGCAGAGACATATCATCTCTTTCAGACACAATCAGATGCGTAGAAGAGGAGATGAGAGCTGAAGACGTCTCGTTCTTACAAGTGAGGATCATTTAGTCAGTATTTATACTGTGATATAATGTCACATTTCAGTCGTGTAAAAATGTCACTCAGATCTACTGATATTTGCTTTGTTGTTTTACAGAACTACAAGGCCACAGTGAAAAGGTGATGCGCTTCCTGTCTCTCTCCTTCTCTGTGTTTCTGACTCCAAACCCACAGCAGCACTGACTCCTGAATGTTTTTGCAGAGCTCAGTGCACACTGCAGCATCCAGAGGAGCTTTCAGGAGCACTGATCCATGTGGCAAAACATCTGGACAACTTGAAGTTCAAGTTGGGAGTCTGGGAGAAGATGCAGGACGCTGTCCAATACAGTAAGAATTTCAATCTCAATCTCAATCAATATCTCTCTCTCTCTCTCGGTGCATGCTGGGAAGCAAGGTGTGTGAGAGCACGAGTGTGTGAGTACAGGTGGTGATTGTGTGTTGGTGGTGAGCTTTTTGTTCTTGATTTCCTTTCTACATGGTGAATATTTTCTTTTCTTTGTAGTTAGGCCTACTTTTAGAGTAGTTTAGTTAATATGTGTGGTTTTTTTTTTTTTTGGTGAAGGTCGGTAGGGATGACGTCCCTCTCACTGCAGTCTCAGGTGTGTAGCTGCAGATTCCAGTTGAAGATGGGACTTCCTGTAGGAGACATTGATATTTACTTTTGTGTTAAACATGAAAGAACATAATTTATGGCTTACGCAACCACTGCAGTTTGCATTGTTTTGAGTGTGGGAATGCAGGGCACAAATGGATGGTGTGTCCACACAAACAGCAGCCTGTGGAAGTGACTGACAACAAACTGAATGGTTCTGCAAGCAAAGATGAAATATCAGTTAATGAAAGGTCTACAGAACAGACTTGCAGGTTTCCAGGATATATGTAACTGAATCTGTTCCTTAGGAAACAGTACAAGCATTAAACTAAGATTCTACTTTGGACGTATCAAAGGTGAACACAGAGCCTGTCGTGACTCAGGTTGACAGCCCACAGAAAACAGTAAGAGCTGATTTTCAGATTGATTATGGTAGTTCACAACTACTCGAAAATGTCATTAATGAATCAAGCATGACGAGATTTCAGAGTGAACCGGGATTTAGTAAAGCAGATGAAGATGTATATGTACATGTATATGACAGCATATGTACACTTTGTCCACAGACTGTTTCAAATGATAATTCTGCATATTTGCTTTAAAAAATCAACAGTTACCTGGATGGCACGTTCAAGAAACAGGTTAATTTAAATGACTTTTTGTTGGACGAGGAAAAATTCATGCGATCTGTTATACAACCCCTGGCGAAAATTATGAAATCACCACACTTAGAGGATGTTCACCCAGGTTTTTTACTTCATAGCAAATACATAAATCACAGATATGACACAAAACAATTTTTGTTTAATAGCTGAACATTCTGGCTTCATGAAACATAGCTCAAACAAATTAAATTAAATTGTTTTAAATAATGGCTTTTTTTTCCAGATCAAGTAGAGGAAAAAATTATGGAGTCACTCAATGTTGAGGAAAAAATTATCGAATCATCAACAAAAAAAAAAATCACAATTAGTATTTGTTGCTCCTCCTTGGGCTTTTATGACGGCCTGAATTCTTTGAGGCATGGACTTCATTAATGAAAAACAATATTCTCAATCAAGCTGGTTCCTGTCTCGAATAGTGGTTGACAGATCAGCTTTGCAGGATGGAGCCTTGTCATGGACCAATTTTTTACATTTCCACCATAAAGTCATTGAGTTGATATGCCTTTTCTGAAGAAAAGCTTTAACACTCTTTGCTCTGTGGCAAGATGTATTATCATCCTGAAAAATGACTTCATCTTCACCAAACCTATTTTCTATCTATTACCTTTTTATTTACCTGACATGCAACCCCATATCATAAATGAGTGGGGAAATTTGATTGTTTTCTTTAGGCCATCATCTTTATGTTTCATTAGAATAGACAAAAGTTCCAGCATCATCTCCTTGGCCAAGGCAGATTTGTGATTGTCTCTCATCTTACCAGGTGAACCCTCCTTCGTTAACAAGCCGCCCGGCTCTGGCAATGAGGACAATGCGGGCAGTCTAGAGGGTTCAGAGGACAAGGAGGCCATCCTGTCTTCTTTAACGCCCAGGCTAATGCTCCTGCGGCCTTACCTCAGGCCATCCTGTTCGAATTTTGTGAGTGAGCGGCCGCTCACCTCAGTATCGAATTGCTGGCTCTACAAAGTTCCACTGACCAAGAGAGGGATGTTTATGATGAGAAACTCCTGGGACCCCCTCCCAGCCAGAGAAAACAGCTCCTCCCGGCCCTCCCCGCATGTGCCAAGCACATGAAACACTGCTGGGGAGACCCGTTTGAGCTCAAACATGGTTAAGGCCCTGAGGTTAAGTATATGGTGACTCTTGGCTTGGGTGATCCCCCTGCCATTGAGCCCTCCATCGCAAAGACACCTTAACCCCTCCCAAGGCGGCCTGCTCGCCTTGTATAATCAGCACTGGATTCAAATAGCTGTGCTTTACTTGCCAGTACAGAAAGGAGGACAAGGGCTGGTTGATATTCCATCAAAGACTACAGCTTTTTGTTTACAAGCAGCACACAGACCCCTGTACCAGGAAGGTCTTCCTTGGACTGTTACAGCTTAAGCTGTTTTAAGGAGGGCAAGTGGTATGAGTCTGGACAAACAATTTAAAAAAAAAAAACAACTTTTCATCGGTCTGTCCTCCAATCCTGGAAGATCTTCACTATTCAGAGAGAATATTTCTCTCCAGGAACATGGCTGTATAAGGAACCATTGCTCAATAACCCTTTTCTGACCACTACAATGCTCTCTTCAGCAAGTTTACAGTTTTTGGCTGCAGTTTACTCAAAACTGGGACATCTGAAGTGCTCAACTACTACTGAACTCAGTGAGTGGATGGGAATAAGATCAACCTGTTTGTTGGAAGGAGTCCGCACAGAGATGGTCTTGCCATCACTTTGTCAGGCATCAGTCCTGAACGGATTGCTTTTTGTTTCATGGAAAGATGGAGAAAGATATTTTTCCAGCAATGAGGGTGGTGGTAAGGGAGAAACATGGAGAGCTCTTAGAATTTGTAACTCCATAGCTAGGAATGTTTCAGTCAGTTGGGAGGAAGGTACTGATGTCTCACCTGCAGGAGCTATCTGGACTGGTTTCTACCAAGTGGACTAAACTGCTTGGCACGTCTTATTGCCTCAGAGGCAGATGACAGTGCCTGTATAAGCTTCCACTTGATAAGTGGACAGCTGACCTCCAGTAGAGGACTTTACATGAGGCAATAGCCATGAATATGTGTCTGGCACATCTCAATCCTAGTGTGGGAGTGGGCTGTCCATTCTGGCATGCGTAAGACACTTTCACTTCTGTTTGTATTGTGTCCACAACTTGGTGATCTTTTTCATTTTTAACAGCTTGGTTTCAAGCTTATGGAGAAGATGTTTAGCACAGAACTGTTCATTTTTGTTACACCACAGGAAGAGAGCTGGACATAGTTGCGGTCAAAAGTCCGTCACTTTATTCGGCAAACATGTGAAGAGGGACACAGGGCAACAGCAATATTTTAGGAAGACGTCGTGACTTCGTAAGATGCAGTAACAAAGATTATACAGTTTCTCAAATAGCTAGAACTAGCAGTAGCAGACACACAGTATGGAACTACAAGAACTAACAGTACATACAGCATGACACTACGATAACTAGCAGTAGCTAACATACAGTATGCAACTACGAAGTACTGGCTGTAGCAAACAATCAGGATATCAAGTGTATGTTAATTATCACAGAAAGGTTATTCCTTAGTAGAGGGCTTAGATGAAATCGTAATCCAAAATACTTAGCTTGCAGTCAAATGCCAAGGAAATCAGTCCAGGGTTAATCGCTCGGTAATGTGAGATTCGGGGAGAACAAACAATACTTCGCACCGAACCTGGAAAACAAAAGTCCTTAAATAATGTGTAGTGAGAGTGGAGACAGGTGTGAGGGATTAAAATGATGGTGATTGTGAACGTGGCAGTGTGTGGGTGCTCTGGGTGTTGTGGTCTCTAGCGGCCATACTTGTAGGCCGCCGAGCTTGCTGGCGGTAGTGTGGGGTAGTGTGCAAGAGAGTCGGTGGCGGCCATGTCCTTGAGCCACTGAGAGTTCTGGGAACTGGAGTTGCGCTTTTTGCGCGACCTAACAATTTTTAGGTCCTGTGTACAATGTTAAAAGAAGACATGTTGCTGTTCTTTTAAATCTTTTATTAGACATGGCAAAATTGCCAGTATGGAAAACAAGGGGAAAAAAAACCGAATACTGAGACAGGTCTCTACAGATGTGGTAGGCATGTTTAAAGGGCTGGTGGCTGCAAGATTAATAATAGAGTATACATATTGTACTCTAGTAGATAATGTGATGATGTTTGAAAACATTTGGTGAACAAACAGTGTTTTATGTACAGTCAAAGAAAATGAATTAATACTGAACTGTTGATTGATTAAGTAGTTTGTTGATTTTAATTTGTCTATTTATTCACATATTTATTTTCCCATTTTTATTTATTTCCCTTTAAAAATGTCCTTAAATTTGCTCATGTGATTGACTTGCTTTAACAAAGTATGATGTCATAATGGGTTAACGCAATAAAAAGGGCAATTTGAAATTCAACTAAGTATCTCTCTCTCTCTCTCTCTCTGTCTCTGTTGCATGCTCAGAGTTGGTGGGTGAGAGTAGTGTGAGTTCTGTGGGGTGAGACTGATGGTGAGAACTTTTCTCCTTTGATTCGTGTGACTTGGTGATTTGTACTGCTTAGAGGGTTATTTTGTTGAGGTGTGGGAGAGATCTCTCTGTCATTGTTTCAACCATGGTTTCATGGATTCAAAGTTAGTAGTGGTCTTTCTGAAAGAACAAAACCTGTCCAACTGTTAGTAATTGGAAATGTTATAAACAGCACACTAATAAATGTATCACCCCTCCCGTAAGGACAATTATTCCAAACTGTCCACCTTTTTTGCCAAATGAAGTGCTGGAGCGTGAAGTCTTTCGGGAAAATCGCTAGTTCATTAAAAACGGTATCACTGGGCTACAAACACACATCACTAGAGCATGTCTTTCAGGAGACAGTTTTTTATGTTCCTCGACTCGCCCGAGAATACGCATGATATCTCCTTTCGCGTGAAACATACACATACATGGTGTATGCAAGCATGGGCAGCATGCAGTGTTTTTAATGTGGTGATACTGGTCACTAGCGGCTAGCACTAGCATGTCCGTGTAGGAGACAGGAGGCGGGAGATGCTACTGGTGGCTCTGAGCCAGGTGTAACCAGGTGAATCAGGAGGAGGCCACCAGGCACGCTGAGGTGAGTGAGGCCGAGCCCAGTGCAGATGCGGAGCAAATTGTAGCTAGAACAGACGTAGAGAGTGGAGTGAGTCAGGAAAGTACAGTAGCTAGTGCTAGCAGTGTAGCACAGCATTGGGGTAATGCTCAGTTGTCTATGGTAAACAAGAAAAAGAGTTTGTGGGCTGACAGCTTAGCTAACACTGACTTTATGGTAGAAGAGGCACATTCTGATGTAAATGTAGCTGGCTTTCACAGGAGGAGCCTTGTGATGTTCCTGAAGCTTTGTCTCAGAGGACTCAAGTCAATCAGACCCTTTACACCCTAGAAGAGGTGAATAGCTTCTTGAAAGAGACTTTTGGCAAACAGGCTAATGTTAAAGATTTCTTTCCTGATGAGAAAAAGATTTGTTCAATCTTTGAGCCAAAGTATACAGCATAAAGGAAAGTGTCTTGGTCTTGCTGATTTTTTTATCTGGACCAGCAAAGCTAGCTACAGTTGCAATCAAAATTATTCAACCCCCATTGCAAATCAGGTTTATTGTCAAAATTTACAGACTTTCAGCTGTTTGCAATGAACAAATCAAACAAAATCAATTGAAATAGTTCAACACAAAGAATGCTTCAAGTGGTTTCCCCAAATTCAACTGAAAATGCAACTTATAATGACTTCTCCAGTCTCAAAATTATTCAACCCCTTCATGGCAAGCATCTTTAGTAATTAGTAGAGACCCTTTTGCTGTTATGACCTGCTGCAAACGAGATGCATAGCCAGACACCAGCTTCTGGCAGCGTTCCTGAGGAATCTTAGCCCATTCCTCATGAACAATGGTCTCCGGTTCAGTAATATTCTTGGGTTTGTGTGCTGCAACCACCTTCTTCAAATCCCACCAGAGATTTTCTATGGGGTTCATGTCAGGTGACTGTGATGGCCGCTGTAGAATCTTCCAGGACTTCTTCTGCAACCAAGCCTTAGTGGAATTTGAGGTATGCTTGGGATCATTGTCCTATTGGAAGGTCCAATGACGCCCAAGCTTCAGTTTCCTCACAGACGGTATGACGTTTTCTCCTAGGATTTCCTGATGAATCCAGTGAATCCATCTCGCCTTCCACACGCTGCAGGTTTCCAGTGCCAGAGGATGCAAAGTAGCCCCAGAGCATCACCAAGCCACCACTATGCTTGACTGTGGACAGAGTGTTCTTTTCAGCATATACTTCATTCTTCTTCCTCCAGACATACCGCTGATCCATCATGCTGAAAAGTTCCTGTTTTGTTTCATCGCTCCACAGAACAGAATCCCAAAACTTCTGTGGCTTATTTATGATTTTGAGCCGACTTTTCTTGTGCTTTTGGGTCAGCAGTGGTGTACATCTTTTAGTTCTGGCATGGAAACCTTCTTGCTGCAGGTCTTTTGCAGTCACTCGAGGGTTTTTCACTACCTGCCTTCTCAGAAATCTGGTTGCAGCCGTTGATAGCTTCCTTTTTCTGCCCCATCCAGGTAGTGTAACCACTGTTCCCTTAACTTTGAACTGGCAAACTATGCTTCCAACGGTGTCTCTAGGAACATTCAGTGCCTTCGCTATATTTTTGTATCCTGTTCCTTGTTTGTGAAGCCCTTGATTTGCTGCATTAAGTGTGCTTGAGACAACTTCTGTTTTGCGTATTTGTGCTGTTGTGAGGGATTCTGTTCAGGGGATGGAATAATTTTGAGACTGGAGAAGTCATTATAAGTTGCATTTTCAGTTGAATTTGGGGAAACCACTTGAAGCATTCGTTGTGTTGAACTATTTCAATTGCTTTTGTTCACTGCAAACAGCTGAAAGTCTGTAAATTTTGACAATAAACCTGATTTGCAATGGGGGTTGAATAATTTTGATTGCAACTGTATATGGAAAACAAGGAAGAATCAGTTGTCAGGACAGAGAGTAGTGGACATAGTAGCCATGTTCAAGGGTTTAGTGGTGGCACAGCTCAGAGTTGAACACACACATTATGCTTTGGTGGGGAACCTGCCAGTAATAAATGGACTTCTGTATACACTTCATGAAGAAAATGATGACTTACTTTTGAATTTCTAATTGTGTGCTAGTTTGTACTTGGGCCTTTTCTCTTTTTTTTACTCCCTTTTCTTTTTGAAATGGATTTGATTTTTTTTTTTCCCCTGTGCTTGTCCTTATAATTATTGTCCTTTTTTCTTTTATTATTGCTACAATGTTAGACTTTCTAAATGATATGTGAACCCAATCAGATGGGTTTATAAGCTCTCTCGCTCTCTCTCTCTCTGTGTGTGTGTGTGTGTGTGTGTGTGTGTGTGTGTGTGTGTGTGTGTGTTTGTGTGTGTGTGTATTTATTAATTAATTTTTACTGTTTCCTCAGCACCTGTAACTCTGGACCCCAACACTGCTCATCCTAAACTCATTGTGTCTGATGATCTGACCAGTGTGAGATTCAGTGATGAGGAACAGAAGCTTCCTGATAATCCAGAGAGATTTGATGTTTATTGGTGTATCCTGGGCTCTGAGGTCTTTAACTCAGGGACACATTGCTGGGAGGTTGAAGTAGGAGACTGTTCACGGTGGTTAGTGGGTGTGATGACAGAATTTGCCCAGAGGAAGGGAAAGATATTTTCCAAAAGTGGAATCTGGTATGTGTGGAATTATGATGGTAAATATAGAGCACATGCTACACCACAGACACACACTCTCCTCTCAGTAACACAGAAACTCCAGAGGATCAGAGTGCAGCTGGACTGGAACAGAGGAAAGCTGTCGTTCTTTGACCCTCTCACTAACACACACATACACACTTTCACACACACTTTTACTAACAAATTGCTGCCAATTATAAATGTCTCTTGCAAGAAATCTCCTGTAAAGATCCTCCCACTTCAGTGCTCTGTAAGAGTGAATCAGATCAGTTAGAGCTGATGTTGTTTTATTCCAATTCATTAATGAAATATTGCCGATGAAAAGATTCATGTTCTTTGTGAAAGTCTGTTTTTACTGAAGCACTGAACATTTCATTGTGGAATTTATTTGAAGTCAAAATAATTTGAAAACTCACAATACTGATAGAATATCTTATTTTCAGTATTCTAAATAATAAGATAATTTCTCAAAATATTGATATATCTTGAAATTCCAATTTAAATGAAAATAATGTTAAGTTAAAATAATGACCTATTGTGTTGAAATAATGAGTTATTAAATCAGAATAATGTGATACTAAGTTCAAATAACTACATAGTATATTTTTCCCCACAACTTTTAGTTCAGGGCCTCCAGAAACAAATAAACCACAGGATGAAATTAAAATCATTAAAAAAAAATGTTTAAATGCAGATCTCAATAATAATACAATTATTTTATTTTATTCATGAATTTAAATAATTGTAAATAAATTGAGACTTTGAAGACTGGTGTCTTTACTGTATTTGTACTTGTTAGCGCTATGCTGTTAATCCTGGGTGAAATGTTTATCTGGCTGTGTGTGTTATGTGTGAAACTGTGCAGTGGAGGAGAATTCAAATTGAGCTCTAGGTTTCCCTCCACCAGCAGTTTGTGGTTTTGCAAAGATCAGATGGATCTGCATGTTAATCCTGCATTAGGTGCTGATTCACAATTTAAAATACAATTCAGAATGAAATAAAAATCACTTTTTGAAAAGTTCCTGCTCTGATGTTTCATGCTGCTGCACACGACTGTTCCATGACCACAACTCCTCTTAAATGGGTGCATTTATCAGTATTTATCTGAAAGCTACATTCTGAACTACTATGCTCAACACAGTACCTTGCATATACACAAATATAGATTTCTTCTAACTCTTCCAGTGTTGAGTGTCATCATTTTCAATTTACTACATACAGGTGCATATCAAAAAATTAGAATATCATGGAAAGGTTCGTTTTTTTCCCGTAATTTAATTTAAAAAGTGGAACTTTAATATATTCTAGATTCATTACACATAAAGTGAAATATTTCAAGCCTTTTTTTGTTTTAATCTTACGGCTTACAGCTCATGGAAATGAGAGACTGGAAAAATTCAGTATCTCAAAAATATTAGAATAAAGAATTTATAATAGAGCATGTCGACCTGAGAAGACGCTAATCAGCTAATTAACTCAAAACACCTTTTTACTCAAAACACCGCTGCTCAGTGGTCCAAGTAAATTTTGCATTTCATTTGGAAATCAAGGTCCCAGAGTCTGGAGGAAGAGTGGAGAGGCAAAGAATTCAAGTTGCTTGAAGTCCAGTGTGAAGTTTCCACAGTCAGTGATGATTTGGGGTGCCATGTCATCTGCTGGTGTTGGTCCACTGTGTTTTCTCAAGTCGAGAGTCGATGCAGCGTCTACCAGGAGATTTTAGAGCACTTCATGTTTCCATCTGCTGACAAGCTTTATGGAGATGCTGATTTTATTTTCGAGCAGGACTTGTAAAACTACTAGTAACTGGTTTGCTGACCATGGTATTACTGTGCTTGATTGGCCAGCCAACTCGCCTGACCTGAATTTTGTCAAGATGAAGATGAGAGACACCAGACCCAACAATACAGACGAGCTGAAGGCCGATTTCAAAGCAACCTGGGCTTCCATAACACCTCAGCAGTGCCACAGGCTGATTGTCTCCATGCCACACAGCATTGATGCAGTAATTCATGCAAAAGGAGTACAGTAATTCTGCACTTGTAAATGGGGCAGAATGTGGTTTTGGTGTTGTCCTGCTCTGGATGGCAGCATATGTTTCTCCAAAATGTGCACATATCTTTCTGCATTAATGGTGTCCTCACAGATGACACACCCCTGTACCATGACAGACGCTGGCTTTTGGACCTGACGCTGATAACAGCTTGGATGGTCCTTTTCCTTGGATGGTCCTTTTCCTCTTTGGCCCGGAGAACACAATGGCTGTTTTGTCCAAAAACTATTTGAAATGTCGACTCGTTGGATCACAAGACACGATTCCACTGTGCTACTGTCCATCTCAGATGAGACCGAGCCCAGAGAAGTGGGCGGTGCTTCTGGACAGTGTTGATGTATGGCTTCTGCTTTGCATAGTAAAGCATTAACATGCATCTGTGGATACAGCGGCGAATGGTGTTGACTGACAAAGGTTTACCAAAGTATTCCCGAGCCCGTGTCAGGATATCCATTACAGACTCATGACGGTTTTTAAGACCGTGACGCCTGAGGGATTGGAGATCACGTGCATTCAGAAGTGGTTTTCGGCCTTGCCCTTTACACACCGAGATTTGACCGGATTCCTTGAATCTTTTAATTATATTGTGCACTGTAGAAGGTGAAATGCCCAAAATCCTACCGATTTGACTTTGGAGAATGTTGTTCTCAAAGTTTTGGATTATTCACTGACGCATCTGTTGGCAGATTGGCGAGCCTTGCTCTTGAAGGACTAGTCCTTTTTTAAAGCCTCCTTATATACGATGATTAGACGATTGTCTCACCTGTTTCACATCACCTTTTTATTTCAACTTGTCACAAAGCTATTAGTCCTAAATTGCCCCTATCCCAACTTTTTTGGAACGTGTTGCATGCATTAATTTCAAAACAAACGTTTATCTTCAAAAAACTATGCAGTTGATTAGTTAAAACATCAAATACCTTGTCTTTATACGTTTTTTTTTGTTCAAATTCAAGTCAAAGTACATTTACAAATCACTCCTCTTTGTTTTTATTAGCATTTTCCATGCTGTCCCAACTTTTTCAGAATTGGGGTTGTATATTTAACAGTTAAAATATCAGTGGTGTACAGTTAAATATAAGGTCAGATGTGTGCAGTGGTTGTTTTGATTTACAGGATAAGTATCAGTGATGTGTTTAGTTTAATGGCTCTGTGTAACTGATGAGAGAGTGATGGAGATAGAGGCAGACATTAAAGGTGCTAAAAACAACAATTTTATAATAATACTAATATAATATAATAATCATCCAAGAATTAAATCATCTACTGTACAACCCTCAAAAACACAAACTCAAATTCCCATGATTCTCAGTGAAGTAAAAACATCACATGACCAGTCACATGTAGAGATCGAGTGATAATCGGTTTTACCGATATTTTTCCCGATATTTAAGCATTTTTCCATAATGGGATATCGGTTTTGTAATATCAGAATATTTAGAGAATTGCACGCAGGACCGCCATTGCAGCAATGCATCTGTTTTTTGTTTATTTGTTAGAATTATTTTGTCTTTTATTTGTTTACATGTTTGTTTACCTCATTGAAGCTTTTATAAAATAAAAAAAGACACTTTAGTGCAATTTATTATTTTTTTGTACTCTTTCAGACCCCTCTATTTATTGGTGTATAAATAAGAGTTGTTTTGTTTTGCATGCAAGGAGAAAGTGAAATTGACAAAATTGTTATAAATAAAATGGTTTGTTCCGTTCAGTGGTGTTGTTATCATTGTGTCAAAAACAGAAGTAAAACAATAAATAAATATCGGTTCTGCATATTAGTTATCGGGCACATACTGTAGACATGCAAATAATCGGTATCAGTATTGGTTATAAAAAAATCAATATCTCTATCGCCACATGATCGATCTTCCGATTGGCCTTAACAGTTGGTGAATTTCCAAAACATAGGGCACAGGGGAAAGCTCATTAATGTTAATAAGGAAAGTGTTACCTGATTGGCTGGTGAAATGTTCCAGCTCTGACTTTTCATCAGAGATCCTCTTAAATGTGTTAAATTATCAGTATTTATCTGAAAGCTACATTTTGAACTACTACGCTCAACACAGTACCTTGCATATAAATAAGTTTTCCTCTCACTTGAACTTTTCAATTTACTACATACATACAGAAATACATTTTAAAATCCTGACTTTATTTATTTAATATTCATACATGAGGTTTTTTTTTTTTTTTTTTTTTTTAAAGTTCATGTCAGAAATGGATTTCAAAACCCTCAATTCCATTTGGAGACCAGAATCCTCCTTTAACGAGAAGGAAGGGATGAATGTTGAGGTGTGGTGCTCAGCCATCCTGACACTGGCAAGCACTCTTCTCCCCCTTTTTACTCTGCCAGTTATTTAATAACCATTATATTATAACCATAATGTAAGCTTTTTTAAGTGCGTGCGTCATTACATTTGGCCCAAATAATCGAAATCAATTTTGGGCTTGTTTGGAGAAGGGGGTTATCACTGCATGTTTGTTTTCACACATACTTGATTTGAACCCACACCTCCATCTGGAGACCAAAGACCACCTTTAACCAGAGGGAAGGGCTGAACTTTGAGGCTGGCACCTTAGACGGCTCGGCTGTCCTGACATTGTATAACACTTTCCAGAGGTACTGCAAATACATCACAGTGCACAATACTCTGACCTTTGGAGTTCTGGAGCATTCAGCTCCCGAAGCGCTATAGCGTGCACTTCTGGGTTGTCATTGAATTTGTTTACGTTTACACATTTTTGTTTTGGTTTCTGTCCTGTCTTTGCCCCAGTATTGTTACTGGTTATTTCCCTCATGTGTCCTCATCATTCACAGCTGTTCCCATTTCCCCCTTCATCAGTTTGTCTATTTTGCCCTTGTGTTTCTGTTTTACATCGGGAAGTATTGTTTCAGTGTTTGCCACCTGATCTTTACCAAGCGGTTTGTCTTGTGTTTCTCATTCCAGATTTTTGACTGCGTGCATGTTTCTTGTTTCTGGTGTTTGCTTTACCTAGTTTGCTCTATTTGCACATCACCTGACCCACAACTGTTATTTTGACCTTGATATTGCCTTTTGTTCTGGATTTGTCTGCCTGCCCTCTCAATAAAAGCTTTAAACTGCACTTGCATCCATCTGCATCCTGCATTATGTGACAAAATACTTCGCCTAATCTTGATGCAGCAGTAAAGCAAAAGAGGTGTCATGCCAGGATAACCATGCCAGCGCTTAACTCCATCCAGTTTAGTCAGTAGACTTTCCTGATTCACCGGGAAGCATATGATGGCTTTTCTGTGTATCCTGAGAGTTTTCTTTTATAATGCCAATTTTTATTTTGTGAGCCTGGTGGACCCCAAGCCTGAAGAGAAGCAATGGCTGCTGGGGTTCATGTTGTCTCGGCTCACCGGCCCAGCCCAACTCCTGATTGTCAGAGATTTTCCCTCATGCTGAGTGCCGGAGCATTCATGCGCATGAACTGCCTGAACCGTGACAGCGCATGCTTCCAGGTTGTCACTGACACTGTATACTTTTCACGTGTGTTTGCTTTTCCCGTTGATTACTTTGTATATTTAAACGTTTAAGGTCCTAATCCTATCTTTGTACGAGGTGAAGTATTGTGTGTTTCTGTGTGTTTATCAACAGACCCATACCAGGCCTTTGATCTTTGTTCTCTTCCATGGTTTTTGATTCTGTTTAGTCCTCATGATTATTGATTCCTGTTTCGCCTAGTATAGCCTGTTTGACGATCGCCTGACCCCTCGCCTGTTTTTGACCACGTTTGTGCTTTATGATTTGGATTTGTCTGCCTCCCTCTCTTTTAATAAAAAGCTTGAACTGCACTTGCATGCATCTTATCCCCATAACATGAAAGAATACTTCGCCTACACCATGGATGCAACAGGAATGCGGAGGAGACGACATGCCAGGGTAACCAGGAAAACCGTGCCAGCTTTAGACTTGATTCAGTTCCCCCAGTGTACAGTTATAGATCTCCCAGACCCATATGGTGGGCTTTTTGGTTATCCTGAATATTTTCTTGTTGACTGCCAGTTATGTTTTTCCAGCCTGGAGGACCCCAGGCTCGACGAAAAGCAGTGGCTGGGGTTCATGCTGTCCCGGCTCTTCGGGCTGGCTCACCAGTGGGCGAGTAGTTTTGAGTAGTTTTGAGGGCAAGGCTGGCCTATTAGGGTGGGATGATATCCATCCCACTCGGGAAGGTGCTGCTCTCATTTCTTGTAGCATAGCACATAGTCTCAGAACAGGCCTAGTTAACTGTTGACAATCCAGAGCCAAGGCCAGGGAGCAGACAAGCAGGCTAAACCGACCATCTGCTAGCTGCACTGAGTTGTCACTCAGGTTACACTTTGTCTGTTCCCTGAGCTAAACAAAAATGTAGAAATACTCATAAAGTTTGTTTTAGTAACATAAAATTAGATCATACTGAATGCACAGCCAGCACCTTTGATGTGAAGCTAGGACTGTTAAATATTAGATCTCTTATGTCTAAAGCACTTATTGTTAATGAAACCATTACTGATCAGGAGTTTAATATAATGTGTTTAACAGAAATATAGAATAAACCAAATGAGTACATAGCACTAAATGAAGCCAGTCCTCTTGGATACAGTTATATTCATCAGCCCTGTCTAACTGGCAGAGAAGGAGGTGTCGCTCTCATTTATAATGATAATCTAGGCGTCACACAAAAACCTAGTCATAAATTCAACTCCTTTGTTCTTTATACTAGTATAACATATATAGGCACAAAAAATAAGTCTACTGAGTTGATTCCACTAATGATTATTTACAAACCCCCAGGATCATATTCTGAATTCCTTGGTGAATTTGCAGATTTCATCTCAAACCTGGTTGTCTCTTTAGACAAAGCATTAATTGTTGGAGACTTTAATATTCATTTTGATAACCCAGAAGACCCTCAGAGAACAGCGGTTGTGTCTATTCTAGATTCAGTAGGGGTCAATCAGAATGTAATAGAACCCACTCATAATGGTGGTCACATTCTTGATCTTATACTAACATACGGATTAAATATAGAAAACATAGTCACCAGATTATCAGATTATTATCTCATTTAAAATGTGTCAGCTACTGCACAGAGTTTTATCAATAGCCTCCCCGTCTGATCCCAAAGAACTTGATCAGGCGACTGAATGCTTAGAGAAAACGTTCTGCTACATGCTAGATAAGGTAGCTCCACTTACGAAACGAAAAATAATTCGAGAGAAAAAGCTAGTACCCTGGTATAATGATCACACACGCACCTTAAAACAGACCACTCGACAATTAGAATATAAATGGAGTCAAACCAAATTCGTGGTATTTCAAACAGCATGGAAGGAAAGCCATACTATAGGAAATCTCTTAGTGCTGCTAGATCTCAACACCCTAATTGAAGATAACAAAAATAATCCTAGATTGTTATTTAATACTGTAGCAAAATTAACTAGGAATATAACTGCCACAGAAAAAGTCACTGGTATCTCCACAGGTTAAAGTGGAGATACCAGTGAGCCTGAGTCGGATGCTCAGGGGTTGGGACTGAGCATGAGCAGGCAGGAGTGTAAATCTGCTTTGTGACAATGTCTATTGTTAAAAGTGCTATACAAATAAAACTGAATTGAATTGAATTCCTAGAGAAGATTTCACTCCAGGAACATGGCTGTATGGGGAACCACTGTTCAATAACCCTTTTCCGCCACAATGCTCTCTTCGGCAAGTTTATGGTTTAAGTTTATGGCTGCAGGTTACTCAAAACTTGGACATTTGATGTGCTCAACTACCGCTGAGAGGACAGGAATAAGATCAACCTGTTTGCTGGAAGGAGTCCACACAGAGGCAGTCAATTTCTTGCCATCACTTTTGTCAGGCATCGATCCTGAATGGATCACTTTCTGGTTCATGGAAAGATTGAGAAAGATATTTTTCTAGCACTGAGGGTGGTGGTAAGGGAGAAACATGAACGAACATGCCAAAGTGGACGAGAGGCTATATTTCCGCAATGCTTTGACATATTGAGATTAAACTTGGTATATGTCATAGCCATAAGTCCTTGAGGCTACCAGAGCAGTTTGCCACAGCACCACCTGGTGTTTTTTAACTTTATAGTCTGGCCTAAAATGATAAGATTGGTCACTTTGGATTCCTTGGGGCATAGAGAATACAATGACATAAATTGTTCCTAGGTTGACAATTTTAAGCATCAGCCATTTAAAATTTTGTTGTAAAATGCAGTAAAATTTTATAAACACACTGGCGTATTGTTACAAAACTTTGCATATGTCATCAGCACTAGAGGTCGACCAATTGATCGGTTTTGCTGATAAATCGGCACTGATTGCTGGAACTATCGGTTATCGGCAAAAATCCACACCGGAACACACAAATTTTTCCCGGTTGTGTCCTTTGCAGGAGCGACTGAGAAGGGGCCGCTGCCATTATACATTACGAGAGCAGCCTCTAGAGGCAAAATAAATACTGACAAATTTTGTTTTGTTATTTGAAGTTTTTTTTTTAAATTAATTTTGGATGTCTCTATTTTTATTTGTTGTTCGGAGTGTTACTTTTTGGCTCAGTTTGGATGTATAGCTTTTATTTACTTTAATATTTATTAATACTTAAAATATATTAATATTTATATACGTATTTCATTTTTAAAAGTACAGTATATTTTCATGGTACAGTCAGTAACTGTTTATTTTTGTAATAAAGTTCAGCAATATTTTACTTTGAGTGTGATGTTTTCATTCAGTATCAATTTTAAAAACTATCGGTTGATTAATCGGTTATCGGCACTTACAGCCCAATTTAGTTATCGAAACTTGATATGTAAAATTATGACTATGCTCTGATGCTTGCTTAGCTCCATACTTTGCCGCTGCTGTGCTTTGTCCCGTAATTGCTGCTTTATTTTTTCTTATTTTATTGTTACAATGTAATATTTTCTAAATGATATTTGACTGACCCAATGAAGGGGTCAGTCTCTCTCTCTCTCTCTCTCTCTCTCTCTCTGTGTAATTCATTTTTCCTGTTTTTCTCAGCACCTCTAACTCTGAACCCCAACATATAAGGCAGTGGCCTCTTTCAGCAGGATGATGTGTCCTGCTACACTGTAAAATTTGTTCAGGAATGTTTTGAGTAACATGACAGAGTTCTCGGTGTTGACTTGGCCTTCAAAGTCCCCAGATCTCAATCCAACTGAGCGTCTGTGGGATGTGCTGGACAAACAAGTCTGATCCATGGAGGCCCCACCTTGCAACTTACAGGACTTAAAGGATCTGCTGCTAATGTCTTGGTGCCAGATACCACAGCACACCTTCAGAGGTCTTGTGGAGTCCATGCCTCGAAGTGTCAGAGATGTTTTGGCGGCACAAGAGGAACCTACCCAATTTTATGCAAGTGGATTTAATGTTATGGCTGATTGGTGTAAATACACCTGCCCCTGGAAGATCTCAGAGCTTTTTGGAGAACATACCTACACAAGCAGCATCATGAGGACCAAGGATCTTTCAAAACAAGTCTGGGACAAAGTTCTGGAAAAGTACCAGTCGTAGTTTGGTTATAAAAAAAATATCCCAAAAGTGGGGGCATTGTTTAGCTGGATTCTGCAGTGGGAGTGTGGAGGAATGAGCAAATTAACATGGTACAACTGATTCTTATTTGTGAATGGGTATTTAAGACCCTGTCCTCTTTCTCTCTCTTGCATGTGTGTTGTGTGAGCTTAACTGAACTGAACCAAGCCACTGGAAAGCTGCCAATTGTTTATTATTATCCGTGCCCTGGATGGTATCAAAAAGGCAAAACAAAATGAAACCTAATGCAATAGGTTTCATTTTGTTTTGCCTTTTTGATACCATCCGGGGCACGGATAATAATAAACACTCACCAATCATCTCACCCTAAAGTCTGCCGAGTTCTTGAGTTGCATTTTGCCACACTGGTGCTGAAACCCAGGAAAATACAGTTCACCTCCTCCTCTTCCTCCTTGTGAGGGTTGTGGAGGATCCAGAGCTTATCACAGGAACACTGGGGCAGGAAAATACCTGTGATTTACCTTCAACTGGCACTAGCCAGACTACCACAGCTGGGCCCTTGTGCAAGGCCCTTATCCTTCAACTGTTCAGTTGTATAAATGCAAGTTGCTCTGGATTAAGGGTGTCTGCCAAATGCTGTAAATTAAATGTAATAAATACTTAAATATGTATTGCTAAATTGCATGTTATTGCATGTTATTTCATTAAGATGATGTCTTACAGTCCAGCATGTTATTGTTCTGAAGTTTATTAAATGAATTGGTGGTAAAACAGGACTTTTCGAACTGTCAGATATTTTTAATTGTTAATAACAGTGTTGCTCAGAATCTAATTAGGTTTAAACAGAACTAACACATCAGACAGTAGTGTAATGGGATAAGAGATTTGTTTAATCAAGAGACCTTGAGGGGGATGAATACATGAGTAAACACTTTACATTAATGGTATGCATATTGTTACTCTCTCTCACACACACACACACACATACACACACACACACACACACACACACACACACACACACACACACACACACACACACACACACACACACACACACTGTAGGTGTGTCTTTTCCCATGTTGCCTTTGTTTCAGTCGCTCTTAATCCCCTAAGCGTACCTGGCACGTCACTACAGCGACACCGGCTCTGGCGCCGCTGGCCTCCAGTCCCACTAATCTGGAAATAAGGACATGAGACGGGAGAGTTATTACAGCTTGATATTATACCAACCACAAATGGATAAAAAGTATGATGTGTTGTTATTTAAGGGATAACAATCATTGTGGTGTAAGAGGAATGGGCTGGATGTGCTATTATAGGGAAATAATCAACAGTAACGCCAGGGGTGTGTGTAGAGTTTGATCACCACTGGGGCACAAGGGCACAGGGGCACAATCAGCATTCATGTTTTAAATAATTCAAATGATGTAAATGATAACGTGCATTGAATAGGAAAGGCTATTTTCAGACGTATCTATTGTAATATACCTCATCAGCCAATGATTTATTAGGAAAAAATTTACTGGGGCACAGCAACATTTACTCAGGGGCGTCGCTAGACCCTTTTTACTGGGGCACGAGCCTGAGTAACGCTACACCACCACCACTGTACACCACCATGTCGCACCCTCAAGTGTTTTATATCTTACTTACAGAATTTCATAATTCTTCCAGATGATATAATCACCAAAATTACTACACTGATTAAAAAAAGGGCTATGAATCCCAATCCTTGTGAGTAATTCATCATATTATAGTATAAAATATGATTTTGTTTATTTAGGGATTCTATACCTTCTTTAGTTACTTGTTGATTATTTACACATTTGTAGACTTGTACATTTGCATATGGATTCAATTTATATTTAGCTTAAATTTCACCAGAATATTTGTATAATATCTATACATGAACTGTAATATGGTGTTACTGGGATATGACAGGTTTTATGTACAAAATTAACTTTTATATTTGTCAGATAAACAGATTAACTTGATCATAGAAGCCCTTTTCCCCTTTTTATAATGTAAAATACTATTAAGATTATTTTTACTTGGACTGAAGTGGAGGCCACCCTAAAACTGTAAAAATGGATCAGTTCAATCAAAGAATGCTTTTATAATTAGTAACCAGCCTTTTAGTGCGTGTTTGTTTATTCAGCCATAATTCAGAGGCTTATTCATGCTCAAATCACCGTGATGGTTCTCTATCAAGTCCTTAAAATTCCAAACGTTCTTGGATGGAATGCTTGGAATCTCCATTGATGGAAGCCAAATCAGCTCTACTAATGAACATAGCCTGGTAATGGATTCAGAAAAGAACCCAATTACCTTCAACTAAAACACTAACAAGATAAATATAAAATGTTAAATACTGTTTGTTTTCAACTGGCTTCTGTGATTTCCCAATAGAAGAAATTCCTTTGGTCATGAATTTTTGGAAAATGTGTGTGTGTGTGTGTGTGTGTGTGTGTGTGTGCGAGGGAGAGACTTTATTTTCAGATCAAATATGGAATTAACAAACATGAAACAGAAATGCTGACACAGCAACACAGCAGGGTTTGAAATGGCCCATCCAAAAGAAAAGCCCACTTGTATAATTTAGTACTGTAACTTCCCCTCATTTGTAGAATCGGAGCCAAGAGGCATGTGTGTATGCATTTTTCCCAGCTCGAGCCCGGATTTGCTGCTCAGTGGGTCAAGCCTCCCGCTGCCTGTCTCCTACTAGTCCCGGGAATTCTGACTGAGTGGTACAGACGTCGTCGGCTCCCTCTATAAATGGGGTCTCATGACCGAGAACCTCCTCAGCTAGTCGTTGCATTCACTTCAGAAGTGATCAACAACACCATTTTGGAATTGTCAGTGGTACGAATGCTGTGAATATTGCAAATCTGTAGAAAGGTAAGATGCTTGAATCTGCGCTTATGGACATCCAGGTCATGGCATTTAATAGAAACAGTATATAATAGGCTTGAATACTCATCATGCCTTACCCACTGGCTGCTGGTCTGCTTCCAATGATCATGCTACTTGTGAAATTAGCAAACGTACTAGGGCTGTGCGTTATGATAGTGGACTAACAGACAAGTTCATGGACTTCTGCACCAGCGTTCCAACACTTTTCAGGAGAAAGTAGCTAATCCATACTCAAAACAGTCACCAGAGATGGTCGTATGATGTCATAGACTAATTTGCATATTCACTGAATCATCTTGATCATTTGGATACCAGCAAGCATGTTACAGGAAGAAAGAAGATTTTGTGAAGATACTTAGAATAGAATAGAACAGAATTGTCTTTTCTAAATTATAACATTTCTTATAGAAATGTGGCACCACAAACCAACTATTTATGTATTTACAAAATTCTATCATTTCCATGAAGAACACATATATGAAGAACACATATAAAATGAAGTAACATACAAATAGGGAACAGTTACGGATGGAATAACTCACTTTTCTCACGTGAGTGATTTGTTATTAGGAACAATGGTGATCAGTGGTTGACCTTTGAGAACAATGATGATGAGTGATTGGTTGAGGAGAACAATGGCGATCAGTGATTGGTCAAGGAGAATAATGGTGATCAGTGATTGGTCGAGGAGAACAATTTAGATCAGTGATTTGTCGAGGAGAACAATGGTGATCAGTGATTTGTCAAGGACAGTGGTGATCAATGATTTGTCAAGAACAATGGTGATCAGTGATTTGTCAAGAACAATGGTGATCAGTCATTTGTTGAGGACAATGGTGATCAGTGATTTGTGGTTGAGAACAATGATGATAAGTGATTGGTCAGGCTCACCCAAGTATAACACAGTGAGGCTTTACACACTGCTTTCTTAACTCATATAACCAGCAGCTGTGATGTGAGCTGGAGAGCCATATCAAGTGCAGGACCATCTGCTCAAAAAGATGCTAGAATTGACGTAGGGTCTTTTTAAAATTAAAGTCAATAAAGGGGGCTAAAAAGTCTCCAGATCTAGCAACAAAGTCAACAAGTTGGGAACTCTGTTCTGCACACCATATAAACATCTATTAGTCAAAAATATATATATACAAAAATACAGTGCCAAACTCCGGAAGCTTCCTGACACCTTAACTGAAGTCTTGGTCTTTGTATCGTGTGGTACCTGGTAACTATTGAAACAAAATTGCAATGTAAAAACAGGATGTAGCTTGAGAAAAAAGGGAGTTGAGCTTATTTCACATTATTTCTTGGTCATGATATTTCAAGGTCTTTATAAAAGGAGGCAAGATCTTACCTTTATTAATATGTCTGTATTTCATTCCAGAACCCACTGACCATTGGCAAATGTTTCAGGAGTTCACAGCAGCTATGTGTCACCTGTCCATGACCTCCTTCTTTTTCTGTCTATTGATGTTGGAGCAGAAAACATGCAATGGCAGTTCAGTTACTAATTTTGATGCTGAGTTCAGCGTCAGCCTCTACCAAGCACTCGCTGAGAAAGATAACAGCTCCAACTTGATTGTGTCTCCAGCAAGCATCTCTCTGAGCCTGAGACTGTTGCAGCTCGGTGCAAGGGGCAACACATTGGCACAGATTCAAAGAACCACAGGATATGACATCAACCGTGAGCCAGAAGTCTACAGCACCTCATGTTTTTGTTTGGTTAAAGGGATTTTGTCATTGAATCATTGCCTCTTGAGATACCACGAGGAGACAGTGCCCTTGACACTTCAGTTTTGGTTCTTGTATGAGTTCTAACATGGAGTCATGAACTGTTTCAGATAGTCAAGGCATTAGTTCCTCGTCTAGACTTTATTTAGAACATCTAGACATTTAGACATTATAATGTGCTGGCAGCTATAAGGCTATTGAGAAATGCCAAACAAGGCACTGTTACAATAACAATTACGTGTCTATATCATGACTTTTGTGAGTATTGAGTTTTAGGAGATCCATCGTCATCCATCGGAATAGGAACATTAGGGCAAGAGGAGAGAAGAAAGCAGATGTTTTGGTACACAGGTACCCACCCCTGCACATTTTAGTGTCTTCCCTGTTCTAACACACCTAATTCAACTAGAAAAATTTTGTGAAGTAGAAAGGTAATGGTGTTGAAATTGACTTTTTAAAAATGGGCCAAGGAAATGCAGTCACAAAGGTCCTTGGGGATGGCATTACATAGTTTGGGACTATCCCTCTATAGGAACTTTCCACCATTAATGTCAGTCTGGTCTTGGGCACTACCAACACACCAGAATTGGTGGACTTGAGATTCAGAGCAATTGGCTAATTAACAGCCCTTCCTGAGTTGAAGTGGGTGTGTTGGGGTCAGCAAAAACACTCAAATGAGCAGGACAGGGGTACTCCAGGACAAGGGTTGGGAACTTGTGGTTTTGTATAAAGGAGAGGCACAACATCATCAGCACATCAGTGAAAATCAAGGCCATGTTTCTGGATACTTTAACCAAGTAGACCAATATCTAGGTAGATAGTGAATGCCATAAAGTTTTGATAATATAATTCTCTATTCTGCCCATAGGCCCTAGTATCCAGGAGGCTGTATCACGAGCCAGATGTGACCTGTACAATTCTAGCCAGGGTGCTCGGCTTCAGATTACTAACACCCTGCTTATACAGAGTGGAATCCAGGTTCGGCCAGAATTTACCCAGCATGCTATGCAATGGTGCAATACTAGCCTGATTAGTGTGAACTTCAGCCTTCCTAATCACACACAAGTTCGATTCCAGCAAGTGCCAACAAACAGAGGCAAGTTGAACCATCCCCATGTCAGTCATAATGGAGTTAAGTATGAACATACAGTGGATATAAAAAGTCTAAACACCCCTGTTAACATTGCAGGTTTTTGTGATATAAAAAATTAAACCAACTTAAATCATATCATGTCACCTTTTCTACCTTTATTGTAAAATTTTATCCTATTAATTAAAGTGAAAAACAATAAGAATCCTTTAAGGGGGGAAAAATGAAAAATAAAAAACTTCCAAAACCCAGCTTGCATAAGTGTGCACACCCTTTTATAATTGGGAATGTGGCAGTGTTCAGAATGAACTAATTACATTGTAACTCATGTTAAATACTAATTACTATACACCTGCCATCAATTAAAGTAACTGACTAACCCCAAATAAAGTCCAGCTGTTCCTATAGGATTTTTCTGACATCTTCTGGTAACATCCCACTGGAAAAGAAACGGGCCGGAAAGAGCTTACAAAGCAGATACGGGATCTCATTGTTGAAAAATATCAATCAGGAGAGGGTTACAAAGAATGTCCAAGGCATTGGATATACCATGGAACACTGTAAAGACAATAATCAGCAAGTGGAGAAAATATGGTACGACAGTGACACTACTATGAACAGGACGTCCCTCTAAAATTGATGAGAAGATCAGGAGAAAACTGGTCAGGGAGTCTGCCAAGAGGCCTACAGCAACATTAAAAGAAATTGCAGTCATTGTACTGGTTGCTCCCTCCTTGCTTCCTTCCTGTGATAGAAATCTCCCAAATTCTTCACATCTCTATAGGCTATGGGGTAGGGTGGTAAGCCTTTTTTAACCAAAAAAAAAATATATCATCCAGTCTCCCAAAACCATGTGGAATAATGTGTTATGGTCTGATGAGACGAAAGTTGAATTTTGTAGCCATAATACCAAAAGATATATTTGGCAAAACAACAACAAAAACAAAAGAACATCATACCCACGGAGAAGCATGGTGGTGGCAGCATCATGCTTTGGGGCTGTTTTTCTTCAGCTGGAACTGGGACTTTAATCATGGTGGAGGGAATAATGAATATCTCCAAATACCATTCAATTTTGGCATAAAGCCATAAGGCTTCTGCTAAAACACTTAAGATGAAGAGGAATTTCACCTTTCAGCACGACAACGACCCGAAACAAACCTCCAGATCAACAAAGGAATGGCTTCACCAGAACAAGTTCAAGGTTTTCAGACTTAAATCCAATCAAAGATCTGTGGGGTGACCTGAAGAGGGCTGTGCACAGGAGATGCCCAGCCAATCTGACAGAGTTAGAATGCTTTTGCAAGGAAGAATGGCAAAATATTTCTAAGTCAAGATGTGCCAAACTGATTGACTCTTTCCCAAAAAGATTGAATGCTGTTATCAAATCTAAAGGTGCTTCAACTAAGTATTAGAGTAGTTTAGAGATGTGCATACATAGATGTGCAACCTGGTTGTTGTACTTTTTTTTTTTTCATTTTTCCCCCCTAAAATGATTCTTATTGATTTTCACCCTAATTAACAGGTTAACATTTTACAATAAAAGTATAAAAGGTTCTAATATGATTTATCTTGGTTTCATTTTGTTTACATCACAAAAACCTGCCATTTTAACGGAGGTGTGTAGACTTTTTAGATCCGCTGTAAGTTGGGAAGAAAGACCACATCAGAAGCTCCACCTACTTTCTGTTTAACATCCTATAGCTTTCCATCTGTCCCTTTCTCTGATTAAGTTTTGGGACCCACCACCTCCCCATCTCCTCCCTACTATTCAACAACTTCTATCCAAGAATAATTAGTTGGGAACCTGGCTACCTAGCACAAAGCAGAAGCTTCCCTGAACTTTGGAGTTCTTCCCTTATTATAGCAACACAGTCACTCTTGATGATGTGGCCTGAAGCTGCACACACTTCTTTCCTGTTTTTACCATGGCTTCATCCACTACATTTTAACTTGGCTGAATCTGTCTTAATCCACGCCACCATCTAAAGTCATTGGTGTTTGTTTTTTTTAATCTCAAGGTATAGTGCTTTTAGTCAGTTTCCTTTTCAAAACAGCTCAAAGATAGTAGGGTCTATGTGTTATGATTTGTTGTGCTAAAATTGGGCTTTATGTAGACATTTACTCTTCAGTAAATGGAAGGTAATGTAACCCTGTTACTTTACTCTGCAAACAGATTGTTCATATCTCCAAGGAAAATACTCTATATATATAAAAAAAATACACACCATCTGTTTTAACCTTGTGCTGCAAGTGGCCACATGTGATCATCTATGTGATAGAAATGTGTTAATGTGAATATCAAAGAACAATTGTATTATTTTTACATCGGACCATGCCACACGGTATATAGCTAGGAGGATGAAATGACAGTGCTGATTAGAATTCATTGAGGAGTTGTGTTTATATTTTTTATTACTGAGATGGCTTTCACCACGCAGGTGAGGCAAAAGAAGAAGTAATGGAGGCCTTGTGGTGGGCCAGTGTGCCTCATATGGCATTGCTGAGCTCACTGGACTTCCAGGGCAGCTGGCAGAAACAGTTTCTGTTCAGAGGGACACAAAATCTGCCTTTCTCTTTGGCTAACGGCAGTACCATCAAAGTGCCCATGATGTACCAGTCGACCGAAGTAAAGTTTGGTGAGTAAGCCCATGCTTTTGTGCTGTTTTTCACTTGTCATATTATAGAAAGGAGTCATCTGCCACAAACACGAAATTAAGTTGTACTTCCTGTACCATGTCCTGTTTTTCTTGCAGGTCAGTTTCATTTGCCATCAGATCAGTGCTACTCCGTCCTCGAGCTGCCCTACTTTGGCCAATCCCTAAGCCTTTTGCTGGTGATACCAAGTGAAAGGAAGACCCCGCTCTCACTGTTTCAGACACAACTCACCGGCCGCGCTGTGGCATTCTGGGATACAGGACTGCGGCACACCAAAATGGACATCTTCCTCCCCAGGTGGCATAGTACTGAACAAACGAAAACACAAACCTAAAACAAATTGTGAAATCATTGTATCTACCAGACTTATTGTGGTTGTGTGTTTCAGGTTTAAGTTGCATTCTCAACTCAACCTGAAGCCAGTTCTCGAGTCGCTCGGCATTTCCGACGCTTTCGATCCCCTCGCTGCTGACTTCAGAGGTATATCAGGTAGATACGCTGAAACCTTGGATAATGTTGTGCATCTCCTTGCATGGGTTATTATTTCAGAGATAGTTTTCATTTTAAAATTCAGTCTGCCACCCATATATCATCAGGTCCATAAATATTTCGACACTGACATTATACTTATTTTAGCTGTCTACCACAGTATGTTGAAGTAAAAATTAAATAATGAATATGAGCTCAAACTACACAGCTTTAATTTCAATGTATTTACATCCAAATTGAGTAAATGAACAATTAGCTGCTCAGCTGTTCCATGGCCAGGTCTGTGTTATTCCCTCATTATTTCACTTACAAGAAAGCAGACAGCAGGTCTAGTGTTGATTACAATGTGGCATTTGTATTTGTTAACTCTCAATATGAAGTCCAAAGAGCTGTCACCTCCAGTGAAGCAAGCCAAAACTTTAGCAACAACAAGGCGAGCTCAGGAACACCAAAAGGCCCGAAAGCCCACGGAAAACAGCTGTGGTGGATGACAGAAGAATTCTTGCCCTGGTGGAGAGAAACCCCTTCACAACAGTTTGCCAGATGAAGAACACCCTCCAGGAGGTAGGTGTATGTGTCAAAGTCAACAATCAAGAGAAGACTTCACCAGAGTAAATACTGAGGGTTTACACAGCAAACAGCAAAAACAGGAAGACCAGAGTTTGCCAAAAACATCTTTTTAAAAAATAGCCTTTGCAGTCCTAGAACAACATCCTGTGGACAAATGACTTGTACAAGGATTATGGGAAGAGAATAGTATAGAGAAAGGAAGGAACTGCTCAAGATCTGAAGCATACCACCTAATTTTATGGTGTGGGTGTGTACAGCTACCAGTGGAACTGGTTCCCTTGTATTTATTGATGTGATTGCTGACAAAAACAGCAGGATGAATTCAGCCAAATCCATCAAAACCCATTGGACGGCTCTTCACACTGGAGATGACCTGAAGCACGTTTTGAAAGCAACCCAAGACTTTTTTTTCCCCTCTCAAGTGGAATGTTCTGCAATGGCCAAGTCTATCACCTGACTGAATCCTATTGAGCTGCATTTTACTTCCTGAAGGTAAAAACTGAAGGCAAAACACCCTCAAAAACAAGGAGGAACTGAAGACAGCTGCATTAAAGGCCTGGCAGAGCAACAACAGGGAAGAAACCCAGCATCTGGTAATGTCTATGGGTTCCAGACTTCAGGCAGTCGTTGACTACAAAGGATTTGCAACCAAGTATTAAAAACTGCAAATTAAATTATGATTGTTAGTTTATACAACATTTAGTTCTGGTCCACTAATTTGATTGGACAATCTGTGTTCCAAGCGTGCTATTAATATCTTGTTTATAGAAGTGTTGTATAAAAACAATATCACGCCTGCAATTGTGCCGTTGTACTGAATATCAGCATGGCTGTGATTACCTACGGTCGAATCATAGCTGTTCCGATATTCACTACAGCAGCACACTTGCTCGTGCAATATTGTTTAGTTGTACCCGTCAATATTTTACTGTAAAATATATGCAAATGAAATATCTTTGAGGAAAAAGCTTGGGACTCTGGGGTATGTGCCAGCTGGCAAACCAATTTACCACAGTTAAGGATGCTTCTATACCATATCAGCCTTCATTTACTCATAAAAATTGAAACTACAGTGAAACTACAGCATCTTCCTATAATACAAGTAACCTGATAAAACATCTTTACGATGTTTAAATAGTATTTTTAATACAGAGGCCAAGGGTGGCTGACCTGAGTGCACAGAATCAAAAGCATTGAAAATGAGCCCAAGGTGCCATCAATTTGTGCCACATGCACAAAGGTATTCGGGAGCGTGGAAGCAAGTGTGCAGAGAAACTGTTGCACACGAGAGCACCTCAGTTCAGCGAGCACTGAGCATCAGGTGCTCTTACTTATTTGAATGACCATGCTCACTGATACTCCTCTGTAAAAGATACTGTCTAAAAGCCATAACATCTTAAACAAAAAAAACATGTACGGTACCGATGCGTCCGTAATCACAATATTATCATGGGCATTTGAAACTACCCTCACTAATGTTTCCATCGTGAGTGAACAAATGTTACATGAAAAGAAACACTAGTATGTGTTCTGAAACTTTTCTTTATCTCTTGCAGATACAGAGGGCTTCTATGTTTCAGAGGCCGTCCATAAAGCCATGATAGACGTGACGGAGGATGGAACTGCGGCAGCGGCAGCCACAGGTAAGCGCAGAGTGTTACAAATGAATTCAACAAAAGATAATTCTGTGTTAGGACACAGTCGCAGCTCAACCAGTGAAATTTAAGATCTTATTTAGATCGAATTTAAGATTGAATATATGTACTCTTGTATAAATAATTTGTCTTCAATTGTAACATTACATTGTGGAATGAATGACAAGTTGCCGGTGATGCGTATGTATTATGCGAACATATTAATCAGTCTTATGTAAACAATGCAATGTTTACAAAGCTTTTCCTTTCTATTTTATAAGATTGAGCGTTAATGGAGTGTGTACACACCGAAGTGGACATGTGAATTAAAATATATGAATCCCCACATCTGTTTTGTACATGCCAGGCTTTTAGATGAGAAAGGCTTGAGCCGGTGCAGTTAAATGAAGCAGGTTTTTATGAAATCGGTCATCCTGTTGTCCTTTGTAGCCATGGTGCTGTTGAAAAGATCCAGAGCATCTGTGTTCAAAGTGGACCGCCCGTTCCTCTTCATCCTACGGCGTGTAAACGGAGGTAAGGGTAAAATTCCTTTTAATGCTTCAGCACCTCCATACGTCTCTGAATGCCTGAAGTTTGTCTTAACATTAACTAGTGCTAAAAAAATTTCCCATATTCCACATATGAACTTGAAAAGGTATTATACCATTTAACTATAGTACCTTTTTAAAAATATTTCGACCTATTTATATTTACCTATTTTACTATTTCAATTTTGACTACCTTTTGTTTCTTTTTTGCTTCACACTGTAAAACACTTTGAGCTGCATTTTAAATTTTAGATGCAATATTATAAAATTATAATTATTGTTCTTGGAATTGTATTTTTTTTTAACTATTATTTTTGTTATACTTCCACAATGGGAGTCTATGGCAGCCCATAGAAAGCTCCATACACGTTTTATAAAATTTGGCACAGTGATGGGGGACAGTCTAAGCTACCATCAGAGCAATTTTGGTGTATGCCACTCAAGCCCTCTAGCACCACCAATAGGCCAAGTTTGGACATATGTTTACAATAATAACTCAGCAAAGCAATGTCCACTTTCCTTTGATTCTACTGATTCATATTCAGTGGACACCATGATGTTAATTTATCAACATGGTAATATTAGATTTTCCCCCATTTTGATTTTTTTTTTTTCAAAAAATGCTTTTTTTCGCTTCTTCTCCTACAAAGTTTGTCTAATTATCTCCAAATTTGGATTACAGCATCGCAAAATGAAGTCGGACAAAACTTGTTTCTTGGATTTTGATACACAGGACTTCAAATTTAATATATCCTCTTGGGAATAAGTGTTGATGGGCCCAGTGGCTTCTGGTCTTCCCAGTGGCTGCCGCTAAGGGGTGGGGCAGGAAAGTGCTCGGCCCCCTTAATCACTGTCTGCAGCTACATTTATTATTATTATTATTAACCAGCAAAAATATGCAGGCTTTCCGCCTCTTGTAATAAAAAAAAATAAATCAAACAAACACAAACACAATCTATAAAATATGTAATATATAAAAATAAGGTTATAAGAGCACGATGGGTACCTATTAGGTAAACCTATAAGATGTAAATATGTTAAGTCTTTACTCCTTAGGATAGTAACTCAGGATTCACGAGATGTAAATATCAGGAAACGTAGGTAGCTGTAAGTCATTTGTGTTTATCCTCCACTGTCCATTAGACATTAATTTTGATTTTATCATATGGAATTAATAAGACAAACACCAATCTATTTCTATTTTTTTCCCTTTCCTTCAGGTTTGGTGCTGTTTATAGGCAGAGTGATGAATCCAGCGGAGGAGTAGCATAAATACTGCACACCCTGCCTACAACATGCACACAATACCCAGTAATACACACAAACCTGATATCTCTTCTCCCTCATGGGTGGTTGGGGTGAAAGGTCATACGGGGACCAAGAGGAGGGATTTGTACAGATTTGTAAATAAACCTTTTTTTTTTGCACCAGAACATTTGTTTATTAGAAACATGCATTCTCTCTTCCTGACCAAAATTCTTTTCCTTTTCACTTCACCTCTTACACAAACTAAAACAAACTCCGTGTTAACAGCAAATTTTTTTTATTTTGAATAGCTATTCACAGTATAAAATAGAAAATTTGTTCATCCATACACACACAAAAAAAAAAAAAAAAAAAAAAAAAAAAAAAAGGTAGGCTTTCACAAGAAATGTCCTTTAAATAATATTTTAAATTTCAGTATTTACATTTGTACAACTTGCACAAAACAGCATGTAAGCAGAGTTTGGAGTGCTTGGTCCCTATGTAGATGGGAGAAGGGAGACATTCCCAGCATTCCATGGACAAATGACATTTACTTTAAGGGAATGACAACCTTATCCCATGTTATTTTGTCGTCTTGCTAAACTGTTGTTAAAGGAATTCTAATAATGTTCTTGACTAAATCCTTACAGAAGGATTTATTTAATGAACATTATTAAAATTGTGCAGACACTGACCTACTGGTTGATAAAATTAAAGATTGCTTGACCTCTGCGTCTCCTTGAGACCAGGCGAGACGTCCAATTTAGAGCCAATTCTCATGATGGCACAGATTGTCCTGATAGACAGATGCTTTTTAATTCTAAGTCGAATTTAGTATTCAAACTCATTTGCAATAAGGATTGGGAATTTTATTTTATTTTTTAAAAGACAATGCGCTTGACAAATCCATTCATCTTTGGTATAAAACATGAGAGATAAAGAGAAGTACAGGAAGGGGAAATGAGGTGAAAGATGAAGAACAAGGGGGGTGGTGGTGTTATATTCTACCTGTCCCCTTAACCCTGAGGTGTGATTACGCCGAAGTGCTCTCCCCGTGCAATTGTCTGCGATTAGAAGCCGTCCAGATGGTTCGTGCTGTTCGCTCGTAAGTGGATCTCTTCCAGGAAGTTCTCCAGCTGCTCTATCAGCACTCGCTTTTTAAATCTGAAAATAAAGAGACATGAGAAAGCGCTAGCTTGTGTTTACAACTAGATCTAACAGGGATTAAACAGGAAATTCTATCATTCCTGTTTACACTTATAAACTAAAAATTTTTTTTTTTTTATTAATATTTATTCATTAAAATGATGAACCGACTACGTTTCCTAGAGTGCTGTGTACCTCGCCGCCTCTTTAATGATGTTCTGCAGGAAGATGAGTCTCGTTTCCAGATTGCCCTGGATCTGCTTCAGGAGGTAGAAGATTCTCTCGTAACCTGCGAGAGGAAAGAAGAAAAAAAGGTGGGGGGAAAAAAGAGAATAATATCCTTTAGACTTCGAAGAGTTTACACTTCATATAAAAATATACACTTTGTAAGTTATATTATACAGAAATGTCAGTAAGTGTACGTCATATAGAAGGGAGGAGTGTTACACCACCTGATGGGAGGATACTAATATTTTAATTCTAACATCATCCAAAGACTAGATCTTTGGGTTTAATATGCATGCAAATGTTTGCATCTTTATTTAATTAGATGAAGCCTCATTTGCATAAATGTACATTTTTGAAAATACAAAAATAAAACCTTGTAAGACTGATTGTCTCATCTATTGTCTTAAAAATGACCCCACTGACCTGTAGTGTCTTGCCTTGAGTGCACTTAAGTACACGACATTTAGAGCTAATTACGCTACACTGTATGTTGTCTGCTAGTTAGTATTTCTTACCAGATACAAGACCTCACCATAGTTGAGAAGCAACTCAGGAAAATGTAAATAAACTAATAACTCTATCACACGATATCACAAACTGTGATAAACTGTTAGGCAATTAACGTGATGTAAAAATGCAACGTCATCACACACCTATACTTACAATACTCATCGGTTTTGTTTAAGGAAGACTTTTCTTAGGGCATCTAAGAACTAGATTTTCTTGTATCATGCTTTGTGTGTTCCACATTTTGTTGAATATGACCCCCAGCAAGTGCACTTACGCCGGCCCGGCTTCCTGATCTCCCTGGTGATGAGGACACGGAGCTCTGTGTTCAGCTCGTGCCCTTCCTCCCTCCTCCTCCTCTTCAGCTCCTCTTCCTCTGGATTGCCTCCTCCGTTCTCCCGCTCGGCATCCTCTTTGTCCTCCAGGTGATTTCCGTGGAGGTTTGGGGGCAAGGGTGGCAGTTCCTGGGGCCGTTCCGAATCGAGACAGCCGACGTGATTGGTGTCTGGGGCATGCTCCAATTCGACGTGGCCTACGTGGTTGGAATCGGGGACCAGCTCCAAATCGAGATGGCCCATGTGGTTGAGCACTGGGGCTCGCTCCAATTCGAGGTGGCTCACATGATTGGCATCCGGAGCTGAATAAACATATGAATTAAATGATTTTGAACATGACGATAAAGGGCATGCGTGTGTGTGTGTGTTCTCTCACCTCTGGGTGGTGTCTTATTGGGTGGGGTGTATGCACGTCCCAGGCGCAGTAATGGCGACATGCACCTCCTCCGTTTCGGAGCACCAGTAGGCGTGCTGTTATCGATGAGTCGCTTGCCTTTTCCCTGAGTCCCAGTCACAAACTCGTCTGCTTCATCCACCATCATCGCCTGTCAGCAAGAGAACAAAAATATCATTATTCATCATGTTTATATTATAACTCAAGCACAGAGACACACACACACAGCATCATTGTTGTACACTACACATTATCAGTGATGGACTGATAGACATGGACAGTGAGACAGACAGACAGAGAGAAAGAGCCTGTTTATCTGATAGTGACGAATTAATTGAACAACCCAAAGCTAAATCACCATAAACCGTCATCACAGTACCTTCTTATCAAGTTTGAAGGGGTTGCCGAAGGTGTGCAGTCGCCTTGGTTGGTCCGGGTCCACCTCTCTCAAGGGGGCGGGGCCAAGTTTCAGGAAGTCCTGATAGTTGCCCATTTGTGCTATGGGCACGCTGTGGAGCTGATCTAGAAGACAAACGTGTAAAGATGAGTTGGATGGAAAAAATCTAGAGGAAATCATAACTTTTTATTTTCTTTTTTTAAACAAATGGTGTTACCTTGGTCTTGGCCCTTCAGCACACACATGCTGGTGTTCAGAAGATTTCTCCTCATGCGGCTCAGCTGGTCCAGCAGCTGAATCCTGGGTATGTCGTATGGGTTCCGCAGACTCTGTGGCTTCAGGGCCTATATACACACACACAAAGAAATTATTACAAACTGCTATAGTTGAATTAATTAATAATTGATCAAGTGTGTGTGTGTGTGTGTGTGAGAGACCTTGTTGAGCACAGCCAGCTGGAACCCTGAGAACTCTTTGGGGTTGATGTCAAGCGGCCCATCTCCCATGATGCCTTGCAGCAGCTGTGCAAAATCCTTTCTGTGAGCCAACGAGAGAGCAGAGCCTCGGAGGCGGAGCTTGATCCCCACATCAGGCCCCGCCTTCTTCCCAACCGATGCGCACACACGGTCTGCCTCCACCTTCGCCTGGAACATCCAACACACATTTTGTCTTAAAGAAGTCAGACAAACTACAAAATGACTTGGATTTGGATTCAGAGAGCTTAAAATGGTTTTCAGGAAAGGAAACTTTTTTGAGAAACTACCTGCTGGCTGAGCTTCTTCAAGTATGACGCAACGCTGTAGCTCAGGCCGTACTCCATGCTTTCGGCCAGCAGATTCGGCGCTCCAATCATCCTCAGCGCCTTCCTCAGGGGCTGAAAGCAGAAAAAAATGAAGTTTACACACAAGTGGTGTGTGTGTGTGTGTGTGTGTGTGTGTGTGTGTGTGTGTGTGTGTGTGTGTGTGTGTGTGCTTGCGCATGGTGCTCACCGTGATGTAGTATGGTGGCATGGTCTTCAGGTAGCTCTCGAAGGCCTGACGCCATTTCGGAGTGGGCTTGAACTTGTGCACTCGAATCAAGTCATCTAGAGGCGGACGGATTGATACGTGACTTACACAGTACGGAAAAAGCGTGTTGCCATGGTGACATTTCCTTATGTTATGTTATATTACAAATTTTTTAAAGGGTGCACAAGGGGCATATTGTGTGTGAAGGCACTTACCGAGCAGGGGCAGCACCACAGGGTAGTTGTAGGGCATGATGAAGAGGTTGACACAGCTGAACGACGTACTCGCCTTCAAGTAGCCGAACGGCTGCCCGAGCTCGCCATACTTAGCGCTGTTACCTACGTAAACCTGAATGCAAGGTTTAAAGTAACAAAATGTACTACATAGTGTGTTCATAACCTACAAATATGCTTATGTGACCTGAATAGTGAAGACGGTGTGTGATTTGGGAGGCATCTACATTGACAGTGTAAGATGTAAGAAGTCCTCAACAAAGGGAACAGGGAGTAGGGTACCATTTAAAACACGACGAGGGTGCGTTTGTGTACGTGTGTATTTGTGTTACCTGCCAGCAGGTGTGTGGCGACTTCCTCTCCAGAATGTACTGTGTTAAAGGAGACGGCTCCAACTCGTACTTATCGAAAGGGACCTTATCTACGACCATGGGCTCCGCCTCCAAGCAGGAAAAACGCACCTGTGGATGGGCCATTCGTGGTGGCTGTGCACACAAAAACACACACACACACACACACAAAATGAAACATATCCATAGAATCTGAGGAGACTTCATTTAAAAAGGCAGTCTAAAGATTGAGCACATAATACTCTATAATGACCAGTGAAACACGAAGTGCAGAAAAACCACTAACTGTAGCCAAATCAAGGTCTGGAGAGATACGAGCGAGTTGTGCACTTCCTGTAGAGTGATGCAGGATGTAGATGTCCTCACGTGTGTATCTCAAACTTGAACTAGTGCATGCATTACAAGAGCAATAGCTTGGTGCCTCATTTATCAAACTTTTAGTAAAGCTGTGTGTAAATGTTTTTTTGTAGGCCAAACCAAACTAAAACTTCCTGCCAGATCAGTAACACGGATTTTCTTCATATGGACATGAGAATTAAGTCAGAAATGCCAGCTGTACACTGCCAAGTCTGTTCAGAGCACAGCTGGTTTACATTATGCACAAAAGGCAACGCTCACAGGGAGCTTTGAAAAAAACAAAATAACGACTAAATGGTGAAAGGGCGCCTCCTGAGCCTCTTCCAGTAATGCAGCTCAGCCACTGTGGCGCGTCATCTATCATAGACACACACTGAGGCCTGTTTCACACTGAAGCAGGAGAAGCAGCGCATATTTTTTTTTTGGAGCCCGTGTTAACAGGTTAGAGCATTCACACTGCACGCCGAGTTTATTTCTGCTGCGCTGCTCACGCTGGATTAAAGGTGACAGTGCATTGTGCCTTGTCGAAATAAACATGGATTGACATGAAAAATTAGCAATTTACTTTTACTTACTTTATTGCTTTTGTCACATCATTGACACAAATGTACAAGGTGTGAAAATCTTTCGTGCATAGATCCTAGCAGCAATGCAAAACAAGGAATGTAACATATAATTAACTATAATTATACACACAAAAAAACCCCACTGTACATACAGTAAATACACTTTACACAAAATACAATAAGACAGGGGTGCGATGTAAACGGTAACCAGAAATTTGTAAACAGAATTTACACCATTCACACAGTCTTGTAAGGATACCAACGAGCATCAGGACAAGATGAAGCAGATCAGTGATGGACGAAGTCTATGCAGATATGTTATTCAGTGCCCTAATGGCCTGGGGAAAGAAACTGTCTTCGAGCCTACTAGTCCGGGCCTTAATCCTACGGTACCATTTCCATGATGGAAGCATTGAAAACATTATGTGGCTTGGATGGCTTGAGTCCTTGTTGAGTTTCCTTGCCTTGCTCAGGCAGCGATCAGTAAAAATGTCCTGAAGGGAAGGGAGTTTGGTTCCAATGATGTATTCTGCTGATCGCACTACCCTCTGCAGGGCTTTCAATAGCGCAGTTGTAAAAAGTCCTGAGGATGCGTGGGCTCATGCTGAACCTCTTTAATCACCTGAGAAAGAAGAGGTGCTGCTGTGTGTGCGTTGTCCACGTTAAGTCCTCAGTGATGTACATGCCCAGGAGCTTAAAAGGGCTGATCCTCTCCACTGTGTTGCCGTTGATGGTGATGGGGGTGTGTACTCCTTTCTGTCTTCTGAAGTCTACTATCAGTTCCTTAGTCTTGGCAACATTGAGGGAGAGGTGGTTTTCCTGGCACCATTGTGTCAGGGCTCTGACTTCCTCCCAATATGCAGTCTCATTGCCATGGGTGATAAGACCAATCACTGTTGTGTCGTCAGCAAATTTCACTATAATGTTGGAACTATTAGTTGCCACACAATCATATGTGTAGAGAGAGTATAGGAGAGGGCTCAACACACATCCCTGCAGAGCACCAGTGTTTAGTGTGAGTGGTGATGAAATGGTATTGCCCAGTTTAACCACCTGGCGCCGGTCAGACAGGAAGCTCAGGATCCAGTTACAGATTGAATTGTCCAAACCCAGGTTCCGTAACTTGCTGTCTAGCTTAGAGGGAACTATAGTGTTAAATGCTGATTGATAATCAACAACACAACATTCTCACATAGGCATCTCTCTTTTCCAGATGGTAAAGGGCAGTGTGCGGTGTCAGGGCTATTGCGTCATCAGTGGACCTGTTCTGACGGTAGGCAAACTGTAGTGGATCCATGGTATCAGGTAACATGGAATAGATAATGTCCTTTACCAGTCTCTCAAAGCATTTGCTCACTATAGGAGTTAAAACCACTGGACACCAGTCATTCAGACATGTCATTTTTGAGCTCTTGGGTACTGGAACAATAGTTGACATTTTGAAGCATGCAGGAAATGTAGGCAGGGATAGAGACAGATTGAAAATGTCTGTGAACACTACAGCCAGTTGGTATGCACATGCTCCCAGTGCGTGCCCAGGAATGCCATCTGGCCCAGCAGCCTTGCGTGTATTCACTCTCTTAAAGCATTTACTCACATCATCTAAAGAGATGGAGAGAGCGATGACGTCACTGGCCGGCACCTCTTACACTCTCTCACAGAGAGCTGTATCTGACTCAAAGCGGGCATAAAAGCTGTTAAGTTCGTCCGCGAAAGAGACAGTGGTGTGTGGGCGTACTAATATGTCCTCTAAAGTCCGTAATTTTGTTTAATTCTTGCCACATTCTGTGAGTGTTGGAGTTGAATTGCTGTTCAACTTTCTCTTTATATTCGCGTTTGGCTGTTTTTATTGTCTTCCTAAGGGAATAACAGTTTACCTTGAATTTAACCATGTCGCCAGAGATGAACGCAGCTGAATGTGCATTAAGCGCAGCACGAACCTTACTGTTCATCCAAGGCTTCTGGTTAGGATAGATTTTAATAATTTTGGCTGGAACAACATCCGCTATGCACTTACTGATGAACCCGTGGACTACATCAGCATACTCGTCAATGTTGTTGGAAGCGCAGCCAAAAATGTGTGGGGGGGGATGAAACTGCTACAAACATCGGGTTTCACATTGCAAACAACATGTACTACAGGGTCACCATATCTTAAAATTAACAAATACATTTATAAATTCTCTCAAAAATCTGACTGAGTAAACGAAGTCTCTGACCCACGGGAAAACAGTCAGATGTAACTTTAAACCGGAAATAGAGCTCCAAAGTCGACTAAAATGCCTGGTTTCCATGACCTATTTCTTGAGAACTATAGATTGCAGAAGTGTGGGACTGGTGTCGATTGAAAGACACTCAAGAGCTCTTTATAATTATATCCAATAACCATATAACCTATAAAACGTGTCGTTCAGCGTGCTCTCTGTACATTTGAACTCTACGGGATGCACAGTTTGGGACCTCTGCTGTTCAAACAGTGCAACTGCATTAGATGCGTAATTAATAGAACGCACATTCCCACGACGCGCATCAAATTTTTGCATTGCGATGCATTGTTAAACCCCTTTATACTTTACGTTTTTGTATTTGATCTGAATTTTAAGAAAGTATGTTTGCTAGCTAACCATTTCCCCATGTGAGTATGTACGTGTGTGTGTGAGTGTGTGAGTATCTCACCAGAGTGGGGGAGTTCTGATCAGGCCAGAAGGACTCCGGAATGGGCCAGTGGCCAACAGGAACCCCCGTTTTAGGATTGGGCCGCACGTAAATGAGCTTATGGCAGCTGTGCCACGGCTGGGGGCCGGATTTGACTTCTGAAGGACCATCTGAAAAGGATTTTAAAACGATTTCAACCTTCATTCTAGACCACAGTTGTAATAGAGAATGGATTTAAACAGCTCCTGAAAAATATATTAAGCTTTATGGAATGTAACCATGCATTAGTATGTGAACGCTAATGCGCATTTGGCTGCCAAAAAGTTTCTGTTCTCCACTTTAAACTCTGTGCTAAACTCTCTCACAGCAGCGAGCCCTTGTCGGAGTCTTGTGAGAAGTTCTGTAGCTTATTTATCAATAAAATCCCTGGTTTCAGATCACAAATTTCACCTGTTTCAAGTCAAATTTCATACATTTCAACCCCTTGTTCTTCTCGGTCTCCTATATTTCAGCCCATATCTCTTTCTGACCTGTTAGCCATTTTTATCAAAAGTATTGGAGAAAGTTGTTTTATCTCAGCTTTCCCCTTACTTAGTTAGTAATGTCTTGGACCCCCTTCAATCAGGTTTTAGAGCTAAACACAGTACAGAATCTGCCCTCCTAAAAATAGTGAACGACCTTTTATTAACTGTAGATCCTTGTACTGTTGGACTTAAGTGCTGCTTTTGACACCATTGCGCACCATATCCTCCTAAATAGATTAAAACAAGAGGTCGGCATCCATGATGCTGCACTAGACTGGTTTCTATCGTATCCCACAAATAGAAGTTTTTCGGTGAAAACTGGAGCGTGCTCATCAACCACTTACCACTTTTCCATTACCTGTGGAGTGCCACAAGGCTCCGTTCTGGGTCCGATTTCATTTTCGTTAAATTTGCTTCCTCTTCACTCCATTTTTGAGCATCACAAGGTTTTCTAGCATTGTTATGTGGGCAATACACAGCTTTATCCCCTGTTAAAATCTGGAAAAAATTTTGTTGACTCCTCTTTTAGATTTCCTCCAGCTAAATGAGAAAAAGACTGAAGCAATCCTGTTTGGTCCTTCACATTAGATAGAAAGACCCCCTACAAGACAACGTCCTTACCCAGGTCAAAAATTTGGGGGTGATCTCCGATTTGGATTTTTGCCCAAATAAATAAATTCTGTTGTCAGAGCTAGTTTTTTTTTTCCTGTACTATTATACAGGAAGTTCATCACGCTGTAACGTCTATAAAGAGTCACTAATGACTTCTTTTACCTTCAGCAGGGTCGGGTCCCGTCTTCTCAAAGTTGATCACGACTCCGCTCTGGATTTTCTGCACCAGAGACTCCAGGCACTGGTTTAGCATGCGCTGAGAAAACACACTGTACGAGCGGCCTACACACGCACACACAGACATTCTTAATCACAGAAAATTATATATACCAATTATTTGTAATTAATATAATTACATCAAAGTATATTAAATTATCTAAAAAGTATATTTTAATAAATTGAAACTCAAAGAACTTAAAGCTGGTCCTACACCTAATATTCTATTTTTAAAGGCAAATACAATGAAATAATTCAAATGTGTAACCTCTACCACTAATAGAAACTTAAAATTAAATATAAATAATTGAAGAAAGCTAGATTTAAAATCATTTAAATCTCTCACACAGTGTTTATATTGATGGAACTGGAGCCATTTTAAAATCAGTGGACTTGAATTAAGGTTAAATATAAAGAGGCAGAACGATCAACTGTATTCAATAAATAACAGACAAATGTCTCTTCTACTGCATAATTTTAAATCTCACTGATGTTAACTACGTGAAAACACGACTGATGTTAACTTGTACTCGAATGCAGCGGTCATTTTGAACGTATCTCGCTGCTAAGAAATGTTTGCCGACTCGCACATTTAACGTGCTAGTTTCAGAGAGAAATCATGCTAATTACTAATTAAACAAAAACAAAAGATCTACATTTCTCAATGCACCGAACATTAGCGGTCATAAGTAGGAAATCCACCCTAAGCATTACTTTCGATGAGGATTCTCAATTAGAGAAGACTCACCTCCGGTCACCTCACACATGGGCGTGACGGGGGAGGGGTCGGCCGGGACACCGCCCACTGGCTCGGGCTCCAGAGGGGCGTGGCCTGAAATGCGGAGCACCAAAGAAAAAAGGCGCTGGTCCCAGCGGAACGGCTCCTTCGTCAGCTCGCTGCCCGGCAACGGGGTCATCAAGGGTACGTGCAGCTGGGTGAAGGGGAATTAAAAAACTGAAAGGTGTGGACGTGGAGAAGTAAACTACACAGAAGCTATTAAACTAGACCAATTGGGTTTCCTGTAAAGCGATTAAAAGAAAATAAAAGGACTCGGAGTCATATATCCCAATATCAAATGTACTTTATTTTATAATACAGACAAAAAAAATTTTTTTTTTTTTAAAAACCCTCTCTCCAGAGACACCAACCATCTCTGCTACTTCCTGCCAATTTTTTTTTTCTTTCTTCATAATGTTTCTAAACATGTTTAATGAGAAGTTGTGTGTGAGACAGGATATGAGGAAACCATGGTTAGAAATTTTCAAGTCAAAGCTGGACATAGAACTAACTGGAGGTCGGTAACGTTGTGAATGGGGAAATGGGAAAAAGAATGTCGTACCACACGCGCCATATGATGGAATGAGGAATGATTCACCAGTAAATCACATCATACCTCGTCCTGCACTCCTGAAGTGCTGGTCAGTTTGCTTCCATCCGTAATGGCCACTATGATGGCAGGCTCCAGGAAAAACGGGTTCCTTCCCTGCAGACAGACAGAACTTACAGTATACAATCGGTTTCCCCTGACTATTTTAAAGAAAAAAGAAAAAAAAGACACCATAAAGTGTTCGTAAGGTGTTGGGCCACCACGAGCTACAAAACAGCTCACACTTCTACAAGCTGTACTCCATTCTTCCAAAAAGAATTTCTGTTCCATGTTGTCTATAGAGTGACATCCGATGCGATCAAATCAGATCAAAACTATGATCTTCACTAATGCAGTTTACAAAATGTAGCCTTGAATAAAGAAGAGATCAATTGCTAACATTTAACGTTCTAGTGGCCGTGTCTCATATCGCTGCAAAGGTTCTTGGAAGCTCAATAAATTCAGAGGCAGAAGCAAGAGGTCATGGGCATCTCTATTAATCCCAATGGTCAGATACCGTACCTGCCCGTAGTTGTCTATGCCTGAAATTAATCTGTTCAGGTTGAGCAAATCGAAAGCGGTCCTTAAAGATTGGCCGAACGTGGTTAAGCCAACAGCTTGCAGGTTCCTCAGTTCCGTCATGAAGGTGGCGTGGTTCTCTTTCCATCCGGCCTGAGAAGAAAAAGAGAGAAGGAGAGAGTAAGAAAGCCAGCTCTTCCCATAATGAGAAAACGGATTCACTGACACGGTTTATGACAAGAACGGTCATGATCTTCGTATAACTTGGTAACAGAAGCTTGGAGGAGGTCGGCTTGATTATTCAGACGACAGCAGTATATTATCTGGACCGATACGGGAATTGTATCAAACAGGGTTACTGGTATCGGTCTGATACCAACCCTGTAGTTTCCCTATAAGTCTGTCACTTGCTAGTGTGAACATAGGGTTATAGCGAGATGGTCTTGATCCTGATCCAAGTAAATTCTGGTGTGGTTCTATAGCAGCGAGAAAGCGATTAGACCAGAATGCAAGGCGTGAACCAAACACGCCGCGTGTGTTGGATTGCGGCAGACTATTTTTTTTTCTAAATTGTGTTGGTTTAATGTTTGAAAATAGTTATTAAAATAATCAACTTATCATTTTACTGCTGGTTGTGTTCTCTATGCGCGGGAATTTTATGTGCATTTGGGGTAAAGATTTGAGTACGTATTTCCGTCACCGTGTTTCTGACAAATGAATGAAAGTACATTAGTGAAAGTACACTGTCAGCCATAGGCATATCCAGCCAACTTTTTTTTCTTGTTTAATTATGAGCAGTATGAAAACAAATCAAACCAAAAACTAATAAACAAAATAAAAGTACAAATTTTGCTGTGATTCGGTGTCAGCAGGCAGGCTAACCGCCTCAGGACCCTTCATAATCCTAATTATAGGATTATAAATTATTACTCTTTCTAACCTGCTTAGTTCCATCGCAGGGAAAATTTTGTCCTCTCCTGCCCAGCGGAGTCCCCTTGCTCCTCACATAAGAACAAAATGTCGGCCATGTTTTGAAAGAAATATCTCTGCTTGTCGGAATGTTTCCCCACACAGAGGGCACAATAGTTAGAAATTTCAAAAGTGAACGCCTCAAACGGAATAGAAAGTTGTGTTTTTGAGACTCTGAAGAGATAATTAGACTAAAACACTACCTTTATCCCGGCAGGAGCTTCCTCGAAAGAAACTAGCATGTATCGGTCTCCTCTGCTCGCCGGATCCCTACTCCTGAGCTGCGTGGACACATGAAATAAAATCAGGAAAACAGTATTTTTAAAAGCTAATTATTTAGGTTTGCGCCATGTTATTTACCTTGAGGAAAGTCTCAACAGCACCCTTAGCTATGTCCAGATAGGTAGTGCCCAAACGGGAGCGCTGGTTCATAGAGGCGGACGTGTCTATCAGAAACAAAATCACAGGCATCGTGTTGCTTTTATGACACCTTCTACATGTCACTGCTAGTCGGCCAAATGAAGGAAAAAATAAACCAAAATGTCTCTTTTGTTCTCCTCCTGTCGCTTCTGTCAACACGCCGCTAGCTAACACTCATGCTAATGCTAACGCTAACTGCCTTACACATCCTCAAAGTGTACAAAACAGTTAGCTGAATGTAAATAATTGCCCTGCTGCGTTGTAAACTTGAGCAAAGCTCTTAAAAACCCTTGGGTGGGGAAAGATTAGTGATACACAAGGGTAAATAAGTGTCTTTTGGCAGGAAGTTGGAAAGATAAGCCTAACTTTCATTTCGGTGCAACTTAAAAACTGGAAACCTCTTTCACCGCCTCACTTCTTTTAACTCGGGGCTCGGGCCAGGCCCCGCCCCTTCGTGGTAACGTCACCGTATGTCAAAAAACGACTTCGCTGACTGGTCATTTTGGGGGGACGTTATTATCATATGCAAATAAAGAACGCGTATAGTGATGGGAATTCCGATTCTTTTGTGTGAGTCAAATCATTCGGCTCAGCTCATCAATAAGATGACACTCCATTCCCCAAATGCCCATTTTTGGGAAAAAAAAGAAAAAAAAATGTGATATTTTGACCTGTGATTGTTCTTCTTATGGCTGTAACTGTTTCATGAAATCTTATTTTACCTTTTAATAAACGGCTCATATGTGTTGTTCGCGAACGAGTCGGCTCATTTATGAGAACGTTGAGATCCGACTCGTTCGCGAACGACACCGCTACTTCCTACAGAATTCTGAGTGCTTGAGTCGTGATGGTAGCTGTTGTGTGTCAAACTGCCACAACAATGGTAAACTAGATAGGCAAAGTTTGTCACGACAAACAAAGCCAATCTGAAAGTTTTAAATAGTTTGAAATCTGAAGGTAATGTGCAGTTTTAAGAAAGAAAGAGAGACAGATAGATAGGGTGCCAATACTATAGTTGATTAGATAGATAGATAGAACCCCAATTCCAAAAAAGTTGGGACGCTGTGTAAAATGTAAATAAAAACAATGCAATGATTTGCAAATCTCATAAACCCATATGTTATTCACAATAGAACATAGAAAACATATCAAATGTTTATCAAATGTTTAAAGTGAGGAACCATTTTAAGGAAAAAATAAGGTCATTTTGAATTTGATGGCAGCAACACGTCTCAAAAAAGTTGGGACAGGGCCATGTTTACCACTGTGTAGCATCCCCTCTTCTTTTAACAACAGTCTGTATACGTCTGGGAACTGAGGAGACCAGTTGCTGGAGTTTTGGGAGAGGAATGTTGTCCCATTCATGTCTGATACAGGATTCTAGCTGCTCAACAGTCCTGGATCTTCTTTGTTGTATTTTATGTTTCATGATGCGCCAAAAGTTTTCAATTGGTGAAAGGTCTGGACTGCAGATAGGCCAGTTCAGCACCCGGACTCTTCTACTGCAAGGCCTTCCCTGAAAAAGATGTCGTCTGGATGGAAGCATATGTTGCTCTAAAACCTGTATATACCTTACAGCATTGATGGTGCCTTTCCAGATGTGCAAGCTGCCCATTCCATAGGCACTAATGCACCCCCATACCATCAGAGATGCAGGCTTTTGAACTGATAATAAGCCGGATGGTCCCTCTCCTCTTAGTTCAGAGGATGCGGCGTCCACGGTTTCCAAAAAGAATTTCGATTCGTCTGACCACAGAACAGTTTTCCACTTTGCCTCAGTCCATTTTAAATGATCTTTGGCCGAGTGAAGACGGCGGCGTTTCTGGATCATGTTCACATATGGCTTCTTCTTTGCATTATAGAGCTTTAACCAGCATTTGTGGATGGCATGGCGAACTGTGTTCACAGACAGTGAGTTCTGGAGGTGTTTCTGAGCCCATGCAGTGATTTCCATTACAGAATTATACCTGTTTTTAATGCAGTGCCACCTGAGGGCCCGAAGATCATGGGCATGCAATATTGATTTTTGCCCTTGTCTCTTGCACACAGAGATTTCTCCAGATTCTCTGACTCTTTTGATGATATTATATACTGTAGATTAGGGTTGTCAAAAGTACCGGTACTTCGGTACCAAGTCTAAAAAGTAAAAAAAAGGTTGAAGGTACTAGATTTTCACAAGTACCAGTAGTACCGAGTAGCGGGTCAACCCGATACTGATGCACTGTCTGACAGGAAGTCAGTCGGGAGCTTTTCATAGGTGCACCGTGCAATTATGGTAGCGGTTGCATTATGGATGTTATAGTATGGTTTAATTCAAGTGTAGGATTGCAAAAAAACATCCTCGTTTTTGTTTACTTAATGGTTAATGAGGAATGGGCTAAATTTCCTCCAAGCCGATGTGCAGGACTGATCAACAGTTACCGCAAACGTTTAGTTGCAAATACTGAAAGCAAAGGTTCACATACTTTTGCCAGTCACAGATATGTAACATCGGATAATTTTCCTCAATAAATAAATGACCAAGTATAATATTTTTATCTCCTTTGTTTAGTTGGGTTTTCTTTGTCTACTGTTAGGATTTGTGTGACAATCTGATAATGTTTTAGGTCATATTTATGCAGAAATATAGAAAATTCTAAGCAATCATAGCATGTTTTCGCTCCAACTAATCACTTTTTGCTTTACAATCAGGGTGGGAACAGAGTCATATTGCGCCGAACTCGCATATTATAAAGGCTATCCAACATGGCCGATCAGGAGGAATCACGACAGGTGAGTGGTTCTAACCATCTAACCGCATCATTGTAACAACATCTAAAAGAAAACAAGCAACGTTATGGGCCATAAATACACTGTTATTATAGATTATTGGTCTGATGGATTAGTAATTGATTGATTCACTGAGGATTCGTTAGACCGATTCAAACCGGTAACTCCTAAAGTTTTGGCATGCAGCCTGTGAGGACACCACTTTCTAGCCAATGCCACCTTTTCGCGACACACGATCTTTTAATTTTCATTTAAGAAAGATTTAGATTTAGATAAAACATTTAAATTTAGCTTTGATATTTATTTTAAGTAATAAAATTGTAATTAAAAATGGCATAATGCTTATCTATGTAAATCTTGCAAAATGTATATGTTTTTGTAGTTAAATCTGACAAAATTGGACCAGTTTTTGTTACACATTTTATTTTCGGGGCACGATCATTTTTTGCCTAGAGCGGCAGTTAGATACAAGCTGGCCCAGTCTACAATGTACTGTAAAAGCCAAGGAAGCAAAGTTTCATATGTAACACAGTATTCTGTACACTATATTGGCATTTTTCAGATTTTCATTCAGGCTGTGATGATTACCTAGCAGCCAAAATACATTTTGATTTATAGAATTTGCACTAATAATTTTAAAGAAAATTAAAAAAAAAAAAAAAAAAAAAAAAAAAAAAAAAAAAAAGTCCTCTGTCTTGTCAGTATGTGGCACCAGTGTTATGTACAGTGTTTCTGTTTAACACCTAATTGACTTAGCAATTAGCTTACATTCTGCAGGGCTGGAGGTGTCTGGACATCCACTGAACCACTCACTTGGTCACGGTGGTTCACAGGATATGAATGTGTATCCCTCTGTTCTCTCCCATACAACTGGAGCTGACAGTAAGCGTGAGCCTGCCCCTTCATCGCCTAATGCTGTTAACCACATTTTCGTCGAGCCAGCAACCGCTCATCCACCACATTTGGTCTGCAGACTCGCAGCTAAAGAATCCCAAACTGCCATGGATCTAAGCTTGTGTATCCAGAGGCAGTATCTCGTGGGGCCTACTGTCTTATTATTGACTATCTCTGAGACGTAGTTCTTAGTTTGGAGGCTCCCTGCACCAAAGACCCTGATTCAGAGTCCATCAAGCCTGGCCTGACGCAAAAAAAAGCTTAAGAAACGTCTCAAGACACTCTCTGGGCTTGGTTACGTAGAATCCTGGTAGCTCAGAGCAGCCACATAGTCACACAACCGTGTCCTCTTTTGCCGATGGGAAGTCGAATAATTGACAAATACGGTTCTCCTTAATGGAGCCGAGATGCACTAGCCCATGACAGGCCTTTAGACCTACTGTATGTGTCTCCATCTCAGATCAAACCACAGAGTGCTACTTGTGGCCCCAAAATGGCCACTGGGACCCTGGTTACTCTCGCTATTTGTGCCTGTGGGTTCAGCCCCTTTGAGTGGTGGACAATTCAGTGACTGTGATATAGCATTTCAAGAAACAATCCTGAGTGCTAGAGATAAGCTCACCCTGAATGAGTTGGTACCCAGATGACACTGGAGTCACCTTTTGGCCAAACCCTGGGTTCCTGCCTGAGGTAATGCCAACAGAGTTTGTGAACCATGTGATTGACCTTATGGTATTCAAATGTCAATTTGCAGAATGTTCCCAACACTGTGTTCAGTACAACCTTACAGTACTATTGATCCGCAAGGCAGCTATTCATTCAGTGGAATGTCCTGAAATGTGTTACAGAAGATCTCTGCTGCGGCTACCTGGGCACCATGTACGTTCTCCAGGCTCTATATCACAGGTTAACACTGTTCCTCTTAATGGTGTGAGTGCAATGATCATCTCCAAAAAGCTTCACAATCGGGCAAAGGTGATTTGCTTCCTCATGGCCTTTTGGCAGGGGGTATCCAGGTGTTAGACACAACCATTGGTGGTTAGAAAAGGTGAAATAGAATGCTATTTATGAATGCAACTGCGGTTATATAAACACGGGATAACTGCCAGGGTTGTCTGTCATTTGGAACTGCAATTGTCCCAGTGGGCACTCAGCGAGTAGGTTCCAGGTAAATATGGCATTTAGAACAAGTACCATGCTACTTTGTGAAAGGTCTCGCCGTGGTCACACACCCACACCAACGAGAGTGTTTACAGGTGTTAAACATGGCCACAGTTACATTCACCTATAGTGATTTCTTTGTGCAACTGGGACAGAGGCAAGTGAAATTAGCTGATCTAATAAAATCATGGACCACGAGATCTACAACTGCAAATTCCCACTATTGTGTTTCTTTTTATGTATTTTAATGAGGTCAGTGTGAGCTGCAGGAAACTGGTAGTGATGTGCTGTGAAGTACGAAAATACTAATGTCGTTAATGGACAGGAAGGCTCATTTGACTTTGTGAGGCAGCAAGAGGGTTAAAAGCTAGAGTAAGATTTCACGTTTCATCCACAAGAAGAAGCCACATGGGTCACAATATCGCAAATTTCGTCTATTTTAGGGGGAAAAATGGGGAGCCGAAAGAGTCGGATCCTTGATGAGCTTCGCCAAATAATCTGACTCACTGAAAAGAGTCGGAATTCCCATTAAGTAAGATTATATTTGAATATTTTTTCGATAAAAACACGACTGTTGTGTGGGACAGCACTAACATCCAGTAACTGTAGCGCAGAGAGGAAAAGATTCGATTCTGAATCGACTCAGTTGCAGGACTCAACTCCTCTTGTAGAAGTGAGCTGCTGAGCTGAGAGGACCGGGCTGAAGCGCTCTGGAAGGGCCTTGTCTTATGAAGATTTGGACCGACGAACAACAACGTAGTGAGAAAATAACCGAAACTTGTAGGAAACGAGTTAAAAGAATCAGTTTCATTTTGATTCGGACTCGGAATAATATGAGTGTAAGCGTCCTGAGAGGGCGTAACAAAAGCGCAGTGTTTTAGGATGTTTTAAAAAATAAAAAGTAATAATAATAAAAAATAGAAAAGTCGAACCGTCCCTGGGTGGGCTCGAACCACCAACCTCCCGGTTAACAGCCGAATGCACTAACCTGATGACATAGCGGCACTTTGAGGCTATTTAAATGTGCGGTTAGTTCCGTTGTATAATAAATAATCAAATGGCGCCATCTCCTGGCAAAAAAACCCCTACTTTTGACCGAGTTGCTATGCGGAAGAGCCGGGCTGTTCATTCGGGTTGGAGCCACATGAGGTCGCCCTAACATCACACAAAACAAGAGCCATGTTTTTAATACATTTCCTCATATTTTCTTGTGCCAAAAAACCATCAATATCACCCCAATATCACATATAAAAGTTTTATAATACTGACTTAGTCCAGTACTCTGGAAACTGAACCACAACCAACCTAGAGCTGAGTTTATTTTCACTGCCTACTGTGTCAAAAACCGCCTTATTTCCCAGCCCCACAATACGTTGCCCTACTTATTGCTTCTTTCAACACCAATCAAATGAATATTTAAAAGTGTAATTAAAAAAAACATTTATTTACTACAAGCAGATTCTGCACGAGGCTGCATCCATGCCACTCTAGGTGTCATTATAAAACCAAGACATCGTGGTCTTCTGCTCTCGTAGCTCATCCACCTCAAGGTTTACTGTGTTGTGAGATGTTCCGAGATGATTTTTCCTCACCACAGCTGTAAAGAGTGCTTATTTGAGTTACTGTCAATTCGAACCTGTCTGGCCGTTCTCCTGTGACTTCTCTCATCAACGAGGCGTTTCCACCCACAGAACTGCTGCTCACAGGATGTTTTTAATTTTTTCGCACCATACTGTATAAACTCTAGAGACTGTTGGGTGTGAAAATCCAGGAGATCAGCAGTTTCCGTTCCTATATAAAAGTTTGATCATTTTGTCCCATGTAAAAGAATGACATCAAATCTAGAATCACTTTGTTCTTTTATTTGTTTGGGATTTTTTTTCTCCACATGTAAAGACACGCAAATACAAGCATTTTCTTTGAAAACGTGTGAAAACGGTACATTTGTACATCTGAAAGTGCATCGTAATGTTCACAAATGGTACAAGACTCTGACAAATGTTAAGTATTTACACAGCACAATGAGGACCTGGTCCACTGGAACATGACTGCACCTGTTCTCACACACACACACACACACACACACACACACACACACACACACACACACACACCTCTTGGACATCATCAAGGTCATTATATCTCTGCAGTGTATATCCTCTAGTGAGCGCTGCAGTGATCTTCAGGATACCACAGGTGTCATGTCCCATAGCTACACACACAAAAACACACAAATACACAAAAACACACACACACAAACAGAGTAAATGAAAGGAATTTTCATTTTTCTACATTGACTCCATTTGTACGCTGCTTTGTTTTGTGTTTGTTTCATCATCTGTACTGCTTTCAGCCAGTTAGAACACACTGGACTTTATTATAATTACATGTAAATTATATATAACTATATGCTGTGTGTGTGTGTGCGTACAGACCTTGATGACCCTGTCCGTCCCAGAGGTCAGCAGCCAGCTCCTGGTCGGTTCGTAGTGAACAAACACAATGGTGTGTTTGCTGTCATGGAATGTTGCTGTGGGCGCTCGCCTTACAAAAACAAACAATGTAAAACTTTTCTTTTCTTTTTTAAACAGAATTTTTAGAATTTTCTATATATCTCCATGAATATGACCTAAAACATCATCAGATTTTCACACAAGTCCTAAAAGTAGACAAAGAGAACCCTATTAAACAAAAAGAGACAAAAATATTATACTTGGTCATTTATTTCTTGAGGAAAATGATCCAATATTACATATCTGTGAGTGGCAAAAGTATGTGAACCTCTAGGATTAGCAGGTAATTTGAAGGTGAAATTAGAGTCAGGATGACGATCAGGTGTGAGTGAGCATCCTGTTTTATTTAAAGAACAGGGATCTATCAAAGTCTGATCTTCACAACACATGTTTGTGGAAGTGTATCATGGCACGAACAAAGGAGATTTCTGAAGACCTCAGAAAAATAGTTGTTGAAGCTCATCAGGCTGAAAAAGGTTACAAAACCATCTCCAAAGAGTTTGGACTCCACCAATCCACAGTCAGATAGATTGTGTACAAATGGAGGAAATTTAAGACCATTGTTACCCACCCCAGGAGTGGAGACCAACAAAGATCACTCCAAGAGCAAGATGTGTAATAGTCCGCGAGGTCACAAAGTAACCCTGGGTAACTTCTAAGCAACTAAACGCCTCTCTCACATTGGCTAATGTCAATGTTCATGAGTCCACCATCAGGATAAATTAAATTAATTTATTAAATTAATACATTAAAAATCATAATCATTAGGAAATTGCTGTGGTATAGTACAGTGGGGGGAAAAAGTATTTGATCCCCTGCTCATTTTGTACGTTTGCCCACTGACAAAGAAATGATCAGTCTATAATTTTAATGGTAGGTGTATTTTAACAGTGAGAGACAGAATAACAACAAAAAAATCCAGAAAAACGCATTTCAAAAAAGTTATAAATTGATTTGCATTTTAATGAGTGAAATAAGTATTTGATCCCTTCGACTTAGTACTTGGTGACAAAACCCTTGTTGGCAATCACAGAGGTCAGACGTTTCTTGTATTTGGCCACCAGGTTTGCACACATCTCAGGAGGGATTTTGTCCCACTCCTCTTTGCAGATCCTCTCCAAGTCATTAAGGTCATTTTCAATGCCCTGGCTGAGGGAAGGAGGTTCTCACCCAAGATTTGACGGTACATGGCCCCGTCCATTGTTCCATTGATGTGGTGCAGTTGTCCTGTCCCCTTAGCAGAAAAACACCCCCAAAGCATAATGTTCCCACCTCCATGTTTGACGGTGGGGATGGTGTTATGACTTGGGGTCATAGGCAGCATTCCTCCTCCTCCAAACACGGCGAGTTGAGTTGATGCCAAAGAGATCTGACCACACCTGACCACAACACTTTCACCCAGTTCTCCTCTCAATCATTCAGGCAAACTTCAGACGGGCCTGTACATGTGCTTTCTTGAGCAGGGGGACCTTGCGGGCACTGCAGGATTTCAGTCCTTCACGGCGTAGTGTGTTACCAATTGTTTTCTTGGTGACTATGGTCCCAGCTGCCTTGAGATCATTAACAAGATCCTCCCGTGTAGTTCTGGGCTGATTCCTCACCATTCTCATGATCATTGAAACTCCACGAGGTGAGATCTTGCATGGAGCCCCAGACCGAGAGAGACTGACAGTTTCTTCCATTTGTGAATAATCGCACCAACTGTGTTCGCACCAACCAATAATCTTGCTGATTGATAGGGGATCAAATACTTATTTCCCTCATTAAAATGCAAATCAATTTATAACTTTTTTGAAATGCGTTTTTCTGGATTTTTTTGTTGTTATTCTGTCTCTCACTGTTAAAATACACCTACCATTAAAATTATAGACTGATAATTTCTTTGTCAGTGGGCAAATGTACAAAATCAGCAGGGGATAAAATACTTTCCCCCCCCACTGTAAGCGGTAATTATGTAAGTGAATAAATAGGTGAATAAATAAATAGGTATTGAAGTACATAGTAAACCCTTCACTCCAAATGAAATCTGTACGTATGAAAAAAATGTATAGCTCAAAAAACAAGAAAGCATCGTATAAGCAGGTAAATACAGCATGAAACAATCTATCTGTCTATATAAATAATCAGGTGTGTGTTGAACACTCACTCTTCATCAGTTATGGATTTGTGGCATTCGTCACACACTCGAACCTGGAACTCAAAGCCCATCAGAGGGATGGTGGAGCGCTGGGATGAGCACTTGCCACACACGGCCTGGCCACACTTCCTGCAGTGATGCTACAAGGAAAGAAGATCGCATGAACCTCACACAAATGGTGCACTGTGTGTAATGTTCACTGTCAGCCTGTTTCCTGCTGATGGAACTGTAGCCCAAGCGCTGAGCTATTCGTTTTTTATTTATAGCTGCAGAGACAAGCATTCAGTAAGTAAGCTGCTGAGAACGTTGTTACCAACATTATTTTCTCCTGTCTAACCAGAGAAATAGAAAAATTAAAAAAACACCTTACTGATTATTGCAAAGCATTTATTTTTTTTTGTATGGTTTTAAACGTAATGCTCCTGTTACGTGCTGCTTGATTGCAAAACCTGCCTACTGTTCAACTACACACATAAAACATCAGTTAGTGTGGAACTTATCTGCAACACACAGGGAAGTGTTACCCACTTTCGGAGCAGTTACGTGTGTGTGTGTGTGTGTGTGTGTGTGTGTGTGTGTGAGAGAGAGAGAGAGAGAGAGAGAGAGAGAGAGACAGACCTGGCGCAGGCCGATCTTTTTACTGTCCCACATCTGTTTAAAGTTCCAGAAGAATGGCTGCTCGCATTTCTGACAAGAGTCGCTGTCCAGCCATTCAGGAGTCTGAAACACACACACACACACACACACGCACAGTGCAACTTACACAATTGACACACAAAAAATCTCAACAGGAAAGGAAATTTGACATTGTGTCTTTTGTTCACCTCTTGTCGTGTGACGTCCATGTTCCATATGACAATTCCACCATCAGCTCCGCACGAAATAAGCTGACGAGTGTGTGGAGCATAGTACAGCCCTTGTACCTTGTCACTGCACGCACACACACACACACACACACACACACACACACACACACACACACACACACACTCTCCTTAGTATCACAAAGCAAAATTCTTTTCACTGAATTATAGCACAACAGCAATAAAAGCCATGCTGTAAGTTTTTATATGTACTGTACATGTATGCCGGTTCAGAGAAATCATAATTTACACTTTAAATAATGGTGACTTTTCTAATGTCTAAGGACTAACTGTATTCTTCCTCCCTTAAATGAAAAGTCTTAATAATAATAATAATAATAATAATAATAATAATAATAATTAAAGGGCCTTTTGCTGTGTGCTTTGGGTCATTATCATGTTGGAAGGTAAACCTTCTTCCCATTAACAACTTTCTGGCAGAGGGCAGCAGATTTTCCTCAAGAATTCGACGGTATTTTGCCCCATCCATTTTCCTTCTATCCTGACAAGTGCTCCAGTGCTCAGAATCTTCAAGTGTGTTTTGGCAAAGCTCAGTCATGGGTGTCTTTTTTCTTGCAACCCTCCCATACAAGCCACATTTCTGGAGAATTTGTTATATTGTTGTCACATGCACATAATGACCACTCTTTGTCATAAATTCCTGCAACTGCTTCAGAGTTGCTGTAGGCCTCTTGGTAGCCTCTCTGACCAGTTTCCTCCTGGCTCTTTCATCCAGTTTCGAGCAACGTCCTGATCCAGGGAGGGTCTGTATTGTACCAAATACCTTCCACTTCTTAATAATAGACTTCACTGTGCTTCTAGGCATTGATAAAACCTTTCAAGTCATTTTTAGGAGGGGTGTGATCCTTTTTCCAGCTCAGTGATTCTGGTTTTTATTTTTTTTCTGACAAGTTGGTGTTATATCCTTCACTTGGATGTTATAAGTTACACTGAGTAAATACAGCTGGATAAAACAAAAACTGTGTCTGTCTTCATTTCAGGCTGAAAAGCAACAAAATGTGATTATTTTAAAGGCCGGTGATTCTTTTCTATACCCACTGTATGGGCATAAACATACTTTGAAATTTGGCCAAACTCTAACCTGCTGGTGGCCCTAGAGCTTTGGGAGCTTGGGGCCCAGATTTGGTGTATTTGTAGCTGAATGTGTCCTGAAGCTGTGTGCCAAATTTCACAACATTTTACCAGATGGTTCTATGGGCTGCCACAGACGCCCTAGCCAGAATAATAATAAGCAGAATCCATAGAAAAACAATAGGTGCCTTGCACTGTTGGTGCTCGGCCCCTAATAAGAAAAGGTAGAATAACAATAGGGTGTTATTAATAATAAGTTTGTTAATAAGCATGTGTTAATACAAAAGAAAATAGAGCTGGGACTAAAGGCACCCGAAATTAGTCGCAAAAATATTACTTATTTCAGTGTAACTAGCTAGCTCTAAATGTCTGTGTTAATTTACAGCACACCATGAAAAAAGTAAAGTCTGTGTGCATAAGCAGACTAACAGCTAACATCAGCCCAGTTGTATTTCACCTGTGTTAATGAATGATTTCAAAATGCAAAACTTTTCTTAATCCCCTAAACTAAAATAGACCTAGCTGTATGGTTTCAGCGTGAAGCTTCCGCCCACGTGATAAAGAGCATCTGATATCTTTCTGGCCACGAGCTTCAGAGGGTTCAATCTGATAGATGTTGGTGCCAGACAGGCTGGTCTGAGTATTTCAGAAACTGCTGGGATTTTCACACACAACAGTTTCCCGAGTTTCCACAGAATGGCACGAAAAACAAAAAAGATTGCGTGAATGACAGTTCTGTGGGTGGAAACGCCTTGTTGATAAAAGACTTCAGAGGAAAAGAGTTAGAATGGTTCGAACTGCCAGGAAGAATATAATAACTCGCGAATGAGTAGGTGTCCAGGTGTTCCTAATAAAGTGGATGGTGAATTATGATGTAATTACGCTCAAGCAGTTGTATGATGCACTCTACAGTCACCTTGTGTGTGGGTTTGTCCTGCGTTGCAACAATGTATCGACAAACATTACAGCACTCATCATATAAAAACGAACCACTTTGGTGTGTGTGTGTGTGTGTGTGTGTGTGTGTGTGTGTTCATAAGTCTCACTTGTGTCCCTGCAGTTCGATGGCTGTGCCTTTACGGCCCCCGATGTCCCACATAATAATGGAATGATCTGAACTTCCAGAAAATAAGACCCTCTGGACAGGATCCCAACACAAAGCTGTTACATTGCCTACAGACACACACACACACACACACACACACACACACACACACTTGAAAAGCAGAAGTTACACAAAAAGGCATAATATTTAAATGGGGTTATTGAACCTTTAAGGGAAAAAAATCACATTTCCTTTTGGTTGTTTTTGAGAGTTTACACATTGTGCATACACACTACTTGCATTTCTCTCTCTCTCTCTCTCTCTCTCTCTCTCTCTCTCTCTCTGTGAGCGTGTGTGTGTGTGTGTGTGTGTGTGTATACCCGTGTGGCCTTTGAAGGTGGTGACCAGACTGCAGTTGTCTTGTTCCAGTTTCAGAATGGTCACCTGACCTGAATGATCCCCAACAAACACGTGTCTGGTCTCCACATCAAACCTGACAAACAGCTCGTTAAAGGAAAAAAATAAAACATAAAACAGCTTGTCCACAATACACACATCGATGACCGAAGCGCCACATTGTTCTGTTTGTTCTGCAAGCTATTTACATGGACCCAGATGTGTCTGTGTGTTTTTGTGTAAGAAATGTAACTTCTGGAGTATATAATAGTTACAAGTGAGTTACTGCGAGCGTGGCATGTAATTTTTTTCCCCCCTTGCACCAACTGAGCCAAAAAAAAAAAAAAAAAAAATAATAATAATAATAATAATAATAAAAAAAAAAATGGAGCTCAGTGAACGTTCTGTTCTTTTCATGCATGGGGTCCAATTACTGAAGGATCCATTACTGGATTATCGAGACTGAGAAAAAGGGGTTTCTTTAGCTCTCCGAGAGTTATACAAAGGGTGGCAGTCACTCATAGGGTATCACACGAATATAGTAATAAGCAGCCCCTCCCCTCCATTTTCTCCTCCCTGACAAAAGAGATAAAAAGTTCTTGTTTTCTACTGGCTCACAAGACCAAAGATTGCGAAAGTTCAGCTGGATGAAGTCTGAACAGAAGTGAAAGTAACCACTACCAGAGGCAAATGCGTAGCTTTCACATCTGACGCTCTTCAGTGGATTGACTTTTTTTTCTGGTTAAAAACGTTATACCATTTAAAACCAACCAATGAATAATGAAAGATCTGAAACCAGCTGGTGTTTATCAGTACCACGTGGTTACTCAGCCGACAAAATTGTTAAACTACTGATTTAACGGGCAGCGAAGTTCCAACATCAATCCTGGAAAAGTACGAAATTCTTTTATTGAGCGACTTTGTCCCAATAGACCCAGTATACTGTTTACAAATGGATATTCAATTTTATACATTTGTAATCAATCACTCAGTGCAGTCCATGGTGAAGGGGCTTGTGAACCTCAGGGCTTAAGGCCATGCTTGGTGCACAAATCCATGAAAGGTATAAAAGACTAAGGTACCCTGAACATATCAGGGTTACCAGGACCCACCCTTGGTAATGAGAATTTGGAGCCATCTTGTGGGGTCATATGCTCATTAGCCAATAAAAACACACCGTACTGGACTTCAATTAGTGAAAAAAGATCAAACCGTGACAGTTTTTAAAAAAATAACTAATGTAGAAAATCCAGTTTTTTAATATAAGGATACTGCAGTCCAGTTACCCAAGCAGCAGTCCTGTAGGTCCCCAACTGATGGCCGCTCTCTGAGCAATGCCAGGTGAAGCTCTTATCCTGACCTGTGCTCAGGACCCACTCCATCTCCAACACGAACAACACCACGGTCACTGCACCCTGATGAGCTACACACACACACACACACACACACACACACACACACACACACACACACACACACACACACACAGAGTAGAAGTTCAGCATTAGATGATTACACACATTGTATAATGCATTCTGATGATACTCACCCTGATAAGTGCGAGCAGGAGTCATCTTATTGTAGTCCTCAGATACGGTGAACTCCTGTACAGATGGGATATGGGTCAAACACACACACACACAATCATCCAATGCAAGCGCTACTTAATAATTAATAGTTTCTCTTTTTTTCTCAAGAGAGTAGAGCTCACAAGCTTAAAGATCATCGGCTATTAAATAAATTACCCTGCACTCCTCACAGGGGCCATTCATCCACACAAAGAGCTGATCACACACACACACACACACACACACACACACACACACACACACACCCACACACACACACACAACGGACTCACTTACAGAAACGACTCCATTGTCCATCCCGATTGAAAGCCTTCGGGTTTCGGGGTTAAAAGACATGCACGAACAGGAAGCTGCAAACAGTTGCAGAGAAACATAACACAGTAATTACAGTCACACACACACACACACACACACACACACACCAGACAGACACACAAGCCCTTTAATATTTTATCTCGTTCTGCCTGGACTGGCAGAAACATGCACAGCCCTCTTGTCATAGCGGTATCACTAGTATTTGAGAAGTGATCAAATAAAAGCAGTTCTCTTACAGAGGATGCTTAGCCCCGACTGAACAACTTAAATGCTAAAATTACAACGCACGACTTAAAAAGGTTCTCATTGTGCAACATTACAAATCATCATCATCATTTCTGTCTAATGGGTGAGTCGAGGCAGCGTTTGCGTCTTGTCCGTAGGGGCAGGTTGAGCACAGCCCCAGCGTTTATATCAACCATTCAATAAATGGCTCCATACACTTTAGATTCCACTGAAATACTCATTGCATCTTAGGAGTGACTAATGGTTTCGAAAACTTTGTTATCTGACAGATATAAGCCAATGTTCCACTGATTTGCTTGCCTTTCTAGCTGTGCTCACTCCTGTAGAGTTCAAATGTATTGCACCTAGTGGACTAAAATAGGAACTGCAACAAGCTCTAATAGACATGCGTAGCAGATTGTCCCCTTGTTCCACGCTACCTCTATGATTTTCAGTAGGGGAGGAAGCGGAAGAGCGGACAAGACAGTTTAATCAGCGGGTTGCCAGATTGGACAAGTTTAAAAATACTCTGTGACTGTCAAGATCTTGTTTTATAGCAAATACTCTGAATTAAACCTAATACATTTCCACAGACAGTGTCTATGATGTACAGAACCATTAAGATCAGATATATAGGTAAGATTGAGTTAGGGGATTATGGAGTGGAGAATGCCTGTACATCAAAAATGCTTCCTGAGTAAACGAAGAAAATGTCTCCTCTTTCCAATCTTTTTTCTTTGGGCTAGTTTCAGGTATTTTAAGGTGTAATTGGGCTGGGGAAAAAAAAAGACGTCTGAAACCGCTCAATACAAGCTAGACTGTACGCTGGATGATTGTAAGTAAGACTCTCAACTGCTTGTTACAGGGTTACTCTAATAAGATCGTGCATTTAGCACGGGTCAAATGTGACAGCCTCTCAACTTCATACTGTTTGAGGCCATGTCGTTATTCATGTTGGACTGCAAGACCAAAATCTATGGTCACGAGCCACTGCTGTTTTTCAGAAACTCTCCAAATATCAGCACGACTTCATAAACCTCATGGGTTGAAGAAAGGCTCTTTGCAGGGTTTGAGTCTCAATCGCTGGGCTTAGACATCCGTTCTCTTATTACGGTTTATTCAAGTAACGGTTGTAAAACATGATTTGGGGAAGTGTGTGTCACAAAGAAGAGGAGGCTGGACAAGAGAACGCCAAATCTGCTTTTTTTGTAGTCGATTTAGTAATGATCGCAGAAATGAACGCAAAATCAAACAAACTCCACAACATTCGTAAGAGCTTGCAATTTTTCAAAATTACCACAGATTTTCACAGAGACCAATCACAAAAAAACCACAATCGCAACAATCACAAACAAAATATGCAAATTCCTGTACAGACTGATTAATCAGCCGAGTAGTGATTAGACTCATGTGACAGATACTCTCAACATTTGTCATTAAGCTATTTCATAGCTAGCTCCCGCTTAAATGAAGTGACAGTTCGAACAGTAACATGTATTAAAACATATGACCTCTTTCTATACATTATCCATAGCCAACTCTGAATCAACAATGCTTTTTTTCATTACACAGTTGTTTAAATGTTAAATCAACGTTGAAATTTACCAGCAGTTATACTTATACAATAAAAACGGTTTGTGCTTCATCGTGATTGTGACGACGAACGGAGTCTCACCGGGCATGGTGTGGTAGATGCTGGGCCAGTACTGTCCACTGTCTCTCTTCAGCCAAACACGCACCGTCCTACCACAGAAAGACGGAAAAACTCCATCAGTCCACTTACTCACCAAGCACCTTATCTCATATGCATCTATAAAAGCTTACAACCACAATGTAAGCATTATTTGTGATAGGTGTGAGATATTTAAGGAGTAAAACACTTTTGCAAAACCCAATGCAAAGCACTCGGGTGTATCTCATTGTGATTTCAGTACAGTGTATTTATTCTCACATCATAAAAGACATAGCTGGGTGAACACACACATTAATAAATGATTCATTTAATTAGTGCAAGATGTAGGCTACACAGTTTCATTTATGGTAGTTCAAATTGACTAATTTTCTGTAACAGCAGCTCTGGCTATAAATCAGACGCTGGTTACTAATACTTTATCATTTCTATAATAACAGCGTACACAGGGACTTGTACGGCGGACGTGCCACATAATCCAAGTCTGATGAAGTTTGTTCAGTTGGCAGTGTGTTTTGGATCATCGTCTTGCTGCATGATGAAGTTACTCCTGATTAATTTGGATGCATTTCTCTGTAAATTGGCAGACAGAATGTTCCTGTAAACTTCTCAATTCATTCTGCTGCTACCATCATGAGTTCCATCATCAATAAAGATTAGTGAGCCTGTTCCAGAAGTAGCCATGCAAGCCCAGGCCATGACACTGCCTCCACCATGCTTGACTCGGTGAGCTTCTATGTTTTGGATGATGTGCAGATCTTTTCTTTCTCCACACTTTGGCAGAGTTTAATCTTGGTTCCAGAACTTTCATGGCTCATCTCTGTATTTCTTTGCGAAATCCAATCTGGCTTTCTGATTCTTACTGCTGATGAGTGGTTTGCATCTTGTGATATGGCCACTATATTTCTGTTCTCGAAGTCTTCTTCAAACAGTTGCTCAGTACCCATGTGGCTTCATTCTTTTTCAGGACATTCCAAATTGTTGTATTGGCTATGCCCAATGTTTGTGCAGAGGCTCTGATAGATTTTCCCTCTTTTCTCGGCTTAAAAATGGCTTGCTTTTCTCCCAAAGACAGCTCTCTGGTCTTCATGTTAGTTTAACCTTTTTAACAACAAATGCAGCCTTCACAGGCAAAACCCAGGGCTCAATTCAAGAGCAGATATTTAGATTCAAACAATAAATTGTTTAAACGATCACTCTAACAGGACACACCTGGGCAGCAAGAAACAGCTATCGCTAACATGTTCCAATATTTTTGATCACTTGAAGAAAAAAAAACGAGTGGGTTCAAACAAAAGGTGCCATGTTCTAAGTTGTTTAACACGTCTAGATGTAAATATGAGGAAATACAATCTGAAATTCTGATCTATCGTCTCATATTCATCCTTTGATCTCAAACCCAAGTGTCTTCAATGTACATAGAAAACAATAGAATTAGCCTTGCTGTTCCAAAACATTGTGGCATTTTGAAAAAAGCATGTGGCCTGGTTATGGAACAGAGTGTGTGGTTCGGGACATGCCCACGCCAGTGGACTGATGACGATGAGACACTTGATGATGATGGTGGTGAAGTGGCAGGATGTGACTGTCGCGTCACATGATGATGAACAAAACGCGCAGGGAAGGAAAACTGTGTGGGGTAATAAGTTGCAAAAGAGTCTCCCTTTGGCCGCACGTCTACTCTGGCCCTTGTCATTTCCGTGCTCTTGAAGAGAAGGAGACCCACTGAGGGTGGATTTACACCTCCATCAAACATAGCTACAAAAATCATTTACTGGAATCACAAGTTGCGTTAAGTGATCATTTGCAGGTTGTAATAACGTCATTTCCCACCTCAGCATGTACAACGTGTGAAGTGGGGGAAAAAAGCAACAAGCTAGCCAGCTAACATTATTGATTATTATGGTCAATGTTATAGATTTAACCAAGTACCGTGTCTGTATATTAACTGATCTAAAGCCAAAACTGCTAGAACTTCGTTTAAAAGTAGAGAAGGGGAACTTTACACTGTTCACAGTGAGAGCGGCCATGTTGATCTGACGTCACTCTGTAAACGGGGAAGGAACTGGTACCTGAGAAGTGGACTAGTTGAAATTTCAAGTTCTTTGGTGGTTTTTAGCAGGTGTAGGCAATGAATTACAAGTTACAAGTGGCGTTTTTACAAGTTTTCCCCCATTAAACACCACTGTAACTGTGCAAGCAGTAACAGAGTCCCTATATGACACCGGCGAATCAGATACCTGCTCAGCTTCTTACAGGAATAACAAAAACACAGCACCAACCTACAGCCAGAATGACTAAACAGTTGGAGTTTTCCTTTAACACACCCTTCATTGGAATTTAAGGGGTGTGTCAGAGCCGAGCAGGACAAACCAGGTAAAAATGTAAAGATGCCACTGAGGTAGGCAACACGGATCTTTACGGACTTCACAATTTCCATGTGATATAACTACAAATCGATCCTCGATGCGTCTCGGCCTTCGATTTCCACAACATTCCGATTTCTTCGCTTCCTAACAACTACCTACTGTTTAATCTTCCCCGTTAAATATTTTCATTTTATACCGCAGCAGGGGTGAATTTTTGATTATGATTGACCAGAAAGAGTTTAGCTATTTAAATTTTTATGACGGCAGCTCCCCAGATAGCATAAATTTCTGGGCCTCATCTGGGCCAACTATGGTACATATGGCTCAGTTCTGGCAATGGCAAAGGTCATATGGGCCATACCTGGCCCTCACACAACAGGCCGGTTTTAGGCTTGTTTTGTCTGGGCCCACATCTGGCCCAGAAGCCAGCCACACTCAGGTTGAGTCATTGCCATCATTCCCTACGGTATGTGGGCCAGATGTCATTTGCTATCTGGGTCGGACAGTAGTTCCGGCTGTAATTCAAAATCACAGGTTTATATTAATGCGCACGTTCTTGTTTCTATAGTAACAACTCATTCACAGGGACTTGTTCCACATAATATATGACCAATAATAATAATAATAATAATAATAATAATAATATATATACATTTTTTAAGTGTTGTTGTTTCACAAAGAAAAATGTATAATACTCGCTATTTTGAAGTTTTCTGTTAGGAGATGTTTATTTAAACATTTATGGAAGGAGTCTCCAGTGTCACTGACATTCTACAACATTAAAGGTGCAGTAGGAAAGATGAGTATTTTTTCCCTCAATATTAGGTCTTTAACAGTTAGACGGGTTCGACATTTCAATGATTCCTGAACCAGGATATTCAGAGGCCTGTAGAGTGTCTAAAATGACTGACAGGAGGTGGATCCAAACACAAACAAGCCTTCTAGCCTGGAACTATATTTTCCAAACAGATTTTCTCAGCCACTTAATACACTGTTGCTAAAGTCAAGACGTAATCCATTATCTGTTTATTTTTATTTATCATGTTCTACATATCTTCAAGGTAATTTGTACAAGAAATTAATTTCTTTTTTAAAAAATCACTATTGCACCTTTAAATGTAATTAATAAATATTTTTGTAATTGCCTAAATTAATGCAGTATAAGAGGAATGACACTCCTTACTCTGTGGAGGAATCCTACTACCTACTTAGGGCTTTAGGTCACGTGACGCAAACGTATGCAAATCCTGACGCCAGGTGCACAAACACTGAGCGTCAGGTAACACCTAGTGAGAGCTGAGCTAACACAAGGTCCACGATGACGATGGACGGTTTCCTCCTCGGTGTTGTGTTGCTAAGAGCCCTACATTTTTGACGCCCACCTGTCCTGCGACACGCTGATCACTCCGTCCTCTTTAGGGATGATCACGGCTGTGTTCACTACATCCTGGAAAGAGTCGATCTTGCTGATCAGGACGGGCTTCCGGGCCTGCGGGGGACGGGGCTGGGCTTCGGCCGCCATCAGCCAAAATCATTTAATAATTTCTCCTACTTCGGAAGCATAACACACTACACCGAGCGCTCCAGGGCTGCGAGCAGCGTTATGGAGGATCTGACAGTGTACCGCTGCTCCTGCTCGTCAGCTGAGCCCCGTGACCGCGTCCCAAACCGCACCCACCCTTACTCACCACCTTAAAGTTCACTCAGGGCTTCACACTCTAACACTTCCCAGAGTACAGGCTGGGATTTCACAAGTACACATCCACCATGGCGACTTCTAGCCCAGGTACGAAATGTTAAGCTTCAAATATAATAAATTCTCGTGAATATGGTGTTCTTTGGGACAAAAACAAAACAAAACGCGCCTCCGGATGTGACTGGAAAATGGCGGCGTCCTTCCGCACTACGTAGTGTACAATCGGCAGGCACTTTCCCCCAGGGATTTCAGGACAGCTAACAGATATTGCGTCACCGGCTGGGCGTGGTCTATTTTGAGAATCTGCGTATGTCAACGAGCATGCGCAGTTTGGGAAGAAATGCCATTTGCTGCAGTAAGTTGTCTGTCCGTGTTAACAGGGGTTTCATGTTTGAAAACTTCTGTTGTTATGTAATGCTTGTTTAACTTAAATAAGCTCAAAGTCTTACTGACTTTACATCAATTCTATCACGTGTTCAGTGAAACCTTAGTTGTTGTTTTTTTGACCTCAGTATCGTTTCCACTGCTGTTGCCCCGTTATAAAAAACAAACTCATAATTATCCACGTTTTCATACTCGACTTTATTTACACAGAAAGTGCAAAGTTGACATTTCGAAGAACCAGTCAATTTAGCATTTACAGGATTTGAAAAATATATAGCGATAAATACAAAAACAAACAAACAAAAAACCGAATAAGGAAGCGAAACCGGAAGTAAATAAAAGTGGCCTCCATTTTCTATTAACCTGAAATTGAAAAACACAAGTAGACTGTATGTTTCACTATTATTATTATTATTATTATTATTATTATTATTATTGTTGTTGTTGTTGTTGTTGTAGACGCACACACTATCACTACTAGTAATAATAATAATAATAATAATAATAATAATTTTAAATTCAATATAAAGCTTTGAATTTGATTATAACTATAGTGAACGTCAGTAACATGTAACGCACTATTAGTACCCAGGTTTTTTTCTTTTTCCAAATGATCAATGCACCAAGCAGACAACACTTCTTTGTACAACACTGATCCATCATTTCTGTTTAGTACAAAACACTCACCCCAGCTGTGCTCCACACTACACATGTGGTACTTTCTAATCTTTCTTTCTTGGATAAAACTTTTTTTTTCATTCACTCAGCATTTATCCTGGTAGGTCTGGAGCCTATCCCAGGAAGACTGGGCTTTAAGTGGGAACACACCCTGATGCACACACATTCACACTTAGGGGAAATTTAGCATCCACGCTTAGTAGCCCAAGCTCTGGATCAAACCCAGGACCATTCAGCTGTGAAGCAGCAACACTACCCACTGCACCATCCTGTAAAACTTTTCACTTTGGATAATTCAGGGTGACACAACAGGTCGTGTTGTTGGTTCGATACTGAGCTCAGGTTACAGATTTCCTTCCAAAAACATGCCAGTAGGTGAACTGGCTACTTGGAATTGCTCCTTAGTGTGAATGAGGGTGTGCATTGTGTGCTGGGATGTATCCAGAGTGTGTACACACTTCATGACCAGAGTTCCTGTGAATAGGATAAAGCACGTTCATTTCAGCATACAAGTTCATTTCAACCATAACTTAAAATATGAGGAAATGTATTAAAGACATTGCTCTTGTGTTGTGTGATGTTAGTTCGACATCATGTGGCTCCTAACCCACTGAACAGCCCGGCTCTTCTGCACAGCAACTAATCCAATGTGTGGGATTTTGCCAGCAGATGGCGCCATTTGATTATTTTTGTACAATGGCGACGGACTTTACATCATATTTAAATGGCTGCCAAGTGCCAAGTTTCTGGCGCAGCAGGAAAGGATGTTAGTGTTTCAGTTTCAGTCGGCATAATATCCATTTTCCCCCTCATACTAACTGACTGTGTCAGCTAGTGTTAGCCAGAAAAGGAGGAAAAATGAAAACTCTTTACATTTACAGCATTTGCAGACGCCCTTATCCAGAGCGACTTGTGTTTATCTCATTTATACAACCGAGCAGTTGAGGGCCTCGCTCACGTTTTCAAAGAAAATGCTTGTATTTGTGTGTCTTCACATGTGGAGAAAAAAAATCCCAAACAATAAAAGAACAAAGTGATTCTAGATTTGATGTCATTCTTTTGCATGGGACAAAATGATCCAACTTTTATATAGGAACGGAAACTGCTGATCTCCTGGGATTTTCACACACAACAGTCTCTAGAGTTTACACAGAATGGTACGTAAAACTAAAAACATCCTGTGAGCAGCAGTTCTGTGGGTGGAAACGCCTCGTTGATGAGAGAGGTCACGGGAGAACGGCCAGACTGGTTCCAACTGACTAACTCAAACAAGCACTCTTTACAACCGTGGTGAGCAAAAAAGCATCTCATAACATCTCACAACACATTAAATCTTCTGACTCTACAGTGGGCACAGACGTCTGTCTTGCAAATGCATATGATTTACATCATGTTAGATTAAAAAAAAAAATATATATATATATATATATATATATATATATATATATATATATATATATATATATATATATATATGTGATAGATGGGATGGGTGATGCAGAAAAATGACAGCAAGTGAAAATATCTTGAATATAGTCTAATTTATGTTGTATTTCCTATTATAAGATCAGACTAAACCCAATATAAGATTATTAAATGTATAGAAATTTTCACTTCACATTTCAAGCCTTAAATCTTCTTATAATATTGGATAATTTTGTTTCTTTCTCAAAAATTGCTTAAATGATATGCTAATAGATCATGACTATTTCATGCTTGAAATTAGTAAAAAAAAAAAAAAAAAGTTTCATAACCTTATATTTGGTTTATTGTAATTCATTTAAAAAATTACACAATACAAGATCAATTTTAAGGTGACTCGAGAACATTATTTATTTATTTGTTTATTTACTGGTTTATTTCTTTTTGCTCTTTACACTTTTTTGTTATATATTGATTACATTTCTGAGGTGAAGAAAAATCTGTCATGTACTTAAAACCGCACATGATTTCAATGTGTATATTTTCTTAATATATATTTTGTTAATTTTCACAATAAACCAAGCAAGATACAGTATCTCACAAAAGTGAGTACACCCCTCACATTTTTGTAAATATTTTATTATATCTTTTCATGGGACAACACTGACGAAATGACACTTTGCTACAATGTAAAGTAGTGAGTGTACAGCTTGTATAACAGTGTAAATCTGCTGTCCCCTCAAAATAACTCAACACACAGCCATTAATGTCTAAACCGCTGGCAACAAAAGTGAGTACACCCCTAAGTGAAAATGTCCAAATTGGGCCCAATTAGCCATTTTCCCTCCCCGGTGTCATGTGACTTGTTAGTGTTACAAGGTCTCAGGTGTGAATGGGGAGCAGGTGTGTTAAGTTTGGTGTTTGCTGTACTCACTTTTGTTGCCAGCGGTTTAGACATTAATGGCTGTGTGTTGAGTTATTTTGAGGGGGCAGCAAATTTACACTGTTATACACTCACTACTTTACTTTTACACTACATTGTAGCAAAGTGTCATTTCTTCAGTGTTGTCCCATGAAAAGATATAATAAAATATTTACAAAAATGTGAGGGGTGTACTCACTTTTGTGAGATATGTATATATAGAACTCAAAATGCAAACAACTTCATATTAATTTGTAAGCTTGTCATGGAGTTTTTTAATGTGGCCAATGTGGTTAAGTTAAAACAACAACAAAAAAACATTGTAATCAAGGTTCTAAGTCACTGTGCTGAACAGGAAAATAAATCATAGTAGAATCAAGTGAATTTTGTTTATTCTTGGTGTGAGAAACGGAACAGGAAACATTACAGCTGCAACACTGCTGCATATTTGTGATGGCACATTCCATACAAAACATTTTGAATCATTTTTATCCATTTCTTATCATCCACCATTTTGGCTGTTATTTAGAGTTATGCAGAGTAAAATGTGTTTGAGAAATATACTGTATATATTGAATCATTTTTGATTAGTGATCATACAAACACAGATTCAATTCCGTATCCATAGGAGTGTTTGATCTTCTTTAGAGACCTGAAGTAAGGTGCGGCTTGAACTGTGCGCTGAGTTGCTCCAACGTGTTCATGAGCTCGTTCTCCTCAGAGGAAGAGGACCTGGTAAAGGCCAGAGGCAGGTGTGTGGCCACTGGTGTCCTGTCTGCAGTGAGAGAAATGTTGCACTCATAAAAAATTGCCTTTCTCCATCAAGACAATATTCGGTGAGGTGTGCACTGCATGGTGTGTGAAGTCGGTTTTACACTGTACTGTTTTCAGCCTGGATTTGCTGACATGTTGTAAAAGAACAATTCGGTCCTGAGTTGAGATCCGGTGGACTTAGAATGCATAACGTGACATTCTCACCAGCGACTGATTTAGTGCCACTGCAACCATAGACAGTTGTAGTAGTTCAGTGTGTAGAAATCTCAGTGTGAGAGCGACGCTGTTCTAAAAGCCACCTATAGGAGGATGGCAACTCATGAGGCAGCTACAAATAAGGTAGTGCACAGGAAAAAAAAAAAGGCTTCTTATTACTAAATTATTCAGGCTCACGTTGAAGAATGTTTGTGCTTATTGATGATATAAAGAGAACGTAGTCGTTTTCTTTAACAGAAGATCTTCATTGTGAAATCTGACATGGAGAAAACATTATCGAAAGACGTTATCTGTTACAGAATTTGGCCAAGATTTTATCGGGATAATCTCCTACAGTGTGACAAGTAATAATCTTAAAAGAAATCGCACTGTCTAAAACCGGATTAAGATGTATGCTTGTCTACGAGGTTCACAAAGCCATTTAATAATGACATTTTGGCTTTATTTCTCTAAAGTGGCCACGTAAATGAGCAAATTAACAAACAACCAACGTGTTATTTAAAACTTTTAACTCACCAAGTGTACTGACAGTTGGTGCAATTGTCCAGATTAGGGTCACACTTTACAGAGAATCGAGATACTGCTATAAATAACTTTTTGTACATGATTTCATGCATTTCTGAACAATCTAAGTGGAACAATATTTGCAGCTGAATAACAGCACCGTAGTTCCTCAGTCACGATTGGTCAGCAGTTAGGAAGCTGTTGTTTGTAATTTGAATAAACTTAAATACTGCTCATTTTTGTTCAGTTTCATGTCGCTCACGATCCCACCACCCCTTACACACTTTCTGTTACTCTGCACTGAAAATGAATGGGTGTGAAATATCAGAAGGTGAACTACCATTCAGTGTGCAGGTACTGTGTGTGTTAGGAACATGCGATATCGTTCTTAAATACACGGCTAAAAAATATTTTAGCTTTGTACAAGGATATCTCGCACAGCTTATACATAGTTTCAGATAATAAGTTCTCATGTGTTAAGAATGAACTGAATAAAAAGAACTTTTGCTCACCTTGGAAGAAGAGGCCGCTGGGACGTTTCACAGCCGCGTCCGACACAGCTAACCACACCACAGTGTCGGCTCCTTGTGCTTCTGTGCGTAATCTGTTCTTCATTTTGGCGTGAAAATCCGGCATGGAAGACTGCACCGCTACACAGTCAGAAGAACTGCGTGAGTGCTTGTGTGCTCCCATCAGCTTAATGTTTTATTACATTTATTTTATATTGATAGATTAATATTTATTTTATTAATGCGCTTCATCAGCACTTCAGTGTTTTTGTCCTGTAGTGTTCATTTTTCCCCCCTTTTGCTGTTTTTGTGGTCAGAAATTCAACTACTAAGATCCCAAACACAACACTCCCTCTAATACGCACGCACGCACGCACACCTGGCGTGTCAGCCCAGCCTGGATGCATGGATGAGAAATGAATCTCTTTGTGCTGATGCGCCCAAACTTCTGTCATTATCACCTGCTGCCTCTGGTCACAGGAAATAAAAAAAAATAATAACATGATGTAAAATAATAAATGACAACAAACAACAAGAGACCAGAGATCATCCTTCATTAACAGCAATCCAGAGCAGCTCATACTACAGTGGATTAATGGCAAGAAATATTCCCTTAACTGATATTGTTTACTGCGTTAGTAATATCAACAAACCGTAAAGGTGGCATCAATAAACCATGAGTAATGTTAAGTTAGTATTAAATGATATTTGTCTAAATGTTAACTACACCAGTCATTTTTGTTTATTCAAATCATGACTGCAAATCCACATAAATTAACATTATAGCATGGTCTTAAATATAATGATAACGCACTGAACTCTGGTCTCCATGTGTAAATGTTAACTGGAAAAATTCAGTATTTACATAATATTTCCAGTTTTAACATCCACAAACGTTCATTAAGCTGATGATTATTTGGCTTATTTGGTTTACCTTACATATGAATAGTGTTCTGTAACTTAGTGTTACGTGTGTAAAATATAATGCAGTGTTACCAACAAGTGATTATTAGTGTCATTATGCAGTGACTACAAACATCACTGGGTGTTTAGATTAGGAGTAGTGGTAGCCTGGTGGTTAAGCAGTCAGACTACTGATCGTAAGGTCATGAGCTCAGTCTCAACACTGCCACTGCTGGGCACTTGAGCAAGGCCCTTAACCATCAACTGCTCAGTTGTATAAATGAGATAAATGCTAATCGCTCTGGATAAGGGTATCTATCAAATGCCATAAATGTAGTGCTGGCATGTAATATTTACATTTATGGCTTTTGGCAGGCATCCTTATCTAGGATTAAGGGCCTTGCTCAAGGGCCCAACAGTGGCAGCTTGGTGGTGCTGAGGTTTGAACTTACGACCTTTCGATCAGTACCCCAACGCCCACACGTACTACTATTTTAATGAAACATATGTCATTTCAACAACCTTCAAATAGTACGTTAACAGGATATTCAAATTTCAGCTAAGACTGAATATTAAACCACTGACTTTTGTTTAATGTCAGTGATAATGCCAGTGTGTGTACCTTGTTCTGTGCATAAGCCATGGTTCCATCAAAAGTGCCTTTTTCAAACTGCAGATCATCAAGGTTGAGTTTCTGAACCAGCATTCCTCCTGACGATACAGTGATCTAATAAACAATTGCACGTTAATGAGTGTAAATGGACTCTAAACTAACATTAAATAGCATATACATGAAAAAATAAAACTTGAAACTAGAAGTAATAACTAAACTAAGAAATGTTCAATATTTGATCAACTTGATCATGGATAAACTAAATTTAACATGTTGGGTCACTTGGCTACTAAATTTTAAGACTGTTTGGGACGTATTTGACACGTACAATACATAAAATTTTAATGATTTTTATTTATTTCTTTTTGGGATTTCCCCCCCATGATTTTCTCCCTAATTTAGTCAAGGCCAATTCCCATCCATCAGGCAGCTCTCCTCTATCACACAACATCTACCAACCAGTATATCACGATGGTGAAGGATATCTCGTGCTTCCTCCAGGGCACGTGAAACCAGCCGACCGCATCTTTTCGAACTGTTGCTCATGCAGTTTTAATTTAGCTATAAGAACATTTGGGTAAATTTAATTAGATTTTTAAGAAAATTGTATAGTTTAGTTCAGTCTTGATGATAAGTTCTTCAGTCAACATGTAACTGCTTTTAGAAGTTTTAGAAGTGTGTGTTAAGTGTGTCAAATTATATATAGATTAGCTGATCCATAACAAAGATGATCAAATGTTAAATATTTCTTAATAAGATATAAGTACGGCTACTTAGCACACTACATAAACACTACATTTTATAAGTATATAATATCTGATGTATACAAGATTAAAGGTTAAATAACTAAAGCATATCCTTAAACGCATTATTTAAATGGCTGAATTGCATATAAATGAATAAATACAGTGGGTATAGAAAAGAATCACCCCCCCCTTAATAATCACATTTTGTTGCTTTTCAGCCTGAAATGAAGATGGACAGTTTTTGTTTTATCCAGCTGTATTTACTCAGTGCAACTTATAACATCCAAGTGAAAGATATAACACCAACATGTCAGAAAAAAATAAAAAATTAAAAAACTCTGAGTTGGTAAAAGGATCACCCCCCTGCTTTAATTTGCCTTATTTTTTTTAATTACAGCCTTTAGTCTGTTGGGATATGTCTCTACTAACTTTGCACATCTAGACTTTGCACTATTTACCCACTCTTCTTTGCAGAACTGCTCAAGTTCAGTTAAATTTGGTGGTGGCTTTTTTCTTGCAGCCCTCCCATACAAGCCACATTTGTGGAGAATTTGTGATATTGTTGTCACATCCACACAATGACCACTCTGTCATAAATTCCTGCAACTGCTTCAGAGTTGCTGTAGGCCTCTTGGTAGCCTCTCTGACCAGTTTCCTCCTGGCTCTTTCATCTAGTTTGGAGCGACGTCCTGATCCAGGGAGGGTCTGTATTATACCAGATACCTTCCACTTCTTAATAATAGACTTCACTGTGCTTCTAAGCATTGATAAAGCCTTTGAAATTGTTTTGTATCCATCTCCTGACTTGTGCCTGTCCACAACTTTATCCCGGAAATCTTCTGACAGTACCTTGCCACCCATAGTTGATTTTTTGCTTCAGCTGCACTACAGAATGCTCTGTATTATGCTCTTTTCATGCTGAGCTAATCAAAATGACCACAGCTGGTCACAGATGAAAGTCAAATGGCTTTGTGTGCCATTGAGAAGGTGATTAGCTACACCTGGTTGAGTTTACAAGTCATTTTTAGGAGGGGGGTGATCCTTTTTCCAACTCAGTAATTCTGTTTTTTTTTTTTTTTCCTGACATGTTGGTGTTATATCTTTCACTTGGATGTTATAAGTTGCCCTGAGTAAATACAGCTGGATAAAAAAAAAAAAAAAACTGTGTCCGTCTTCATTTCAGGCTGAAAAGCAACAAAATCTGATTATTTTAAAGGGTGGTGATTATTTCTATACCCACTGTATGTACTATAAAATATTGCATGCTTATGAAATTTGTCACAAACAGTTAAGTAAGGGATTGTGCTAAAGAACACATAGAACTAATAACATTTTAAACAGCTATTTTCAATAGGAGTGTGTAATTGAATAAGTTATAGTTTTTCTTTTATGCACTCTATAACTTCTTTAACACAGCAATTAAAACAAAGATTAAGATTTAGATTGAAATACTGAAACACACTCACCACTCTTGGGTCCTGGGACTTTTTCAGCTCAGGAATCAGTGCTGTGGTCAGGATGAACGTTCCTATGGCAAGACCATTAATTCGAAAAAGTCCACATAGAAGTCATTTAATTTTGTACTGTTTATTTCTAATCTACTGAACTTACTACCATGCTATTTACACCATTAACAACTTTCAAGAATGGTTCAGACTGAGGCCAGGCAATAGAAATGTGTTCACCCTATCTTTAGGAGATTGTGAGTTCAAAACCTGATGATCCCACAGCCATCTGTGACCAGGAGCAAAAGGAGCAAAACTGGCTGTGCTCTTTGAGTGGGAGGGGCCTATTCTCTGCCCCCTGTCAATCATAAAGATGCGAGCCAACTGTGGGAGTCTGTGAGCTCATGTATGTAGAAAAGGGCGGATAGCGCTTTCCTCCTTTTCCTCCTTCACGTGTCTTGGAGGAAGCTTGTGATAACCTGGACCTTCCACAAGTGGTAGGTGTTGTATAATGGGGAGAGCTGGCTGGTGGCTGGGAAATGGCAGGTGGCCCAATTGGGAAGAAAATCAGAGAAAATCCTCTCACCACTACCTAGTGAATCACTACCTGAAATACCAATGAATCAGCACCACTAATGGTGATAGCGCCACCTGCAGCTATCACACTAGGCCTTGTAAGATATCACCATACTGAAAAAAACAGTAAAACAGCAACTGAGACTTACACAAAAAAAAAAAAGTGGGACTGGATCCCAGCAGCACCTAAATGGAGACCACTCATCTCCCGAAAACCTCATCCAGAGGAGAATAAAGATGATGCTTACAATGATGACACTTCATCTAGTTATTATATTCAAATTCTAGGTTTTTTATTGCAGTAATTGTGCTCTATTTTATTGGCATGTTGCTCTCAAAAGATGAAAAAAAGGTGGGTGGGACATCTGAAATGCACCAGTACAATGGAATCTAAGCAGCCATTTTGGTCCAAAAAAACCCAAAAAACTTTTGCATAGTACTATATGCTTTAATGTCTAGACTGGACAATAAATGAATACATGAATGCTGTATTATTTTACCTGTTTCATAGTGATCACTTTGTTTATAGTATAATGAGTATGATGATTGAACATTAAAAATAAAAAGTAGCATTTTATCACGAGGTCCACAAGTACGAAGATTTCAGTGTCGTATGATGTACTCTATATTTCTACACTAGACACAATACTATTACTGATTAAATGTCAGAATAATTACTATTTACCCTAGAAACATTTTTTTTTCTTACCAAGTGTGTTGGTGGCAAAGTTTTTCTCCAAGCCATCCTCGGTCAACTCTCTCTGATTCACCATACACCCAGCATTGTTGATCTGTACGTGAATAATAAACAATATTAACTATACACTGTCATTTATAGACCACCTTTATTATAATGGAGCATTATGATAATTAAGTCATTTAAGACAAATAAAACATTTTTGTGCATATTCTGTCCAATCATAAAAAGATTCATTTTCTTTATTAAAAAAAAAATCATTATTTTTTCTCTTTTCTTCTTCAATTAAGCACAAAAATATTTCATTTATAACAATCTATATATCAGGGTGTGTTATGTCTGTCTATAGACACAGCATTATCTCTGCAACACACACAGAAGCATCCTGAACACACTCACCAGCACGTGCACACTGTGGTTCTGAGTGAACGAATTGGCAAACTCCCACAATCCTCTGGGGCTTGACATGTCCGCAATATGCACATGCACGTTCTGGAAAAATCAGTACAAATAGGTTAATTAGTAAGGCCACTTTTTCAAGAAATTCTGCTTAGCTTCGTGTTGCTTTTATGCAAATTCTTATTTGGAAACAAAAAAAAGAAAATAAACACCGTCCCTGTAATGTAAACGTGTGCCGAAAGAAAAGATGTGATGAAGTCTCTCTGGGATATGTCCCAAATTAGCGCCAGAATAGTCCACTATACTGGATTACTTAAGCTTTTACCAGCCAAAATGAAGCTTTTCTAGATACCATGGCACTTCCTGGGTCCACATTTCCTTAAAATATCCTTAAAATATTGAATGCAAATGCACAGTTCATTCTTTTATCATGTTGCTAAATATCGGGATGGACACCTACCTTTTGGCATGACAAAAAAGAATCAATGCAATGGTCTTAAGAATAAAAAAAGTCTCTTTTTACCTCGTTTTTGCTCTGCTCCACAATGTGCTTCCTCGCCTCGTCCGCACGATCTTTATTCCGACACACCAGGTGCACTGTACCACCTAAGCGATTAACAACACAGGGAAGTGCATCATACCTCATGTATCTAGGAGTGGTTCTACACTGGGACACACTACAAGTTAGTGTAGAATAAGGGGATAGTCGGAGACACAGGCTTTATTCATCAGACTTTATACATGTAATAAAACTACAACCTCGTGTGTCTGTGTACCGTCTCTGTTTATCAGTTGCCATGGTGTCACTGTCCGTTTGTACCTCAGCAGACGCTCTACCCATTCAATGTTTTATAATCCAACCAACTTCATTACTCCAGTGGCCTTATACCTTTTGTGTTTGACTGCAACTCCCCAAAAGCAGAGGAAGACTAACTAATGTACACCTTGATTTGATCGACTTACTTTACTTTGTATATTTAGTATATAACTCACTGTCCACTTTCATAGAAACACCTGTATACCTGCTCAATCAAAAAAAATGTGATCTCTGTGACTTTAACCGTGGCATGGATATTGGTGTCAGATGCAGTGGTTTTAGTATTTCAGAAACTGCTAATCTCCTGGGATTTTCACACAAACAGCCTCTAGAATTTACACAGAATGCTGCAAAAAACAAAAAACATTGAGTGTGCGACAGTTCTGTGGGTTGAAACGCCTTGTTGATGAAAGAGGTCAGAGGCGAATGGCCAGACTTGTTCGAGCTGCCAGGATGGATATAATCACTCTTTACAACCGTGGTGAGCAGAAAGCATCTCAGCATGCACAACACGTTAAACCTTGAGGTGGATGGGCTACAACAGCAGAAGACCATGTTGGGTTCCACTCCTGCCAGCCAAGAACAGGCACAAACTGGACTGCGTTCTAAAATGCTTTTCTGCTCAATGTGGTTGTAAACAAGGTGTTTCAGCCTACAAACCCGGGATGCACACAAGATGTTTTTTGTTTTTTTTGCATCATTCTGTGTAATCTCTAGAGAATGTTGTGTGTGAAATTGTTGCGTGCTCCCAGTTGTCTGTGCACATGAAGTTTTATGGAGTTTTGTGGGTGTCACTAAATGCAAATCAGCTGTCCCTTTCACGCCCTTGATAATTTATGGGTGATTGGCTTTTATGAATGTACAAAGTACAAAGACAAACAGCGTTTCTGTAACCTTTTTTAAATCCGACAGAAGTTTTTAATTTGGTTTGCGCAAACAGAGCCAAAAACCTTTAGTAAAAGATTGATAAATGAGACCCAATGAACAAGATTTTATGGGAAAGCTTGTGCGTTATTAAGTGGTCCATGATATCATAAAATTGCAACACAAAATTGACAGATACAGTATATAACCAGCTAACCCTGTAACCTACTCAGCTGTGAGGATGTAAGAGCTCAGTTTTACCTCGTTTAGCTATTTCCAGAGAGGTCGCTTTCCCGATCCCACTGTTTCCGCCTGTGATGATAAAAGACCTGCCGCTTACGTCCACATCCAGATCAGAAGGTACGAAATGTTTTGCTGCTGCTTCATAGCCACCCCTGGTACAAAAAAAAACATGAATTGTAGATTTAGCATCATTGTTTCCACCCACAGCTGGTCACAACTGCAATATTCTCTGTTAAAAAAGTGAAGTACATAGGGTAAGAATTAATGGCCTCACATGCTGCTCTTTATTTCCAACAGAGATTCCTACTTTGTATGAAACAATGACTTCTATATCTAATCCTGTCCAACTGAGAATCATTTTGGATTTAGCTTCTTATTCCTTCTTTTAGAACACTACTTTATAGATGGTATCAAATCATGTTTCCTAATCTAGCCACAGGAGGTCACAAGCCAGTGTACTTTTTGTGCCGGTCCCAAGCCCGGATAAATAGAGAGGGCTGTGTCAGGAAGGGCATCCGACTTAAAACTTTTGCCAAATTCAATATGCGAATCACTAACATGACTTCCATACCGGATCGGCCGGGGCCCGGGTTAACAACGACCGCCATCGGTGCCGTTGACCTACAGGGCACTGGTGGAAATTGGGCTACTGTTGGTCGAAGAAGGAGAGGAGGAAGGTGTGTTAGAGGAGGAAGGCGTGTCCGTAGGCAGAGAGAGAAGAGGAAAGGCAGGAGTTTAGGACTGAAAGTAGGGACTTTGAATGTTGGTACGATGACAGGTAAAGGCAGAGAGCTGGTAGATATGATGCAGAGGAGGAAAGTCGACATTCTGTGTGTCCAGGAGACCAGGTGGAAAGGGAGCAAGGCTAGAAGCATTGGAGCAGGGTTTAAACTGTTTTATCATGGGGTGGACAGGAAGAGAAATGGAGTATGAGTGATCCTGAAGGAGGAGTTTGTGAAGAATGTTCTGGAGGTAAAGAGAGTGTCAGATAGGTTGATGAGTCTGAAGCTGGAAATTGAAGGTGTGATGTTGAATGTTGTTAGTGCTTACGCTCCACAAGTAGGTTGTGAGCAAGAGGAGAAAGACAGATTCTGGAGCGAGCTTGAGGAAGTGATGCAGAGTGTTCCCAGATGTGAGAGAGTGGTGATAGGGGCAGACTTTAATGGACATGTTGGTGAAGGGAATAGTGGGGATGAGGAAGTGATGGGCAGGTTTGGTCTTCAGGTAAGGAACCCAGAAGGACAGAGGTTGGTAGACTTTGCTAAAAGTATGGAGATGGCTGTGGTGAACACGTACTTTCAGAAGAGGCAGGAACACAGGGTGACATATAAGAGTGGTGGCAGGAGCACACAGGTGGACTATATCTTATGTAGACACTGTAATCTGATGGAGATTAGCGATTGCAAAGTAGTGGTAGGAGAGAGTGTAGCTAGACAGCATAGGATGGTGGTGTGTAAGATGACTCTGGTGGTGAGGCAGATGAAGAGAGCAAAGGCAGAGCAGAAGACAAAGTGGTGGAAGTTGGAAAAGGAAGAGTGCTGTGCAGTTTTCAGGGAGGAGTTGAGACAGGCTTTAGGTGGTCAGGAGGTGCTTCCAGATGACTGGACTACTACAGCCAAAGTGTTCAGGGAGACAGGTAGGAAGGTGCTAGGTGTGTCATCTGGAAGGAGGAAAGAAGACAAGGAGACTTGGTGGTGGAATGAGGAAGTTCAGGAGAGTATCCAGAGGAAGAGGTTAGCTAGGAAGAAGTGGGACAGTGAGAGGACGGAGGAAAGTAGACAGGAATATACGGAGATGCAGCGTGAGGTTAAGATAGAGGTGGTAAAGGCCAAACAGAAAGCTTATGAGGACATGTATGCAAGGTTAGATAGTAAGGAAGGTGAGAGGGATTTGTATCGGTTGGCGAGGCAGAGGGATAGAGATGGTAAGGATGTGCAGCAGGTTAGAGTGATTAAAGATAGAGATGGAAATGTGTTGACAGGTGACAGGAGGGTGAGGGAAAGATGGAAGGAGTACTTTGAGGAACTGATGAATGAGGAAAATGACAGAGAGAGAAGAGTAGTAGAGGAAAATATTGTTGAGCAGGAAGTAGAAAGGATTAGCAAGGGTGAAGTTAGGAGAGCTTTGAAGAGGATGCAGAAAGGAAAGGCGGTTGGCCCTGATGACATACCAGTGGAGGTATGGAAGTGTCTAGGAGAAATGGCAGTAGAATTTTTAACTAGGTTGTTCAGCGAGGTCTTAGAGAGTGAGAGGATGCCTGAGGAATGGAGGAGAAGTGTTTTGGTGCCGATTTTTAAGAACAATGTGCAGAGTTGTGGAAACTACAGAGGTATTAAGCTGATGAGCCATACAATGAAGTTGTGGGAAAGAGTAGTGGAAGCAAGGCTAAGGGGAGAAGTGAGCATTTGTGAGCAGCAGTATGGTTTCATGCCAAGAAAGAGCACTACAGATGCAATATTTGCTTTGAGAATGTTGATGGAGAAGTACAGAGAGGGTCAGAAAGAGCTGCATTGTGTCTTTGTAGATTTAGAGAAAGCGTATGACAGGGTGCCAAGAGAGGAGCTGTGGTATTGTATGAGGAGGTCTGGAGTGGCAGAGAAGTATGTTAGAGTGGTGTAGGATATGTATGAGAGCAGTAGGACAGTGGTAAGGTGTGCAGTAGGTGTGACAGAGGAGTTCACGGTGAAGGTGGGACTGCATCAAGGATCGGCTCTGAGCCCCTTCTTGTTTGCGGTGGTGATGGACAGGCTGACAGATGAGGTCAGACAGGAATCTCCATGGACTATGATGTTTGCGGATGACATTGTGATCTGTAGTGAGAGCAGGGAGCAGGTGGAGGAAAGTCTAGAGAGGTGGAGGTTTGCTCTGGAGAGAAGAGGAATGAAGGTTAGTCGCAGCAAGACAGAATACATGTGTGTGAATGAGAGGGATCCAAGTGGAACTGTGAGGTTACAGGGAGAAGAGATAAAGAAGGTGCAGGATTTTAAGTACTTAGGGTCAACAGTCCAGAGCAACGGGGAGTGTGGAAAAGAGGTGAAGAAGCGTGTGCAGGCAGGTTGGAATGGGTGGAGAAAAGTGTCAGGTCTGTTGTGTGATAAAAGAGTACCAGCAAGAATGAAAGGAAAGGTGTACAGGACAGTAGTGAGACCAGCGATGTTGTATGGTTTGGAGACAGTTGCACTAAGGAAAAGACAGGAGGAAGAGTTAGAGGTAGCAGAGCTGAAGATGTTGAGGTTCTCTTTGGGAGTGACGAGCATGGATAGGATCAGGAATGAGTACATCAGAGGGAGAGCACATGTGAGATGTTTTGGAGACAAAGTTAGAGAGGCCAGGTTGAGATGGTTTGGACACGTTCAGAGGAGGGAGAGTGAATATATCGGTAAAAGGATGCTGAGGTTAGAGCTGCCAGGCACTAGGCCGAGAGGAAGACCAAAGAGGAGGTTTATGGATGTAGTGAAGGAGGACATGGAAGTAGTCAGTCTGAGAGAAGAGGATGCAAGGGATAGGGCTAGATGGAGGCAGATGATTCGCTGTGGCGACCCCTTCTTTTTGTTGAAGAAAGAAGACTTGGTTTATACTAAAATATAACAAAGCACAGAACACAAGAAAAACCAACAGTTCTGAATGTCAATAACATGCATAGCATTATAACATTGAATGTTCCAAAAAGCATACAATTTTATAACTCGGATTTTGAACCGAAAAGGCGTCTGAGGAAAAGGCGAACAAGTATTTTCCTCTATCTCTCACTCATTTTTTTCTTTCATACAGCATGAAAACAAAACATAACATAAATGTGTCCAATACCTTTTGTAGACTATCCTCAATTTTTCAATACCTTGCAACTTCCTCCCATGTTAAGTTACTGTGTATGTCCCTTCACGTAACATAGTCCTTAGAACACACTGGGGCATGACACACCCTACAAGGACATGAAGCACATGGAGGTGCCTGAAGAGGCTTGAAGGAGTCTTATGCTAGAGAAGGTGTATCAGAAGCAGTGAGACAGGATGAAGAATTCCAATCTTTCCCATCTGAGAGGAGATATGTTGCAGGGCCTTTCTGAGCTACAACCTTAAAAGGCTGCGTAAACTTGGAATGTCCTTTCTTGATGAGTCCAGGCCTCCTAATGCACACAAATGAACCCACTTGACTCTTTGGAGATTGTGCACTGCATTGCCGATCCATGTCCTGTTTCACTTTGTTCTGTGACTGTAGACTGAGTCATTTTAAGTTCTTTTGGTCCTTTGGCGGGGCCACGCATGGATGACCTCCCACACGCAGTTTTGTCTTAATTTGACGGCCATGCAAAAGTTCCACAGGTGACAGTTTGGTCACAGCATGTGGAGTTGCTCTGTATGTATGTAGAAACTCTGTCACAAAAGTTTTCCACTCTTTACCTTCCATGCTAGCGGTCTGTAAACAGTCTTTGAAAACTCTATTGAAGCGTTCAATCTCACCATTCTTGCTTGTGGATAACAGACAGCTCTACAGTAGTGTTTAATAACTCTGTCTGCAAGGAATGCCTCGGACTCAGCCGAAACGAACTGTGAGCCATTATTGGTTACAAATTCAAGCGGGTTTCCCTCACAGCTGAACACAGCAGACAGAGACTTCACAACAGTCGCAGAAGTAACATCAGGTGCAAACGCAATCTCTGGCCATTTACTGTAGTAATCAATGAGTGTCACAGCAAAGCAACAACCTTGGGGGCATTAATCAAGGGCCCAACTACATCAATAGCCAGTTTCTCCCAAGCAGTTGTTGGAGTAGGCACAGGACAGAGTGGAGCTACATGGGTAATAGCAGTCTTATCATGCTGGAGGCAGGTGGAACAGGATTTGATGGCAATCTCCACTTGACAGTCCATGCCAGGCCACCAATACAAGTCCCTCAGTCACTGCTTTGTGCGCACCATCCCTTGATGAGTGGCATGCGCCAACTGGATGAACTTTGATTGCAAAGCATCTGGAATGATCGCTCGATGTGTGCCACGAATTACATATCTATCTTGTACAGCCAGCTCATTCTGGGGACAATTATATGGTGCCATAGCAGAATTCAAGCTTTTTTGCACTACGAGGCCACCCCTTTTCAATGCAAGCTTTTACTTGTTGAAGGATAGGAAAGGCATCGCAAGTAGACTTCAGCTCCTCTACAGTAACAGTTGCAAATTCAGGACACAGTACAGCCACCATCTCAGGCTCTTGGTATTGGCTGTAATCAGTTGCTGGAAGCGGAAGTCTATACAAACAATCGGCTGTCACATTGTCTCGGCCAGGTTTGTATTCCACGCTGTAATTAAAACACAGGAGATTCGCAGGACATCTGGCAATTCTCATGCCTGCATGTCCAAAGCCCTTTGTGGAAAGCAGTGTAGATAAGGGGCTGTGGTCAGTGCAAAGAGTGAAGTGGCCGCCCCAGAGGTAGGTACGCCATTTTTCTGTCGCCCAAACACATGCCAAGCCCTCTTTTTCTGTTGTAGAGTACTTCCTTTCGCAGTCAGACAATATTCGAGATGCAAAAGCAACTGTTCTTTCAGTAATGCCATGACACTGGGTAAGCACAACACCAGTGCCATAATCTGAAGCATCCGTAGTGACTGTTGTCGGTAAAGAAGGATCAAATAATGCAATGGCCGGGCTAGCAGTAATGAGATTTTTTACACGGCTGAAATGTTCCTGAGCCTCGTCCGTCCAGCAAAAGCCAGTAGACTTCCAGAGCAGTACACGGAGAGGTTCCACCAATGTTGCATAATTGGGAATAAATTTGGAATACCAGCCTGCAAGACCCAAAAAAGAATAGAAGGACTGTGCATCATGAAGAGGAGGTGCTTGTTGTCTAGCCAGAACATGATCTGGATTTGGATGCAAGCCTGAAGCTGAAATAACATGGCCAAGGAACGTTAGCTCAGTTTTCCTGAAGTGGCACTTTTCCACATTAACCTTCAAACCACTGTTTTGCAACTGTTGAAGTATGGCTTGGAGTCGTTTCTCGTGTACCGCTGGATTCTCACCATAGACAATGATGTCATCTAAATAACATTGCACACCATCCTGACCAGCCAAAATTTGCGACATTATCCTTTGAAACTCACTTGGTGCTGAGGCCAGACCGTAAGGGACCTGTGTGAAATGATAGAGTCCATCATGGGTAACGAAAGCTGTCAGATCCCTACTACCTTGATACAGGGTCACTTGGTGGTATGCATTCTGGAGATCTATTGTAGAGAACATAGAAGCCCCACGTAGTTCTGTAAAAACTTCCTCAATGTGTGGCAAAGGGTGACTATGATGACAGGTTTGTTTGGCTCTCTTAAATCAACACAAAGCCGAATTCCTCCAGATTTCTTTTGGATGACCACCAGCGGCGACTCCCAAGGAGATGACTCCACTTTTTCTATGATCCTTTCAGATTCTAGCCTCTTTAACTCTTGCAAGACTGCATCTCTCACTGCAAATGGCAGTCTACACAATTTCTGTTGTACTGATGGCACATCTGAACGCACCTTTACTTTATGTATAAAGCCAGCAGCCAAACCCAAGGGTTCAGTGAAGTTGACAGCAGTTTGACCGATTTCTGCAGGAGATGCAAAAGATCCATTCCTTATCTCAAAATGCAAAGCAGTAAAGAGATCCATGCCAAGTAATGGTGTTCTGTCTGATACAATGTAGAAAGAAGCCTGTGTATGGTGACACTGATATCTGACTGTAATGGTAAGTCACCCCAAAACTGGAATAGTCTTTTTCATATACGTCACCAAACGAACATTAGGCACAGCAAGGGAAAGATCTGCGAAGTGTTGGTGGTACAGATGCTCTGCGAGGATGGAAACAGCTGAGTCAGTATCCACAAGTAATTAAACGTTGGATGATTTCCCACACTCGGTGTGCAAAGAAACATTACATGTAAGATTTTGTTTCTGTTTCATAGGCAGTGGCATTTCAATGCTTAAGACTGTTAACTCAGGCACAGCAACTTCTTGCACATTGAATGTGGATGCAGAGCTGTGACAAACTCTAACAAAATGTCCAACGTTACCACACTGTCTGCATTTGGACTGTTGTGAAATGTGAAGCAGCGCGGCAACGGAAGCATGTTTTTGCATCCATTTTGTTCTGTGAGTCATTTGATGGCCTCTGATGAGAAACTGCGGACTTGCGTGGAGTAGATCTCTTTCGCCAAGGTGGTTTTGCACAGTCACATGAGCCAGTATGCACCACTTTAACTGAAGCTTCAGTGCACTCCATGACTTTAGCTACTGCAGACTCAATTTGTCCCGCGATAGTAATAGCCTTTTGCAGAGTGAGGTCCGTTTCCAAAAGCAGACATTCCCGAATACATGGAGTGCATGTCTTCTCTATGATCTGATCTCTAATCATGTCATCCGCGAGCACGCCGAAGTCACAGTTAACAAGCAGTTCACGCAGAGCAGCCACATATTGCACGATAGGTTCACCAAGTCTCTGAACGCACTGGCGAAACTTATTTCTCTCGGCAACCATGTTCACTTTCTGAACAAAAAAATGCTCGTAAAGCAGTCAGCGCAGTCTCATAACTGTCATCGGCCAAGCAATGAATTAGCAAAGCATGCTTTCTCTTCTCCGGAATGTCCTCTGCCGACAGTGCAGTCACGTAGTTATCAAACATCCGAATCCATGAATTAAACGGTATAGTCGGCTCACCGGGAGTTTCCAAAAAAGCGGGAGAGGGCGAGAGAGCATGTAGGGCGTCGTCGCCGTGATGTGTGTGATGTGATGTGATGTTATGTTATGAACTTCAGAGATTCGAGTAGTCGGTCTACACTCTTTTTATTACACCATCTTCCCATTCACTTTGTGTCCTCCCTTGTGCCTCCTAGGCAACTGGTATATTGGCGACACCTACTGTTCATACATGTATTTCAATATACCACAGTATAGAAGTATTTGCCCCACTTGATCTGTTCCAGTGTTGGATGTCATCATCTGCAATTTACTAGATAATATGAAAATACATTTTAAAAGCCTTGTTTTTAACTTGATTTACTGAATATTTGTATATTGGGTTTTAACAAGAAAAGAAGCATTCCTGTCAGATGTACAAATCAAATCAACACCTCCATTCGGAGACCAGAATCCACCTTAAACCAGCGAAAAGAAAAGAAGCATTCCTGTCAGACATACAAGTCAAACCCACACCTCCATTTGAAGACCAGAATCTTTAACCAGCTGAATCTTGAATCTGGTGCCCTAGAATACTCAGCCATCCTGAAACGACAACCGCCTTTTTTTTTTCATTTTTGTCCACCTACTGACAAATACATTATCAGACTTGCTGAACTGAAATTTTGCCATTTTACAGGTACAAATCACTCATGTTTTCTTCAGAAAATCTGTCTGCCTTTACTGCGTTCACTCTATTCAAACAGGGCTATAACTAAAATGTCTTGGGAGATGGGAGATATTCTGTTGGAAAGGAGATATCTACAAAACGGGTTTTTGGTGATGTAGTCTCAATGAGATGTTTTTTATTATTATTTATTTATTTCTTTATTTTTTTACTGAGACATGGACAATTCCTGGAATTCCTGGTATGAGCCAAATAACACAAAGGAAGTTCACAATACGCAGCAGGAACTCTGACTTTACTTTGTCCTCATTATATGTGTGCAAGATTTTTCCTATATATGACCAGGGCTGAAAATGATTTTTCCTGGAAGGTACATTCCCTGACAAGGGGCTTCTGTGTTAAGCAGTCTAGTATCAATCAGAGCTGGACTGTTGATGTTACAAGATGGCATTCGACTAACAATGATAGGAAGCTTGATCGTGGTGACCGGAATAAAATGGCCCTTGGTTACAGAGGATCAAGTTGACAGAAAAGCAAGGGTTCATGTAGGATTTGAAATTTTTTGGACCTCTCAAGAACCAAGTAGCCAACAGTGCAGGGTTCAGTTGGACTTTTCCACCCAGAAAACAACCTCTCAAAACCTCTCACAACCAAAGCAAGAATCATACCCATAGACCAAACAGCCCTGTATATGCTCTCTGCAAATGTTCTCCACAAACACGCTCTGCAAATGAAGAGTCAATATTAAGCAGAGAGAACTTGGACTTTACTTTGTCCTCATGTTCTTTGTGCAAGATTCTCCATTATTCCTACATTGGATCAGGGCTAAGGGGACACCATGGGTGCTTCTCAATTCGCAAAATGATGCTTCCTCGTTTCCTCGCTCCTCCATCCTCTAGCCCGTGACCCGGAAATTGATCAACATCAACCATCTTGAAGAACATCTCAATTCTCTAATTGCACTGAAAGGAGGCGAAGATGCAAGGAACGAGGAGTGAGGAAGCTTCCAGAGGAGATAGGAGCGAGGATACACAGATGTATCCAATGCGGAAGTGTTTCTTGTAGAAAAACCTGATGCACATATAAATTCCCCTCCTCCTTTACATCTGCCACAATCTCAAACAAAAAGTCCGTTGATGATATGATGGAATTTTGTGTGAAATATAATTAAATAATAATATGCTTACAAAGAGTATTGTAATTAAGTGTAATCATATATTGATGTCACCTTGAAATGACACTTGAGAGAGCAAAGATATTCCATTTGACTTGCTTTGATTCCTCTCATCTCATCCTCACAGCCTTTTCTAACTTCACATGTCAGAAGAGGGATTTGAACACACAACTCCATTCAGAGATCAACCTCTTGGGCTTGAACCCAGGATATACCATTATACCCTTAGACCAACAAGCCAAACAGCACATACCTGTTAATGCACTCTGCAAATGTATGCCTTTACAGATCTGCAGTTCACGCCAAGCCATTGAGATGGTTGCACAAGATATTACAGCGAAAGAAGGTACAAGTCACTCATGTTACCTTCCGCAAATCTATCAGGGGAATCACCTGTTGTCAAAACCAAGAAACCCCGAACCGTGGAGAGAGTTTATAGGCAGAGTGATGAATCCAGCAGAGGAGTAGAGTAAATACTGCACACAGTATAGCAAAAACAAAAGAACTGGCCTTGCCATTCCAAGACTTCCAGATGGGACTGTATAAACATTCACACCACTTGAACGTTTCCAGTGTTGGATGTCGTCAGCTTCAATTTAATACATATATCCATCCATTTTCCATACAGCTTATCCTACACAGGGCCGCGGGGGAGCCTGTAGCCTAACCCGGGGAACTCGGGGCACAAGGCGGGGGACACCCTGGACGGGGTGCCAACCCCATCACAGCGCACAATCGCGCACACATTCACCACAGACAATTTTGGGAATGACAATAAGCATACAACGCATTTAATTGGACTGGGGGAGGAAACACCCGAAGAACATACAAACTCCATGCACAGAGGACGGAGGTGGACCAAGCAGCCAGCAGACCTCCCAAGGACCGATAAGCCAGCAGTCCAGGGTTCCGTTAGACTTTTCCACCCAGAGGTAGACTGTTAAAGGTAAAAGACTGGGCTTGTCCGGGATTTGAACCCGGGACCTCTCGCACCCAAAGCGAGAATCATACTCCTAGACCAACAAGCCAAACCAAGTGCGCTTGCTTTGCAATAGACACTGCAAATGTATGTCTTTACAGCTCTGCAGGTTCACGCTAAGCTGTTGAGATGGTTGCACAAGCTATTACAGCGAAAGAAGGTACAAGTCACTCATGTTTTCTTCTGAAAATCTATCTGGCTTTACTGCTTTCGCTCTATTCAAACAGGGCTTTAACTCAAATGTCTTGGACGATGGGAGATATTCCAAAGCAGGGTTGGTGATTCCCTGGAGAGTCACAACAAGCCATCTGCTATCATAACTAGCAAGAAAATCCTTTGTTTGCTTTATCCATGATTTACAACTACTGCAATAATTACATCAACTACATTCTGTTGGAAGGGAGACATCCACAAACAGGGTTCTTGGTGACTGATTTAGTCTCAGTGAGGTTGTTTTTCCTGAGAAATGGACAATTCCAAAGGAACTCAACATTAAGCAGCCAGAACTCGGACTTTACTTTGTCCTCATGATCTCTGTGCAAGATCGTCCGTTATTCCTACACTGGATCAGGGCTAAGGGGACACCATGGCTTAGCATACAACGCATTTCTTTGGAACGGGGGAGGAAACCCCCAAAGCAGGGGGATAACATGCAAACTCCACGCACACAGGACGGAGCCGGGATTCGAACCCACTAAAATGGAGGTGCGAGGCACACTTTTTAACCACTGAATATGCACATGAAGGTCTTTCGTTTAAAAAGCAAACTCACATGTCAGAAGTGGGATTCGAACCCACGCCTCCACTCGGAGACCAGAAACCTCTTTTTACCAGAGGAAGGTCTGAACCTTGAGTCTGGCGCCTTAGACCGCTCGGCCATCCTGACACTAGACAGGCTCCCTTTTTCCAGTTTCTACAACAGTTGCTTAGACTTTAAACTGGTCATCTAGATGGCTGCTTTTAATCTGGATAGTTCTAAATGGCAATCGGCGTTGACATCTTCAGAAAACAGTGAAACGAGTACTGCAACAACTAAGGATAAAACAAAGACTGGGATGTCTTTATCACCCTCAATCACAAGGAATGGTGGAAAGGGTGAATGGTACCCTTAAGGCTAAGCTCAACAAGGTTTGTGCTAGCACTATACTCAGCTGGGTTGATGCCTTAACTCTTGGACTAGTGAGTTATCGCATGCAGACTAACAGAAATACGCATCTAACATTGCATGAAATTCTTATTTGGGTCGAACCATGCCTGTGCCATACCGGAGGGGTCCCTACAAAGGACCATCTCTGGAGCAAATCTCACAATGGCTTGCGTTTCTCCCATAGGCAGCTTTCTGTTCTTCGTGTTGGTTGAACCTTTTTAACAACAAACGTAGCCTTCCCAAGCGAAACCCAGGCATCAAACCAAGAGTAGATATTCAGAGCAATTCACTGTTTTAAAAACTCAATCTAACAGGGCACACCTGGGCAACAAGAAACACCTGTTTGTCAGGTGTTCCAATATTTCTGATCACTCGAAAAATGGATGGGTTCATGTAGGTAGACGTAGGTCATTTGTGTTTATCCAACGCTGTCCCATAAGACAATAATTTTGATTTTATCATCTGTAATCAATAAGTCAAACACCAATTTAATTGTACTTTTTTTTTCTTTCCTTCAGGTCCGGTGCTGTTTATAGGCAGATTGATGAATCCAGCAGAGGAGTAGAATAAATACTACACACATTATGGAAAAAAACAAAAGAACTGGCCTTGCCATTCCAATACTTGCAGATGGGACTGTATGAACATTCACAGGTAGCTGTAGGTCATTTGTGTTAATTCTCCACGGTGCCATAAGACATTAATTTTGATTTTATCATCCGTAATTAATAAGACAAAGACCAATTTAATTCTATTTTTTTTCTTTCCTTCAGGTCCGGTGCTGTTTATAGGCAGAGTGATGAATCCAGCAGAGGCGTAGAATAAATACTGCACACCTTACAGCAAAAACAAAAGAACTGGCCTTGCCATTCCAATACTTTCAGATGGGACTGTATAAACATTCACACCACTTGAAAGTGTTGGATGTCGTCAGCTTCAATTTAATTCATAGACCCATGCATTTTCCATACTGCTTATCCTACACAGGGTCACGGGGGAGCCTGTAGCATAACGCAGGGAACTCGGGGCACAAGGCGGGGGACACCCTGGATGGGGTGCCAATCCATCACAGGGCACAATCGCACACACATTCACCACAGACAATTTTGGGAATGACAATCAGCACACAACGCATCTATCTGGACCGGGGATGAAACCCCCGAAGCACGGGGAGAACACGCAAACTCGACGGAGGTGGACCAAGCAGCCAGCAGTGCAGGGTTCCGTTGGACTTTTCCACCCAGAGGTAGACTATTCAAAGTAAAAGAAGCTGGGCTTGTCCGGGATTTGAACCCGGGACCTCTCGCACCCGAAGCGAGAATCATACCCCTAGACCAACAAGCCAAAGCAACCAGACAACGCAGTTAACGCACGCTACAAACGTATGTCTTTACGAATCTGTAGGTTCACGCCAAGCCATTGAGATGGTTGCACAAGATATTACAGCGAAAGAAGGTACAAGTCACTCATGTTACCTTCCGAAAATCTATCGGGGGAATCACCTGTTGTCAAAACCAAGAAACCCGAACCGTGGAGAGCCGGCAGTCAAATCAGTTCCGACAATGGTTCAGCGTTTCTTCGGAAAACAGTGAAAAGAGTACTGCAACAACTAAGGATAAAACAAAGACTGGGATGTCTTTTTCACCCTCAATCACAAGGAATGGTCGAAAGGGTGAATGGTACCCTTAAGGCTAAGCTCAACAAGATTTGTGCTAGCACTATACTCAACTGGGTTGATGCCTTACCTCTTGCACTAATGAGTTATCGCATGCAGATTAACAGAAATACGCATCTAACATTGCATGAAATGCTTACAGGTCGAACCATGCCTGTGCCATACCGGAGGGGTCCCTACAAAGGACCATCTCTGGAGCAAATCTCACAATGGCTTGCGTTTCTCCCATAGGCAGCTTTCTGGTCTTCGTGTTGGTTGAACCTTTTTAACAACAAACGTAGCCTTCCCAAGCGAAACCCAGGCATCAAACCAAGAGTAGATATTCAGAGCAATTCACTGTTTTAAAAACTCAATCTAACAGGGCACACCTGGGCAACAAGAAACACCTGTTAGTCAGGTGTTCCAATATTTCTGATCACTCGAAAAATGGATGGGTTCATGTAGGTAGACGTAGGTCATTTGTGTTTATCCAACGCTGTCCCATAAGACAATAATTTTGATTTTATCATCTGTAATCAATAAGTCAAACACCAATTTAATTGTACTTTTTTTTTCTTTCCTTCAGGTCCGGTGCTGTTTATAGGCAGATTGATGAATCCAGCAGAGGAGTAGAATAAATACTGCACACATTATGGCAAAAACAAAAGAACTGGCCTTGCCATTCCAATACTTTCAGATGGGACTGTATAAATATTCACACCACTTGAATGTTTTCAGTGTTGGATGTCGTCATCTTCAATTTAATACATATATCCATCCATTTTCCATACAGCTTATCCTACACAGGGCCGCGGGGGAGCCTGTAGCCTAACCCGGGGAACTCGGGGCACAAGGCGGGGGACACCCTGGACGGGGTGCCAACCCATCACAGCGCACAATCGCGCACACATTCACCACAGACAATTTTTGGAACAACAATCAGCATACAACGCATTTATTTGGACTGGTGGAGGAAACCTCTCTCAATAAATAAATAAATAAATAGACAGAGAGAGAGAGAGAGAGAGAGAGAGAGAGAGAGAGAGAGAGAGAGAGAGAGAGAGAGAGAGAGAGAGAGGAGCACGTGCTCAGCCAACCATGTGACAATCATGTTGCTGTAGGCAGGTGACGAAAAAACAACCGGAAAAGCCCTGAAGTCAGTGTCAGGATGGCCGAGCGGTCTAAGGCGCCAGACTCAAGGTTCCAACCTTCCCCCTGGTGTAAGGAGGATTCTGGTCTCCGAATGGAGGCGTGGGTTCGAATCCCACTTCTGACATGGAAACATTTTGTATTCTTATGAAACATTATTAGTGAAATGTAAAATAAATAAATCTTAACAACGTATTTTCATTTGTATTTTTATATGTATACACTACATTGAAGTCAGGTAATGTTATAATGTAATATAATATGTAATGTGAGTGTGGTGAAAAGTTAAGTAGTTCAGAATATAACGGCTTATGAAATACTAAACAGATTTTTTTTTTCGTAATCTGGATTGGAATAAGTGTAATTTAGTGTAAAATTCGATTTTAACACCAAATTTACTGAAATATGAATCAAATAGGGCGTCATTTTCCCCAGCTCCCTGGAACGAGCTGTTAGAAACAATCACATGAACTTAGCTCTGTGTTTACATCCACACTACTACACTGCCTCTGCCCTTTACACCCACAGATCGAATGAAATGATTAGATAATAATATGATGTACCTGGTATATTCTTGCAGACCTTTCACAAACCAAACCGCGTTTCTGTAAAAAGACATTCTGGAGTCTTCTGACCGTAAACACACTGACTGATATAACACACGCCTTCTACACTTACTGTTTCATAAGCATGACCATAACACACAACACGTGTCAATACTGGGAACTGTACTGCTGTAGATCTATATCTCAACCACAAGCCCTGTCTGCAGGAGTGAATGACTTGAAAATTAACTCAGATAACAAGGAAACGCTGTTGTTACACAAAAAAATGTGCTGCACAACTTCCGGAAATGTCGCGGATAGGACTGTTCGAACTTCAGTGTCGACTCCGATTTGATTCTTAAGTACAGGCGTTGAATCTCGATGTTAAATACTGTCTGATGTTTGTAATTTGATGGGAGAAGAATTCGTGCAATAACATCAGAATCGCTTACTCTCTCACTTTACACCAGCTGTGGGTCAAATTGTCCGAATCTATTTCAGAGTATGGAATCGACTCTGAAGCTTTGGAATCGACTCACCGTTCTAGACTGCATGCAATGCTGCAGGTCCATGATATTACAACCTCCAGGGGTGTCTCAGGGTTACTATGGCATGCCTGTCGTACAAGCAGTCCAGCACTGTGGACTCATAAACACATGATAAACTATTAAACACAAGACAAAAAGACAAAAATGTATTTGCCTGGTCCTGCACCTTGCAAAATCAGTAATCCCTGCTTCATTACTACAAACAATTTATACTGTATAAGTTATTGATTTAGCTGATGTAATGTGTGACATACTTTGTTCTATTTTGTATGTTTAATCAATGTTGGATGCTATTGTATTTTTGTATTTTTTTATTTTATTTATTTATTATTATTTTTTGAGCAAGGAATACGCAGTATTCACTACCATAAAAATACAACGTAACAGATACATTATATGGCCAAAAGTATGTGGACCCCTGGCCATGACACCCATATGTGCTTCTTCCACAAACTGTTGGAATCTCACAGCTGTATAGAATGTAGCATTACAATTTCCCTTCACTGCAACTAAGAGGCCCAAACCTGTTCCAGCATGACAAGAAGGTGGAAGAACTCGAGTGTCCTGCACAGACCCCTGACCTCAACCCCACTGAACACCTGGAGCCTCCTCATCAGCACCTGACCTGAACCTCACTAATGCTCTTGTAGCTGAATGAACACAAATCCCCACAGCCATGCTCCAGAATCTAGTGGAAAGCCTTCCCAGAAGAGTGGAGCTTATTATAACAGCAAAAGGAGTAATAAATCTGGAATGAGATGTTTAACAAACATATATGGGTACTTCTTAGGCCACAAAACTTACCATAATCTGAAAGGAGGGGATTTTCTAAAATAGAAGCATTTGTCTCCACCCTGCTCTAGTCTTCTTCACTACTAAAAATATCCTAATATGTTGCATAAGTTGTCTATCCTTTATAAGGAATCTGAGGAATCCTCTGCTCTTGTAGCCGTTCTGCCTCAAGGTTTGTGTATTCTGAGAAGATGCTTTTTTATTCACCACGTTTGTATAGAGTGGTTATTGGAGTTAGCATAGCCGTCCTGTCAGCTTGAAGCAGTCTGGCCATTCTCCTGTTTTTGTCTGTCACTGTGTAAACTCTAGAGACTGGGGTGTGTGTGTGTGTGTGTGTGTGTGTGTGTGTGTGTGTGTGTGTGTCGGTCGTCACTCATGTTACCTTCCGCAAATCTATCGGGGGAATCACCTGTTGTCAAAACCAAGAAACCCCGAACCGTGGAGAGAGTTTATAGGCAGAGTGATGAATCCAGCAGAGGAGTAGAGTAAATACTGCACACTATAGCAAAAACAAAAGAACTGGCCTTGCCATTCCAAGACTTCCAGATGGGACTGTATAAACATTCACACCACTTGAACGTTTCCAGTGTTGGATGTCGTCAGCTTCAATTTAATACATATATCCATCCATTTTCCATACAGCTTATCCTACACAGGGCCGCGGGGGAGCCTGTAGCCTAACCCGGGAACTCGGGGCACAAGGCGGGGGACACCCTGGACGGGTGCCAACCCATCACAGCGCACAATCGCGCACACATTCACCACAGACAATTTTGGGAATGACAATAAGCATACAACGCATTTACTTGGACTGGGGGAGGAAACACCCGAAGCACGGGGAGAACATACAAACTCCATGCACAGAGGACGGAGGTGGACCAAGTAGCCAGCAGACCTCCCAAGGACCGATAAGCCAGCAGTCCAGGGTTCCGTTAGACTTTTCCACCCAGAGGTAGACTGTTAAAGGTAAAAGACTGGGCTTGTCCGGGATTTGAACCCGGGACCTCTCGCACCCAAAGCGAGAATCATACCCCTAGACCAACAAGCCAAACCAAGTGCCCTTGCCTCGCGATAGACACTGCAAATGTATGTCTTTACAGGTCTGCAGGTTCACACTAAGCTGTTGAGATGGTTGCACAAGCTATTACAGCGAAAGAAGGTACAAGTCACTCATGTTTTCTTCTGAAAATCTATCTGGCTTTACTGCTTTCGCTCTATTCAAACAGGGCTTTAACTCAAATGTCTTGGACGATGGGAGATATTCCGAAGCAGGGTTGGTGATTCCCTGGAGAGTCACAACAAGCCATCTGCTATCATAACTAGCAAGAAAATCCTTTGTTTGCTTTATCCATGATTTACAACTACTGCAATAATTACATCAACTACATTCTGTTGGAAGGGAGACATCCACAAACAGGGTTCTTGGTGACTGATTTAGTCTCAGTGAGGTTGTTTTTCCTGAGAAATGGACAATTCCAAAGGAACTCAACATTAAGCAGCCAGAACTCGGACTTTACTTTGTCCTCATGATCTCTGTGCAAGATCGTCCGTTATTCCTACACTGGATCAGGGCTAAGGGGACACCATGGCTTAGCATACAACGCATTTCTTTGGAACGGGGGAGGAAACCCCCAAAGCAGGGGGATAACATGCAAACTCCACGCACACAGGACGGAGCCGGGATTCGAACCCACTAAAATGGAGGTGCGAGGCACACTTTTTAACCACTGAATATGCACATGAAGGTCTTTCGTTTAAAAAGCAAACTCACATGTCAGAAGTGGGATTCGAACCCACGCCTCCACTCGGAGACCAGAAACCTCTTTTTACCAGAGGAAGGTCTGAACCTTGAGTCTGGCGCCTTAGACCGCTCGGCCATCCTGACACTAGACAGGAGCCCTTTTTCCAGTTTCTACAACAGTTGCTTAGACTTTAAACTGGTCATCTAGATGGCTGCTTTTAATCTGGATAGTTCTAAATGGCAATCGGCGTTGACATCTTCAGAAAACAGTGAAACGAGTACTGCAACAACTAAGGATAAAACAAAGACTGGGATGTCTTTATCACCCTCAATCACAAGGAATGGTGGAAAGGGTGAATGGTACCCTTAAGGCTAAGCTCAACAAGGTTTGTGCTAGCACTATACTCAGCTGGGTTGATGCCTTAACTCTTGGACTAGTGAGTTATCGCATGCAGACTAACAGAAATACGCATCTAACATTGCATGAAATTCTTATTTGGGTCGAACCATGCCTGTGCCATACCGGAGGGGTCCCTACAAAGGACCATCTCTGGAGCAAATCTCACAATGGCTTGCGTTTCTCCCATAGGCAGCTTTCTGGTCTTCGTGTTGGTTGAACCTTTTTAACAACAAACGTAGCCTTCCCAAGCGAAACCCAGGCATCAAACCAAGAGTAGATATTCAGAGCAATTCACTGTTTTAAAAACTCAATCTAACAGGGCACACCTGGGCAACAAGAAACACCTGTTAGTCAGGTGTTCCAATATTTCTGATCACTCGAAAAATGGATGGGTTCATGTAGGTAGACGTAGGTCATTTGTGTTTATCCAACGCTGTCCCATAAGACAATAATTTTGATTTTATCATCTGTAATCAATAAGTCAAACACCAATTTAATTGTACTTTTTTTTTCTTTCCTTCAGGTCCGGTGCTGTTTATAGGCAGATTGATGAATCCAGCAGAGGAGTAGAATAAATACTGCACACATTATGGCAAAAACAAAAGAACTGGCCTTGCCATTCCAATACTTTCAGATGGGACTGTATAAATATTCACACCACTTGAATGTTTTCAGTGTTGGATGTCGTCATCTTCAATTTAATACATATATCCATCCATTTTCCATACAGCTTATCCTACACAGGGCCGCGGGGGAGCCTGTAGCCTAACCCGGGGAACTCGGGGCACAAGGCGGGGGACACCCTGGACGGGGTGCCAACCCATCACAGCGCACAATCGCGCACACATTCACCACAGACAATTTTTGGAACAACAATCAGCATACAACGCATTTATTTGGACTGGTGGAGGAAACCTCTTTCAATAAATAAATAAATAAACAGACAGAGAGAGAGAGAGAGAGAGAGAGAGAGAGAGAGAGAGAGAGAGAGAGAGAGAGAGAGAGAGAGAGAGAGAGAGAGAGAGAGAGAGGAGCACGTGCTCAGCCAACCATGTGACAATCATGTTGCTGTAGGCAGGTGACGAAAAAACAACCGGAAAAGCCCTGAAGTCAGTGTCAGGATGGCCGAGCGGTCTAAGGCGCCAGACTCAAGGTTCCAACCTTCCCCCTGGTGTAAGGAGGATTCTGGTCTCCGAATGGAGGCGTGGGTTCGAATCCCACTTCTGACATGGAAACATTTTGTATTCTTATGAAACATTATTAGTGAAATGTAAAATAAATAAATCTTAACAACGTATTTTCATTTGTATTTTTATATGTATACACTACATTGAAGTCAGGTAATGTTATAATGTAATATAATATGTAATGTGAGTGTGGTGAAAAGTTAAGTAGTTCAGAATATAACGGCTTATGAAATACTAAACAGATTTTTTTTTTCGTAATCTGGATTGGAATAAGTGTAATTTAGTGTAAAATTCGATTTTAACACCAAATTTACTGAAATATGAATCAAATAGGGCGTCATTTTCCCCAGCTCCCTGGAACGAGCTGTTAGAAACAATCACATGAACTTAGCTCTGTGTTTACATCCACACTACTACACTGCCTCTGCCCTTTACACCCACAGATCGAATGAAATGATTAGATAATAATATGATGTACCTGGTATATTCTTGCAGACCTTTCACAAACCAAACCGCGTTTCTGTAAAAAGACATTCTGGAGTCTTCTGACCGTAAACACACTGACTGATATAACACACGCCTTCTACACTTACTGTTTCATAAGCATGACCATAACACACAACACGTGTCAATACTGGGAACTGTACTGCTGTAGATCTATATCTCAACCACAAGCCCTGTCTGCAGGAGTGAATGACTTGAAAATTAACTCAGATAACAAGGAAACGCTGTTGTTACACAAAAAAATGTGCTGCACAACTTCCGGAAATGTCGCGGATAGGACTGTTCGAACTTCAGTGTCGACTCCGATTTGATTCTTAAGTACAGGCGTTGAATCTCGATGTTAAATACTGTCTGATGTTTGTAATTTGATGGGAGAAGAATTCGGTGCAATAACATCAGAATCGCTTACTCTCTCACTTTACACCAGCTGTGGGTCAAATTGTCCGAATCTATTTCAGAGTATGGAATCGACTCTGAAGCTTTGGAATCGACTCACCGTTCTAGACTGCATGCAATGCTGCAGGTCCATGATATTACAACCTCCAGGGGTGTCTCAGGGTTACTATGGCATGCCTGTCGTACAAGCAGTCCAGCACTGTGGACTCATAAACACATGATAAACTATTAAACACAAGACAAAAAGACAAAAATGTATTTGCCTGGTCCTGCACCTTGCAAAATCAGTAATCCCTGCTTCATTACTACAAACAATTTATACTGTATAAGTTATTGATTTAGCTGATGTAATGTGTGACATACTTTGTTCTATTTTGTATGTTTAATCAATGTTGGATGCTATTGTATTTTTGTATTTTTTTATTTTATTTATTTATTATTATTTTTTGAGCAAGGAATACGCAGTATTCACTACCATAAAAATACAACGTAACAGATACATTATATGGCCAAAAGTATGTGGACCCCTGGCCATGACACCCATATGTGCTTCTTCCACAAACTGTTGGAATCTCACAGCTGTATAGAATGTAGCATTACAATTTCCCTTCACTGCAACTAAGAGGCCCAAACCTGTTCCAGCATGACAAGAAGGTGGAAGAACTCGAGTGTCCTGCACAGACCCCTGACCTCAACCCCACTGAACACCTGGAGCCTCCTCATCAGCACCTGACCTGAACCTCACTAATGCTCTTGTAGCTGAATGAACACAAATCCCCACAGCCATGCTCCAGAATCTAGTGGAAAGCCTTCCCAGAAGAGTGGAGCTTATTATAACAGCAAAAGGAGTAATAAATCTGGAATGAGATGTTTAACAAACATATATGGGTACTTCTTAGGCCACAAAACTTACCATAATCTGAAAGGAGGGGATTTTCTAAAATAGAAGCATTTGTCTCCACCCTGCTCTAGTCTTCTTCACTACTAAAAATATCCTAATATGTTGCATAAGTTGTCTATCCTTTATAAGGAATCTGAGGAATCCTCTGCTCTTGTAGCCGTTCTGCCTCAAGGTTTGTGTATTCTGAGAAGATGCTTTTTATTCACCACGTTTGTATAGAGTGGTTATTGGAGTTAGCATAGCCAGTCCTGTCAGCTTGAAGCAGTCTGGCCATTCTCCTGTTTTTGTCTGTCACTGTGTAAACTCTAGAGACTGGGGTGTGTGTGTGTGTGTGTGTGTGTGTGTGTGTGTGTGTGTGTGTGTGTCGGTCGTCACTCATGTTACCTTCCGCAAATCTATCGGGGGAATCACCTGTTGTCAAAACCAAGAAACCCCGAACCGTGGAGAGAGTTTATAGGCAGAGTGATGAATCCAGCAGAGGAGTAGAGTAAATACTGCACACTATAGCAAAAACAAAAGAACTGGCCTTGCCATTCCAAGACTTCCAGATGGGACTGTATAAACATTCACACCACTTGAACGTTTCCAGTGTTGGATGTCGTCAGCTTCAATTTAATACATATATCCATCCATTTTCCATACTGCTTATCCTACACAGGGCCGCGGGGGAGCCTGTAGCCTAACCCGGGGAACTCCTAGGGGGCACAAGGCGGGGGACACCCTGGACGGGGTGCCAACCCATCACAGCGCACAATCGCGCACACATTCACCACAGATAATTTTGGGAATGACAATAAGCATACAACGCATTTACTTGGACTGGGGGAGGAAACACCCGAAGCACGGAGAGAGACATACAAACCTCCATGCACAGAGGACGGAGGTGGACCAAGTAGCCAGCAGACCCCCCAAGGACCGATAAGCCAGCAGTCCAGGGTTCCGTTAGACTTTTCCACCCAGAGGTAGACTGTTAAAGGTAAAAGACTGGGCTTGTCCGGGATTTGAACCCGGGACCTCTCGCACCCAAAGCGAGAATCATACCCCTAGACCAACAAGCCAAACCAAGTGCCCTTGCCTCGCGATAGACACTGCAAATGTATGTCTTTACAGGTCTGCAGGTTCACACTAAGCTGTTGAGATGGTTGCACAAGCTATTACAGCGAAAGAAGGTACAAGTCACTCATGTTTTCTTCTGAAAATCTATCTGGCTTTACTGCTTTCGCTCTATTCAAACAGGGCTTTAACTCAAATGTCTTGGACGATGGGAGATATTCCGAAGCAGGGTTGGTGATTCCCTGGAGAGTCACAACAAGCCATCTGCTATCATAACTAGCAAGAAAATCCTTTGTTTGCTTTATCCATGATTTACAACTACTGCAATAATTACATCAACTACATTCTGTTGGAAGGGAGACATCCACAAACAGGGTTCTTGGTGACTGATTTAGTCTCAGTGAGGTTGTTTTTCCTGAGAAATGGACAATTCCAAAGGAACTCAACATTAAGCAGCCAGAACTCGGACTTTACTTTGTCCTCATGATCTCTGTGCAAGATCGTCCGTTATTCCTACACTGGATCAGGGCTAAGGGGACACCATGGCTTAGCATACAACGCATTTCTTTGGAACGGGGGAGGAAACCCCCAAAGCAGGGGGGATAACATGCAAACTCCACGCACACAGGACGGAGCTGGGATTCGAACCCACTAAAATGGAGGTGCGAGGCACACTTTTTAACCACTGAATATGCACATGAAGGTCTTTCGTTTAAAAAGCAAACTCACATGTCAGAAGTGGGATTCGAACCCACGCCTCCACTCGGAGACCAGAAACTCTTTTTACCAGAGGAAGGTCTGAACCTTGAGTCTGGCGCCTTAGACCGCTCGGCCATCCTGACACTAGACAGGAGCCCTTTTTCCAGTGTTCTACAACAGTTGCTTAGACTTTAAACTGGTCATCTAGATGGCTGCTTTTAATCTGGATAGTTCTAAATGGCAATCGGCGTTGACATCTTCAGAAAACAGTGAAACGGAGTACTGCAACAACTAAGGATAAAACAAAGACTGGGATGTCTTTATCACCCTCAATCACAAGGAATGGTGGAAAGGGTGAATGGTACCCTTAAGGCTAAGCTCAACAAGGTTTGTGCTAGCACTATACTCAGCTGGGTTGATGCCTTAACTCTTGGACTAGTGAGTTATCGCATGCAGACTAACAGAAATACGCATCTAACATTGCATGAAATTCTTATTTGGGTCGAACCATGCCTGTGCCATACCGGAGGGGTCCCTACAAAGGACCATCTCTGGAGCAAATCTCACAATGGCTTGCGTTTCTCCCATAGGCAGCTTTCTGGTCTTCGTGTTGGTTGAACCTTTTTAACAACAAACGTAGCCTTCCCAAGCGAAACCCAGGCATCAAACCAAGAGTAGATATTCAGAGCAATTCACTGTTTTAAAAACTCAATCTAACAGGGCACACCTGGGCAACAAGAAACACCTGTTAGTCAGGTGTTCCAATATTTCTGATCACTCGAAAAATGGATGGGTTCATGTAGGTAGACGTAGGTCATTTGTGTTTATCCAACGCTGTCCCATAAGACAATAATTTTGATTTTATCATCTGTAATCAATAAGTCAAACACCAATTTAATTGTACTTTTTTTTTTCTTTCCTTCAGGTCCGGTGCTGTTTATAGGCAGATTGATGAATCCAGCAGAGGAGTAGAATAAATACTGCACACATTATGGCAAAAACAAAAGAACTGGCCTTGCCATTCCAATACTTTCAGATGGGACTGTATAAATATTCACACCACTTGAATGTTTTCAGTGTTGGATGTCGTCATCTTCAATTTAATACATATATCCATCCATTTTCCATACAGCTTATCCTACACAGGGCCGCGGGGGAGCCTGTAGCCTAACCCGGGGAACTCGGGGCACAAGGCGGGGGACACCCTGGACGGGGGTGCCAACCCATCACAGCGCACAATCGCGCACACATTCACCACAGACAATTTTTGGAACAACAATCAGCATACAACGCATTTATTTGGACTGGGGGAGGAAACCTCTTTCAATAAATAAATAAATAAATAGACAGAGAGAGAGAGAGAGGAGAGAGAGAGAGAGAGAGAGAGACGAGGAGAGAGAGAGAGGGAGAGAGAGAGGAAGGAGAGAGAGAGGAGAGAGAGGAGAGAGAGAGAGAGAGAGAGGAGCACGTGCTCAGCCAACCATGTGACAATCATGTTGCTGTAGGCAGGTGACGAAAAAACAACCGGAGAAAAGCTCTGAAGTCAGTGTCAGGATGGCCGAGCGGTCTAAGGCGCCAGACTCAAGGTTCCAACCTTCCCCCTGGTGTAAGGAGGATTCTGGTCTCCGAATGGAGGCGTGGAGTTCGAATCCCACTTCTGACATGGAAACATTTTTGTATTCTTATGAAACATTATTAGTGAAATGTAAAATAAATAAATCTTAACAACGTATTTTCATTTGTATTTTTATATGTATACACTACATTGAAGTCAGGTAATGTTATAATGTAATATAATATGTAATGTGAGTGTGGTGAAAAGTTAAGTAGTTCAGAATATAACGGCTTATGAAATACTAAACAGATTTTTTTTTTCGTAATCTGGATGGGAATAAGTGTAATTTAGTGTAAAATTCGATTTTAACACCAAATTTACTGAAATATGAATCAAACAGGGCGTCATTTTCCCCAGCTCCCTGGAACGAGCTGTTAGAAACAATCGCATGAACTTAGCTCTGTGTTTACATCCACACTACTACACTGCCTCTGCCCTTTACACCCACAGATCGAATGACATGATTAGATAATAATATGATGTACCTGGTATATTCTTGCAGACCTTTCACAAACCAAACCGCGTTTCTGTAAAAAGACATTCTGGAGTCTTCTGACCGTAAACACACTGACTGATATAACACACGCCTTCTACACTTACTGTTTCATAAGCATGACCATAACACACAACACGTGTCAATACTGGGAACTGTACTGCTGTAGATCTATATCTCAACCACAAGCCCTGTCTGCAGGAGTGAATGACTTGAAAATTAACTCAGATAACAAGGAAACGCTGTTGTTACACAAAAAAATGTGCTGCACAACTTCCGGAAATGTCGCGGATAGGACTGTTCGAACTTCAGTGTCGACTCCGATTTGATTCTTAAGTACAGGCGTTGAATCTCGATGTTAAATACTGTCTGATGTTTGTAATTTGATGGGAGAAGAATTCGTGCAATAACATCAGAATCGCTTACTCTCTCACTTTACACCAGCTGTGGGTCAAATTGTCCGAATCTATTTCAGAGTATGGAATCGACTCTGAAGCTTTGGAATCGACTCACCGTTCTAGACTGCATGCAATGCTGCAGGTCCATGATATTACAACCTCCAGGGGTGTCTCAGGGTTACTATGGCATGCCTGTCGTACAAGCAGTCCAGCACTGTGGACTCATAAACACATGATAAACTATTAAACACAAGACAAAAAGACAAAAATGTATTTGCCTGGTCCTGCACCTTGCAAAATCAGTAATCCCTGCTTCATTACTACAAACAATTTATACTGTATAAGTTATTGATTTAGCTGATGTAATGTGTGACATACTTTGTTCTATTTTGTATGTTTAATCAATGTTGGATGCTATTGTATTTTTGTATTTTTTTATTTTATTTATTTATTATTATTTTTTGAGCAAGGAATACGCAGTATTCACTACCATAAAAATACAACGTAACAGATACATTATATGGCCAAAAGTATGTGGACCCCTGGCCATGACACCCATATGTGCTTCTTCCACAAACTGTTGGAATCTCACAGCTGTATAGAATGTAGCATTACAATTTCCCTTCACTGCAACTAAGAGGCCCAAACCTGTTCCAGCATGACAAGAAGGTGGAAGAACTCGAGTGTCCTGCACAGACCCCTGACCTCAACCCCACTGAACACCTGGAGCCTCCTCATCAGCACCTGACCTGAACCTCACTAATGCTCTTGTAGCTGAATGAACACAAATCCCCACAGCCATGCTCCAGAATCTAGTGGAAAGCCTTCCCAGAAGAGTGGAGCTTATTATAACAGCAAAAGGAGTAATAAATCTGGAATGAGATGTTTAACAAACATATATGGGTACTTCTTAGGCCACAAAACTTACCATAATCTGAAAGGAGGGGATTTTCTAAAATAGAAGCATTTGTCTCCACCCTGCTCTAGTCTTCTTCACTACTAAAAATATCCTAATATGTTGCATAAGTTGTCTATCCTTTATAAGGAATCTGAGGAATCCTCTGCTCTTGTAGCCGTTCTGCCTCAAGGTTTGTGTATTCTGAGAAGATGCTTTTTTATTCACCACGTTTGTATAGAGTGGTTATTGGAGTTAGCATAGCCGTCCTGTCAGCTTGAAGCAGTCTGGCCATTCTCCTGTTTTTGTCTGTCACTGTGTAAACTCTAGAGACTGGGGTGTGTGTGTGTGTGTGTGTGTGTGTGTGTGTGTGTGTGTGTGTCGGTCGTCACTCATGTTACCTTCCGCAAATCTATCGGGGGAATCACCTGTTGTCAAAACCAAGAAACCCCGAACCGTGGAGAGAGTTTATAGGCAGAGTGATGAATCCAGCAGAGGAGTAGAGTAAATACTGCACACTATAGCAAAAACAAAAGAACTGGCCTTGCCATTCCAAGACTTCCAGATGGGACTGTATAAACATTCACACCACTTGAACGTTTCCAGTGTTGGATGTCGTCAGCTTCAATTTAATACATATATCCATCCATTTTCCATACAGCTTATCCTACACAGGGCCGCGGGGGAGCCTGTAGCCTAACCCGGGGAACTCGGGGCACAAGGCGGGGGACACCCTGGACGGGGTGCCAACCCATCACAGCGCACAATCGCGCACACATTCACCACAGACAATTTTGGGAATGACAATAAGCATACAACGCATTTACTTGGACTGGGGGAGGAAACACCCGAAGCACGGGGAGAACATACAAACTCCATGCACAGAGGACGGAGGTGGACCAAGTAGCCAGCAGACCTCCCAAGGACCGATAAGCCAGCAGTCCAGGGTTCCGTTAGACTTTTCCACCCAGAGGTAGACTGTTAAAGGTAAAAGACTGGGCTTGTCCGGGATTTGAACCCGGGACCTCTCGCACCCAAAGCGAGAATCATACCCCTAGACCAACAAGCCAAACCAAGTGCCCTTGCCTCGCAATAGACACTGCAAATGTATGTCTTTACAGGTCTGCAGGTTCACACTAAGCTGTTGAGATGGTTGCACAAGCTATTACAGCGAAAGAAGGTACAAGTCACTCATGTTTTCTTCTGAAAATCTATCTGGCTTTACTGCTTTCGCTCTATTCAAACAGGGCTTTAACTCAAATGTCTTGGACGATGGGAGATATTCCGAAGCAGGGTTGGTGATTCCCTGGAGAGTCACAACAAGCCATCTGCTATCATAACTAGCAAGAAAATCCTTTGTTTGCTTTATCCATGATTTACAACTACTGCAATAATTACATCAACTACATTCTGTTGGAAGGGAGACATCCACAAACAGGGTTCTTGGTGACTGATTTAGTCTCAGTGAGGTTGTTTTTCCTGAGAAATGGACAATTCCAAAGGAACTCAACATTAAGCAGCCAGAACTCGGACTTTACTTTGTCCTCATGATCTCTGTGCAAGATCGTCCGTTATTCCTACACTGGATCAGGGCTAAGGGGACACCATGGCTTAGCATACAACGCATTTCTTTGGAACGGGGGAGGAAACCCCCAAAGCAGGGGGATAACATGCAAACTCCACGCACACAGGACGGAGCCGGGATTCGAACCCACTAAAATGGAGGTGCGAGGCACACTTTTTAACCACTGAATATGCACATGAAGGTCTTTCGTTTAAAAAGCAAACTCACATGTCAGAAGTGGGATTCGAACCCACGCCTCCACTCGGAGACCAGAAACCTCTTTTTACCAGAGGAAGGTCTGAACCTTGAGTCTGGCGCCTTAGACCGCTCGGCCATCCTGACACTAGACAGGATCCCTTTTTCCAGTTTCTACAACAGTTGCTTAGACTTTAAACTGGTCATCTAGATGGCTGCTTTTAATCTGGATAGTTCTAAATGGCAATCGGCGTTGACATCTTCAGAAAACAGTGAAACGAGTACTGCAACAACTAAGGATAAAACAAAGACTGGGATGTCTTTATCACCCTCAATCACAAGGAATGGTGGAAAGGGTGAATGGTACCCTTAAGGCTAAGCTCAACAAGGTTTGTGCTAGCACTATACTCAGCTGGGTTGATGCCTTAACTCTTGGACTAGTGAGTTATCGCATGCAGACTAACAGAAATACGCATCTAACATTGCATGAAATTCTTATTTGGGTCGAACCATGCCTGTGCCATACCGGAGGGGTCCCTACAAAGGACCATCTCTGGAGCAAATCTCACAATGGCTTGCGTTTCTCCCATAGGCAGCTTTCTGGTCTTCGTGTTGGTTGAACCTTTTTAACAACAAACGTAGCCTTCCCAAGCGAAACCCAGGCATCAAACCAAGAGTAGATATTCAGAGCAATTCACTGTTTTAAAAACTCAATCTAACAGGGCACACCTGGGCAACAAGAAACACATGTTAGTCAGGTGTTCCAATATTTCTGATCACTCGAAAAATGGATGGGTTCACGTAGGTAGACGTAGGTCATTTGTGTTTATCCAACGCTGTCCCATAAGACAATAATTTTGATTTTATCATCTGTAATCAATAAGTCAAACACCAATTTAATTGTACTTTTTTTTTCTTTCCTTCAGGTCCGGTGCTGTTTATAGGCAGATTGATGAATCCAGCAGAGGAGTAGAATAAATACTGCACACATTATGGCAAAAACAAAAGAACTGGCCTTGCCATTCCAATACTTTCAGATGGGACTGTATAAATATTCACACCACTTAAATGTTTTCAGTGTTGGATGTCGTCATCTTCAATTTAATACATATATCCATCCATTTTCCATACAGCTTATCCTACACAGGGCCGCGGGGGAGCCTGTAGCCTAACCCGGGGAACTCGGGGCACAAGGTGGGGGACACCCTGGACGGGGTGCCAACCCATCACAGCGCACAATCGCGCACACATTCACCACAGACAATTTTTGGAACAACAATCAGCATACAACGCATTTATTTGGACTGGTGGAGGAAACCTCTCTCAATAAATAAATAAATAAATAGACAGAGAGAGAGAGAGAGAGAGAGAGAGAGAGAGAGAGAGAGAGAGAGAGAGAGAGAGAGAGAGAGAGAGAGAGAGAGAGAGAGGAGCACGTGCTCAGCCAACCATGTGACAATCATGTTGCTGTAGGCAGGTGACGAAAAAACAACCGGAAAAGCTCTGAAGTCAGTGTCAGGATGGCCGAGCGGTCTAAGGCGCCAGACTCAAGATTCCAACCTTCCCCCTGGTGTAAGGAGGATTCTGGTCTCCGAATGGAGGCGTGGGTTCGAATCCCACTTCTGACATGGAAACATTTTGTATTCTTATGAAACATTATTAGTGAAATGTAAAATAAATAAATCTTAACAACGTATTTTCATTTGTATTTTTATATGTATACACTACATTGAAGTCAGGTAATGTTATAATGTAATATAATATGTAATGTGAGTGTGGTGAAAAGTTAAGTAGTTAAGAATATAACGGCTTATGAAATACTAAACAGATTTTTTTTTTCGTAATCTGGATTGGAATAAGTGTAATTTAGTGTAAAATTCGATTTTAACACCAAATTTACTGAAATATGAATCAAATAGGGCGTCATTTTCCCCAGCTCCCTGGAACGAGCTGTTAGAAACAATCGCATGAACTTAGCTCTGTGTTTACATCCACACTACTACACTGCCTCTGCCCTTTACACCCACAGATCGAATGAAATGATTAGATAATAATATGATGTACCTGGTATATTCTTGCAGACCTTTCACAAACCAAACCGCGTTTCTGTAAAAAGACATTCTGGAGTCTTCTGACCGTAAACACACTGACTGATATAACACACGCCTTCTACACTTACTGTTTCATAAGCATGACCATAACACACAACACGTGTCAATACTGGGAACTGTACTGCTGTAGATCTATATCTCAACCACAAGCCCTGTCTGCAGGAGTGAATGACTTGAAAATGAACTCAGATAACAAGGAAACGCTGTTGTTACACAAAAAAAATGTGCTGCACAACTTCCGGAAATGTCGCGGATAGGACTGTTCGAACTTCAGTGTCGACTCCGATTTGATTCTTAAGTACAGGCGTTGAATCTCGATGTTAAATACTGTCTGATGTTTGTAATTTGATGGGAGAAGAATTCGTGCAATAACATCAGAATCGCTTACTCTCTCACTTTACACCAGCTGTGGGTCAAATTGTCCGAATCTATTTCAGAGTATGGAATCGACTCTGAAGCTTTGGAATCGACTCACCGTTCTAGACTGCATGCAATGCTGCAGGTCCATGATATTACAACCTCCAGGGGTGTCTCAGGGTTACTATGGCATGCCTGTCGTACAAGCAGTCGAGCACTGTGGACTCATAAACACATGATAAACTATTAAACACAAGACAAAAAGACAAAAATGTATTTGCCTGGTCCTGCACCTTGCAAAATCAGTAATCCCTGCTTCATTACTACAAACAATTTATACTGTATAAGTTATTGATTTAGCTGATGTAATGTGTGACATACTTTGTTCTATTTTGTATGTTTAATCAATGTTGGATGCTATTGTATTTTTGTATTTTATTTATTTATTATTATTTTTTGAGCAAGGAATACGCAGTATTCACTACCATAAAAATACAACGTAACAGATACATTATATGGCCAAAAGTATGTGGACCCCTGGCCATGACACCCATATGTGCTTCTTCCACAAACTGTTGGAATCTCACAGCTGTATAGAATGTAGCATTACAATTTCCCTTCACTGCAACTAAGAGGCCCAAACCTGTTCCAGCATGACAAGAAGGTGGAAGAACTCGAGTGTCCTGCACAGACCCCTGACCTCAACCCCACTGAACACCTGGAGCCTCCTCATCAGCACCTGACCTGAACCTCACTAATGCTCTTGTAGCTGAATGAACACAAATCCCCACAGCCATGCTCCAGAATCTAGTGGAAAGCCTTCCCAGAAGAGTGGAGCTTATTATAACAGGAGGTTAATAAATCTGGAATGAGATGTTTAACAAACATATATGGGTACTTCTTAGGCCACAAAACTTACCATAATCTGAAAGGAGGGGATTTTCTAAAATAGAAGCATTTGTCTCCACCCTGCTCTAGTCTTCTTCACTACTAAAAATATCCTAATATGTTGCATAAGTTGTCTATCCTTTATAAGGAATCTGAGGAATCCTCTGCTCTTGTAGCCGTTCTGCCTCAAGGTTTGTGTATTCTGAGAAGATGCTTTTTTATTCACCACGTTTGTATAGAGTGGTTATTGGAGTTAGCATAGCCGTCCTGTCAGCTTGAAGCAGTCTGGCCATTCTCCTGTTTTTGTCTGTCACTGTGTAAACTCTAGAGACTGGGGTGTGTGTGTGTGTGTGTGTGTGTGTGTGTGTGTGTGTGTGTGTGTGTGTGTGTGTGTGTGTGTGTGTGTGTGTGTGTGTGTGTGTGTCAAGTCACTCATGTTACCTTCCGAAAATCTATCGGGGGAATCACCTGTTGTCAAAACCAAGAAACCCCGAACCGTGGAGAGAGTTTATAGGCAGAGTGATGAATCCAGCAGAGGAGTAGAGTAAATACTGCACACAGTATAGCAAAAACAAAAGAACTGGCCTTGCCATTCCAAGACTTCCAGATGGGACTGTATAAACATTCACACCACTTGAACGTTTCCAGTGTTGGATGTCGTCAGCTTCAATTTAATACATATATCCATCCATTTTCCATACAGCTTATCCTACACAGGGCCGCGGGGGAGCCTGTAGCCTAACCCGGGGAACTCGGGGCACAAGGCGGGGGACACCCTGGACGGGGTGCCAACCCCATCACAGCGCACAATCGCGCACACATTCACCACAGACAATTTTGGGAATGACAATAAGCATACAACGCATTTACTTGGACTGGGGGAGGAAACACCCGAAGCACGGGGAGAACATACAAACTCCATGCACAGAGGACGGAGGTGGACCAAGCAGCCAGCAGACCTCCCAAGGACCGATAAGCCAGCAGTCCAGGGTTCCGTTAGACTTTTCCACCCAGAGGTAGACTGTTAAAGGTAAAAGACTGGGCTTGTCCGGGATTTGAACCCGGGACCTCTCGCACCCAAAGCGAGAATCATACCCCTAGACCAACAAGCCAAACCAAGTGCCATTGCCTTGCAATAGACACTGCAAATGTATGTCTTTACAGCTCTGCAGGTTCACACTAAGCTGTTGAGATGGTTGCACAAGCTATTACAGCGAAAGAAGGTACAAGTCACTCATGTTTTCTTCTGAAAATCTATCTGGCTTTACTGCTTTCGCTCTATTCAAACAGGGCTTTAACTCAAATGTCTTGGACGATGGGAGATATTCCAAAGCAGGGTTGGTGATTCCCTGGAGAGTCACAACAAGCCATCTGCTATCATAACTAGCAAGAAAATCCTTTGTTTGCTTTATCCATGATTTACAACTACTGCAATAATTACATCAACTACATTCTGTTGGAAGGGAGACATCCACAAACAGGGTTCTTGGTGACTGATTTAGTCTCAGTGAGGTTGTTTTTCCTGAGAAATGGACAATTCCAAAGGAACTCAACATTAAGCAGCCAGAACTCGGACTTTACTTTGTCCTCATGATCTCTGTGCAAGATCGTCCGTTATTCCTACACTGGATCAGGGCTAAGGGGACACCATGGCTTAGCATACAACGCATTTCTTTGGAACGGGGGAGGAAACCCCCAAAGCAGGGGGATAACATGCAAACTCCACGCACACAGGACGGAGCCGGGATTCGAACCCACTAAAATGGAGGTGCGAGGCACACTTTTTAACCACTGAATATGCACATGAAGGTCTTTCGTTTAAAAAGCAAACTCACATGTCAGAAGTGGGATTCGAACCCACGCCTCCACTCGGAGACCAGAAACCTCTTTTTACCAGAGGAAGGTCTGAACCTTGAGTCTGGCGCCTTAGACCGCTCGGCCATCCTGACACTAGACAGGCTCCCTTTTTCCAGTTTCTACAACAGTTGCTTAGACTTTAAACTGGTCATCTAGATGGCTGCTTTTAATCTGGATAGTTCTAAATGGCAATCGGCGTTGACATCTTCAGAAAACAGTGAAACGAGTACTGCAACAACTAAGGATAAAACAAAGACTGGGATGTCTTTATCACCCTCAATCACAAGGAATGGTGGAAAGGGTGAATGGTACCCTTAAGGCTAAGCTCAACAAGGTTTGTGCTAGCACTATACTCAGCTGGGTTGATGCCTTAACTCTTGGACTAGTGAGTTATCGCATGCAGACTAACAGAAATACGCATCTAACATTGCATGAAATTCTTATTTGGGTCGAACCATGCCTGTGCCATACCGGAGGGGTCCCTACAAAGGACCATCTCTGGAGCAAATCTCACAATGGCTTGCGTTTCTCCCATAGGCAGCTTTCTGTTCTTCGTGTTGGTTGAACCTTTTTAACAACAAACGTAGCCTTCCCAAGCGAAACCCAGGCATCAAACCAAGAGTAGATATTCAGAGCAATTCACTGTTTTAAAAACTCAATCTAACAGGGCACACCTGGGCAACAAGAAACACCTGTTAGTCAGGTGTTCCAATATTTCTGATCACTCGAAAAATGGATGGGTTCATGTAGGTAGACGTAGGTCATTTGTGTTTATCCAACGCAGTCCCATAAGACAATAATTTTGATTTTATCATCTGTAATCAATAAGTCAAACACCAATTTAATTGTACTTTTTTTTTCTTTCCTTCAGGTCCGGTGCTGTTTATAGGTAGATTGATGAATCCAGCAGAGGAGTAGAATAAATACTGCACACATTATGGCAAAAACAAAAGAACTGGCCTTGCCATTCCAATACTTTCAGATGGGACTGTATAAATATTCACTCCACTTGAATGTTTTCAGTGTTGGATGTCGTCATCTTCAATTTAATACATATATCCATCCATTTTCCATACAGCTTATCCTACACAGGGCCGCGGGGGAGCCTGTAGCCTAACCCGGGGAACTCGGGGCACAAGGCGGGGGACACCCTGGACGGGGTGCCAACCCATCACAGCGCACAATCGCGCACACATTCACCACAGACAATTTTTGGAACAACAATCAGCATACAACGCATTTATTTGGACTGGGGGAGGAAACCTCTTTCAATAAATAAATAAATAAATAGAGAGAGAGAGAGAGAGAGAGAGAGAGAGAGAGAGAGAGAGAGAGAGAGAGAGAGGAGCACGTGCTCAGCCAACCATGTGACAATCATGTTGCTGTAGGCAGGTGACGAAAAAACAACCGGAAAAGCCCTGAAGTCAGTGTCAGGATGGCCGAGCGGTCTAAGGCGCCAGACTCAAGGTTCCAACCTTCCCCCTGGTGTAAGGAGGATTCTGGTCTCCGAATGGAGGCGTGGGTTCGAATCCCACTTCTGACATGGAAACATTTTGTATTCTTATGAAACATTATTAGTGAAATGTAAAATAAATAAATCTTAACAACGTATTTTCATTTGTATTTTTATATGTATACACTACATTGAAGTCAGGTAATGTTATAATGTAATATAATATGTAATGTGAGTGTGGTGAAAAGTTAAGTAGTTCAGAATATAACGGCTTATGAAATACTAAATAGATTTTTTTTTTCGTAATCTGGATTGGAATAAGTGTAATTTAGTGTAAAATTCGATTTTAACACCAAATTTACTGAAATATGAATCAAATAGGGCGTCATTTTCCCCAGCTCCCTGGAACGAGCTGTTAGAAACAATCGCATGAACTTAGCTCTGTGTTTACATCCACACTACTACACTGCCTCTGCCCTTTACACCCACAGATCGAATGAAATGATTAGATAATAATATGATGTACCTGGTATATTCTTGCAGACCTTTCACAAACCAAACCGCGTTTCTGTAAAAAGACATTCTGGAGTCTTCTGACCGTAAACACACTGACTGATATAACACACGCCTTCTACACTTACTGTTTCATAAGCATGACCATAACACACAACACGTGTCAATACTGGGAACTGTACTGCTGTAGATCTATATCTCAACCACAAGCCCTGTCTGCAGGAGTGAATGACTTGAAAATGAACTCAGATAACAAGGAAACGCTGTTGTTACACAAAAAAAATGTGCTGCACAACTTCCGGAAATGTCGCGGATAGGACTGTTCGAACTTCAGTGTCGACTCCGATTTGATTCTTAAGTACAGGCGTTGAATCTCGATGTTAAATACTGTCTGATGTTTGTAATTTGATGGGAGAAGAATTCGTGCAATAACATCAGAATCGCTTACTCTCTCACTTTACACCAGCTGTGGGTCAAATTGTCCGAATCTATTTCAGAGTATGGAATCGACTCTGAAGCTTTGGAATCGACTCACCGTTCTAGACTGCATGCAATGCTGCAGGTCCATGATATTACAACCTCCAGGGGTGTCTCAGGGTTACTATGGCATGCCTGTCGTACAAGCAGTCCAGCACTGTGGACTCATAAACACATGATAAACTATTAAACACAAGACAAAAAGACAAAAATGTATTTGCCTGGTCCTGCACCTTGCAAAATCAGTAATCCCTGCTTCATTACTACAAACAATTTATACTGTATAAGTTATTGATTTAGCTGATGTAATGTGTGACATACTTTGTTCTATTTTGTATGTTTAATCAATGTTGGATGCTATTGTATTTTTGTATTTTATTTATTTATTATTATTTTTTGAGCAAGGAATACGCAGTATTCACTACCATAAAAATACAACGTAACAGATACATTATATGGCCAAAAGTATGTGGACCCCTGGCCATGACACCCATATGTGCTTCTTCCACAAACTGTTGGAATCTCACAGCTGTATAGAATGTAGCATTACAATTTCCCTTCACTGCAACTAAGAGGCCCAAACCTGTTCCAGCATGACAAGAAGGTGGAAGAACTCGAGTGTCCTGCACAGACCCCTGACCTCAACCCCACTGAACACCTGGAGCCTCCTCATCAGCACCTGACCTGAACCTCACTAATGCTCTTGTAGCTGAATGAACACAAATCCCCACAGCCATGCTCCAGAATCTAGTGGAAAGCCTTCCCAGAAGAGTGGAGCTTATTATAACAGCAAAAGGAGTAATAAATCTGGAATGAGATGTTTAACAAACATATATGGGTACTTCTTAGGCCACAAAACTTACCATAATCTGAAAGGAGGGGATTTTCTAAAATAGAAGCATTTGTCTCCACCCTGCTCTAGTCTTCTTCACTACTAAAAATATCCTAATATGTTGCATAAGTTGTCTATCCTTTATAAGGAATCTGAGGAATCCTCTGCTCTTGTAGCCGTTCTGCCTCAAGGTTTGTGTATTCTGAGAAGATGCTTTTTTATTCACCACGTTTGTATAGAGTGGTTATTGGAGTTAGCATAGCCGTCCTGTCAGCTTGAAGCAGTCTGGCCATTCTCCTGTTTTTGTCTGTCACTGTGTAAACTCTAGAGACTGGGGTGTGTGTGTGTGTGTGTGTGTGTTTGTGTGTCCGTGTGTGTGTGTGTGTGTGTTTGTGTGTTGAAGCGCTTGACCTATATATTTTATGCATTGTGTGATTGACTGATTCTGTGATTGACTGACTGGATAATTGCATATATGTGCATGTTTGTAGTGAAGGAGAGTGTATGTACAATCTGTTAGGACATTTAAAGAAGGCTTTGATCCAAGCTGAAAAATTCGTCCCAATTTGTACTAACAACACAACCGAAAGCAAGTAAAAATACATTTGGCTAAGTGCTGTAATTGGCCAGGTCAATCTTGTTTACAATTCTCCACATGGTTTAAAAACACTGATGAGTGCCCTCTACAGGCGCAATGTCGCATTTGCAATTATTGAAGGTGGAATTATTACAAAAGATGCAGCCCGGTGTTAGCCACCTTAGCGTTTCAGTATTACAATCGTTCAGCAAGAAGAGTAAGGAGATCTGGCTGGTCTCGAAATCCCTGATTTTTCTGTGGATCTAATGGCAAAACAAACGAACTAAACTACTCACTAACGTTTAGTCAGCTGCAAAGGCGTTAACACAGCTAATAAGAAAATCATAAAACTGAATTTTCCAACAATAACCTTAGCTTATATCCATGAACAGAAGGCACCAAAATAGCACAGCTGCTGAAACTTGGGGGTTTAAGTAATATTTAACTCTAATCTGTTATATATCTGGCATTTTTAGCATTGACGTTAGCTCCCTTTTCACCTATTACCGAGCTAATATTTTAAGTACTATAGTCACTTTTCCACGAAGTGCTTGGCTGACAAAGCTTTTATCCTGTTCGTTTTCCCTGATAAATATTAAAACTAGCGCTATTCTTAAATACTTTAGCATTAACAGTCATAACCGCTGTGTGTTTTTCAGTGTCAGGATGGCCGAGCGGTCTAAGGCGCCAGACTCAAGGTTCAGACCTTCCCCCTGGTGTAAGGAGGATTCTGGTCTCCGAATGGAGGCGTGGGTTCGAATCCCACTTCTGACATGACCTTTTTTTTTTTTTTTTTTCTTTAATATAAAAAAATCCCACTTATGAATATTAAACAAATAAAGTTACACCAAGGCTTGTAAAAGTATTTTTTTTAACACTGGCCCAAATTACACTACATTAAAATACACAATTTGCTGTTGTAAATGAGGAAATCAAGGAATAAGGACACACATGACAATTCTTGTTGTTGTTGTTGTTGTAGTAGTTGAAATAATGGGGTATATCTACATTTAGCATTTGAGATTTCTACTGGTTTCCACTGGGTTTCAATTTATGGTCTGTAATGGAAGCATGAAAAGTATCATTCTTAATGACTCCTAATGGCTCTGGGATTCTATTTGTTTATTGTGTTTATTGAGGTAAAGAGTGTAAGCATATCCCACTGCAGCCACCTGTTGTTACTGTATATATTAAACAGTATAGTACAGTATATTGTATATTGTCAATATAGTAACCTGTATTCATATACACATACAGTACATCACACATAGAAATAAACATTATAGACATACACATATATACATTACAGACATACAGAAGAGTGACCAATTAAAACCAACATGAAGTGTTTTAGGCCACCATGAGTCAACAGAACAGCTTTAAAACATACTTTAAAAAATATGTATTAATTTTTTTCAATGCATGGCATTTATTTCTATGAATACACAGTATTCAGTCATGTGCGGATAGAAAAGACTATAAAATAGTTTCACGAAATTTCAAGGTTTACCCAAGTTATTAAAAGAACACAATAGCATCCAATACTGGTCAAAAGTACAAACTTCAATAAGGTTTTTGCAGCACATTTTGGAAGTAAATGAGCAGCATTTCATTACTTTTTATTATTATTATTATTATTATTATTATTATTATTATTATTATTATTATTATTATTATTATTATTATTATTATCTCCTAATTTCATCTCCTGGCAGCTCTTCTCATTTGGAGTCGGGTGCACTTAGGACACGCTCCATCTCGGAAACATGAAGTGTGGAAACAAGCTCTACATGCTAGAGAGAGAGAGAGAGAGAGAGAGAGAGAGAGAGAGAGAGAGAGAGAGCATGAGTTTCTGAACATTAAAAATAACTTGTTTGGTTTAAAAGAAAATCCCACTTATTTGTAATACACTCACTGAGCACTTTATTAGGAACACTTGTACACCTACTCATTCATGCTATTACTGAATGAGTTAATCATATGGCAGCAGTGTAGAGTAGTGTCATTGATGGACATTTGTGAAGCAGAGACATGAAGTTTACCTTTACTAAATTCTACGATTAAATGTTCTGTCTTGACACTCCATGTGTCTGTGGTAAGTTTAATTGACCCTCACTCTCAATCAGGAACAGCATCTGACCCTGAGCAATTCTCATCCTCACTATTAAACAGCATCAGTACTTAAAATGGTTATCACCTTCAATAGTAGCAGTACCTTGAGTGATTCTCTTCCTCAATAAGGATCAGCATCACACTTGAGTGACTATCATCCTCAAGAGGGAGCAATATCAACACTTTTGAATGGTAGTCCTTCCCCACAGAACAAGGTATCAGTATGCATTGCAAACACTGTACAGAAAATGCACTGAGATGTGCAAAAGGAAGTGTTGCAAACACTCGTGACAACTTTGATATATGGCTTCCACTAGTTCCTGAAAGAAACTACCCTTGCAATTTGAACATAATGAAGCAGAACGGTGGTTCTATTACTTGAGTGGAGAACATCTTGGTCACTCAGTGTAATGTAGTGTTGACCGTTTATAGGCAGCACACAAGTGACGTCACGGTCACGAACTTCGCTATTAGTACTCGGCTAGGAAATCATTGCAAGGGAAAACTCTGACTAATTCTGAAGTATATTTCCATGGTGGTCCTCCACTTAGTCGTAGAATCATAGTTTCATTATGCTTTTTATTACACCTCAGCATTTTTCTCTCATCGGAAGAGAAGTTTGTTAGCTTGTAGGAACGGAATCTACCCAGAAGGCATTGAGTTATATTGACACAATGTGAAAAAATGGTCAATGAAGAAAAATAAGAATGGCTTTGGTCAAATATGATTTATTTTTAAAACACTGCAATGTGCCTAGTGATGTGATGTCACTGGGGTTGGTGTGGTGTAAGAACTTAATTTAAGTACTTAAATACTTAAATTAGCTCTTTTTAAAAAGAAAAAAAAGTTGCCTGTGTGTTTTTCTTACTATATTACCTCCTTTAGACTCCTTTTTAGACTGATGATATTCTTAGTCCGTGACCTAGTGAACCGGTATCAGGGTGTATTTATTGATAGAGACCTCAAAGCACTTCTGTAAGTCGTTCTGGATAAGCGCGTCTGCCAAATGCCATAAATGTAAAGGTAAATGTAAATGTGTCATTGGGGTCAGTGGGAGGTCACCTTGGCAGCGTGTGCAGATGTCTGTTTGGAAAGGGAAGAGCACATCCTTTCCACGGCAGAACTCACAGATAAAGCCTTTGGCCTGGCATAGCTAGAGAGCGAGAGAGAGAGAGAAAAGGAGAAAAAATGATAGCAGTTATGTTAAACCAGAGCATCAGAGGACCTTAGAATGACCTTTGAAACAAGAATATGTTTGGTGTCACAAATTAAGCACACTTCTTGTTTAATACTAGTGTTCAATCTCAAAAATTCAGAACTCAGGCAAAGAATAACTTTCAAAACTGTCATGGATTCCGACTTTGCTCGAGGAGCTGGTTTCTGTTTTGGTCTTGTCTCCACCCACTATTTCTTTATTTGCTTATTACATGATTGTGTGCACCTGTTTAGGGTTAGGTCTTGATTAGTTTGCCCCTCTTGTGTCTTTGTTTGTTTGTGAAGTTTTGTCATTTGTAAATGTGCGTTTCTGAGCCATGGTTATCCATATTTCCTTGTTCCTTGTTTTCTACTTCTAAGTTCCTAATTATACTTCCTGGTTTTGACCCATGCCTGTTTTCGTGTTTATATGAATATGGATTACTCTTGTTTATACTGTCTGCCTGTGAATTGACCCCTACCTGGAATTACCACAACCATTACTGGAATTACCCTAATAAACATCATGCTGTGTACACACAGTTGCATACACACACGTATGTTACAACTACTTTCATACTTTCAACTACTTACATCATTTTAATCCTGTCTGAGTTTGGTACACACCTCACAAGCCTCCACGTGGTTTGTTGCAGATCGCATCACAGCCTTTGCCGTGGTAAGAAGTTGACCCCTTTTGATCTTGACGAGGTCATCCATGGCGAAAAGGTGGAGGTCCTCGCTCAGGTGCGATGGAATCTGCTGGAACTCGGCCAGGACCCTGCATGTATAAAGAATGAGGTCGCACATGCGAGTCACAAATCACAAGATTCATATTGCAGGTAGACATGTTAGTCAAGAAAAAATAAGAAAATACCTAAAAGAAAGACAACAAACAAACAAACAACAAAAAAGAGGACCGAGAACTAGGGCTAGGAGTGGGAAAACTAACAAAAATGTTTTAAAAAACTGGAAGACTTGGAACACACAGGAAACTAGAAACACATACAATACTTTGATAACAGCAGACTGGAGGGGATGCTGATCATGGGGCGGCACAGTACTGCAGCCTCTATAGGAAAAGACAGCATGGGGGGACATAGACAGGGCCAGGGACATTATAGAGATAAGACTGGAATGCATGCAATACTTTGGAATAACACGTAAGACTTAAGGCAATATATGGGTCATTCTATAGAAGTGCAAGATTGAACCAAGATCAATCAAACGCCGTGTGACATGGCTATTGTATATGATGCCCCAACCTTAATATAACCAGAAACTTAGCAGCTTATCACTGAATTTGAAAATTCAACTGTAGATTGGGATTTACTCATTTCTGAGCAGTTTTTTGTTGTTGTTTTTTTTTTGTTGCTGTTTTTTTACGATTTTTTTTTTTTTTAACCATATAGCCAACTTTACCCTTCAGATAGTCTGCATGCTCTTAGCAGCTTCTTAATGGAGATCAGCTGCTCCTGGATCTCCTGGAAGAGAAGAATGCAAGTGTGAAAAATGAGAGGAAGGTTTAGAGTTTTATTAGTAATATCCTATAACGGTACACTGACTCTTAGAATGCATAAAGCTAAAGATGAGTATAAAAACATTTTAAAAATATACAGAGCTGAGTGGATACTTTGCACTGAATGAATGTCCATAGTCTCTAGGGTGTATTTGTACAAATACAGCAGCCGTATTCATCGGCAGGGATGTACTCTGGGCAGTAGAGTCCGATGCTGATTTTGGCATCTACGTGACACAGACAGGCTGCTGCACCAGAGCTGATACAGAGGATTATGGGATATACAGGACAACAAAATGCCTCCCTCTTCAAAATGAATAAATTTCCCTTCTTTTCATGGGCACTTCAATGTTGTGGAACTTCCACAAAACAAGTTATTTCCTGCTAACACTGAGGTTGTAACAGCTATAAACTGTTGTTCCCACACCAGCCTCTGTTTTCTCTCTCTCTTGAAGTTAATAAGATAATAAAATACAGCTTGTCATGTTATATGTCAGAAGACTTAAAGTTACAGCTTCATCTCTGACTGTTACAAAGCATTGACACTGGAGGAGTACTGTAGAAATGACAATATATTAGTACAAACGCATTAATATAAAAATGTATTTTGAATTACAGCTGGAACAACTGTCAAACCCTGCAAAGTTACTGAAAATTAATCAACGTCTTCTGAGAATCTGATCAACAATTTTGTGGGATAAAGAGGTTTAAATAGGCAGCATTCCATGCTAACAAACCATTCAGACTCTATGCTTTCCTGCCTCTGAATACAACCTGGGCAAGCAGCATTTGTTACATTTTAGACACAATCATAGTCATGAATAGAGTGAAACTGTTGCTACATCAGTACTCACTTCCAACAATTTGATTCGTTACCCCTTTGTTTGCCCTGTTTATACATATGCTGACTTTTCCACTCTTTTATGCATTTTTATTAGTCTTTCTTGTAGAAAAGTCATTAGAATTATTAATGTATGTGTCATTTGGATTTAGTTGTGGCAATTCAAAGGTAAAAAAAATATTACCCTGAATTTCTGCAGCTCCTTGGCCTGGGAGTACAGGTTCTTGGCTACATCGGTGATCTTAAACAGTGGCTTTTCCCAAATGGACTCCAATAGCTGCTTGGAAAACTGGCACACTGGGTATCGTCCAAAATCCCAGTGTCTCAAAACACGTGCTGGGATTATGGCTTCGCCTCCGCCATGGCAACCATCACAAAAATACTTGCCCAGGTAGTCACAGTATCGCAGCCTCTTCATGTACCCTAGAGGACAAATGTGAAAATAGAACAGGAACACATCTGAAACAGACTTCTACAGCCAGGTTTCCATTCAAGTACTTTTTTTTTTTGGAAAAATGTTTTAGCAATTTGAAATACTTGCCACCATAGTCAGTGGAAATGCCATTTAACTGCAATATTATCCAGATATTGACAAACATTTTTCAATTCACTTTTGGCTAGCTTTGATTCACATAGCTAATTTTGTTGATATGTGAAATTTTGCAAGAAACTGTAGTGGAAAAACACTGCAATTGTGAATAAATGCTGTGTCATTTGGCATTATCAATCCACAGGCGCATCTGCTACAACAAACCAAATACACTAGCCGGAAAAGTGGGATGCCTGAGCCACATACAGTGAGAATTTGCACCCATCAGTGAGAATTCACATACATCAGACTGTCTGATGACTAGCGGGCCTCTGAGTCCATAGTGAGACACCTAGGACAGGATGCAGGATGGATGTCCACCAAACAGGTTAATGGATGTTGCCAGTTGTGGTTTGCACAATCCATGCTTCCGGACATGTGCAATCAACCATGCAAAGACTACCTTATGTACCAGGGTCACTCTTTAGGCTTGTGGCCAAAGCAGCCCTGGAAAGAAGAACACAGGTTTCAGACCCAGAAACCAGAACACCTGAATGGATCAGCCAGATGTACCCTCAAAATGCCATAATTTTGGTTTATCGGCTAGGCACCCACATAAGTTTAGCTGGCCTTGCATCGGACTAGATTCTGATGTCTACCATTGGTAGTCTACCCTTTGGAGCCCAGCCCCAATCAAGTGGCAGTTCACGGGAATTTATTTTCCTCTGGACAGAGGGACAATCAGAAGGGTAGATCCCATAGTCAAATTAATTTGTTCTACTTCATGTACTTCTCAGTTCAGAAGAAGAACATTAGTGTTTGTCTGATTCTTTAAAGCCCCCTGTCATGTATGTAAGGCTATCAGATGCTAATTATGTTGTGCACCCACTGACAGGGTCACATCAGTGAACCTGTCCAATGCCCCTTCATGCCATAATGCTCTGGAACCCAGGTTTTTGGGGTTGACTTTCAAGGACAAGCATTCCAATTCAACGCCTTATCCTTTGCTCTCTCTCTACATCCTAGGGTGTTCACAGAATGCATGCAAGTAGCCCCATCATCTTTCATCTTTGATGTCATAAAGGTACAGACATTCTTGGACAAGGGGTTCAGATGGGTCTCCACCCAGGAGTAGGCCATTCCAAACAAATCCCCCTCCTCGTGCACATTACATTTCTCAGTTTCAATGTGAACTTGGAAATATCCCTAGTACCAAAACAGGCCAAATGATTAATTGCAGTGGGAATGCCAGCCACCTTGTCATCCCAATGTGTGGCTGATATTATCACACTTGCCAGTCAGTTTAGGTAGGCTGCAATGGGTGGTTCCAGCTCCTGCTAAGAATGCTTAGACTATACAAAACAAAGAAGTGAGTTCAACCTGCAACTAAACCCCAAATGCCACAGAAAGAGATGAATCTTGGTGAGAACAGCATGAGCTCCAACTCTCTAGAGGCAATGTGTTAGAATTGAGGGCGGCCTGGCTGGCCCTTAAGTTATTCCTTTGTTGAGACACATCCTGATCTGCTCCAACAACACAGTGGTGATCAGGTACATAAATCACCAGAGTGACACTTACCAGCTGGGTTAGCACAGTGGCGCAAGTGGACATCCTGTTGAAGCAGAGCTTACTCCAAAGAGAGTGACATTTGCACCCAGAGGTGGTGCAACAGATCTGGGAAATTTGTCCAGGCACAGATGGACCTCTTTGCCAATGCTTAGTCGATTCACCATTGAATGTGGTTCTCCCTATGGCCTCTCTGGAACAAGATACATTAGCCGACAATTGACCTTGTGACCTACTGTATATGTTCCCACATCCTTCACTGATTCTGCCCATGCTGCACAGCATTCAGCAATGGAACCACAAGGTTCTGTTAAAAGCCCCCAAAAGAGTCAGTGAGACCCTGGTTCCCACTCCTGGTCTAGTGGCTGAGACACCCTGGGAAATCCTTCCTGGGCAGGCTTATTGTCATAGACAAAAGGAAAGCTGTGGCACCCCACCCAGGCTATCTGGACTAGAAGCCTAGTCCTACCTTTATGTGCCATTCCACAAGGAGTGTTTCTGCACTACTTGGAGGTGTGCCATTCCCGTTCTGCACTGGGTGTCACTGTGCACATTTCTAGGCTCTACAAGGTCAGCAATGCCCCTCCTAGTTGAGTGAGTATGGCGATCATATCCTAGCACACTTCCAGTCCTAGGCAGGAAAAGTTTGCCAGCTATATAAACTCTTCCCCAAGTGGTTAGAAGAGGTGAAATAGAATGCTAGTTAAGTATGTAACCATGGTCCTGTGAATATAGTATAACTGCCAAGTTCTCTGTTACTCCGAACCAACACCAAGCCGGTGGCAACTCACTGAGAAGGTTCCAGGGACAGGTGGCCACTTATTACTTGTGGTAAGGTCTCAACATGGGTCCTCACAAGCACTGGCATCCAATCATCCAGGAATGGTTGAAGCAGGAAAGTTTGTGATAACATTTATTAACATTTATTATAGACTAAGTTTACTAAAATATCTATAGACTGATCTATAGATCTGTAGACTGAACCATGGCAAACTCATATACTTAAAAAACGAATTATAATAAGCTACATCACATGAAACTATCTATTTTATGAAGTGCACTTTCTTATTTGGCCAGTAAATGTTGTAAATTACTGCCCTTACAAATTTTTTTTTAACAACACTGTGTATCTATTAGGCGCGAATATATATATATATATATATATATATATATATATATATATATATAATATTATATTATATTATATTATATTATATTATATTATATATATATATACAGATCAATGGTTTGCTCCAGTAGCCTGACTTCACACTGCCACTGTCCAGTTTATCGCATGACCACTTCTAATTCAAATCTGAATACAGATACAGACAGTGCCATTGTGTTACACCCCTAATGCGTATAGCTATAGTGCATATTCTAGCTATAGAACATCAGCCAATTTAAACAATTTGCCAATTGGTAAACCAGATAAAATTCTTTCCATCAACACTCTTTGATATTCATTATTTTATCTGAGTGCTTACTGTGACAGATGGACCTGTGACCATACATCAGTTTTAACACTGAGAAATTGTCATCAGCAAGTTGGTTAATAAATGGATGATTTTTACAACTGTGTATTGAAATACAGCGCAAAGCTATTTTACCTTCATCATTTATCTAACACAAACGTTTGTGATTCAACCAAAATGGACTTACGTGGCTCGATTTCTGTCCCACAGCCAGCACAAAGGAATTGCTGAGAGGCAATGACGTCACTGCGCCTGTGTAATACGAAATGAAATGAAATAAAATAAAATAAAACGGTCGACCAAAAATGCACTCAAAGCATAAAGTCACCACAAACAACGAATGTGTCCACCTTGCAAAAATAATCCACATGTGGATGTTACATACAGATAGAACTAGTATATATTAAAATAAGAAAATATTTGTATATGCAGCGATTTCTGAATCACCTCTGTGTCGGATTCACACTGGATATTATCTGAAATTGGGGTGGAGTCCACATCAGTGTCCCCCTCATTCGGCTTTTCTGAAGGATCTCGTCACTCAAGCTGGCTTCGCCTCCTGACGCCATGCAGACAGTAACCAGGGGAAACTGTAAGCAAAATAAAGTTAGTTGTCAGCACATTGGACTTCAGTGGTCTCAGAACACTACTAAAAGTTATCTTTTAATTCATTTGTTATAAAGCAACTACTTTATAAGAAATTAATTAAAAATCCTGTTATTCCTTACATAATGGGCCAAAACATGTGTTCTTACTTACTAAAAGCAGTAGTGACAATAAAGTACATGAAGTGTATCGGTCATTAAGAGAAAAAAAATTCTAGACACAGTGTGTTTGGAACCTACTTCTTGTATGCTACTCTAATTATATGAAATATTTAGTTTCAGTGGTGTGTGAACAAGATATTCAGTGAGATTTCATGTGATTTCCATTTTATAATTATTTTTTTTTTTACTGAATAAAGAGAATCTGCTGAGTAGAATACTGTGTTAGTGTTTGATGACATATAAACAGGACTCAGGTGTGGTTGTTCTTCAATCTGGCTGTTTATGTTGTACAGGAAATTATTAGACTACTGAGTAAAATGGAATACAATTAATATAAAATGAATAAAAATATACTTGTTTTTATATAATATAATCATTTACTAAAAATGACTGAAATTACTGCAAAGTTTGTGGGAGCACTTTGAATGTGTGTGTACGTGTGCACGCGTATGTGTGTGTGTGTGTTTGTGCATGTGTGTTCACATTCTCACTTCCCCTAGCAGCTCTTCTGAGGAAATGCACCACCTCTCAAGTTCCGTGAGCAGGTTCTGTGCGAGAATTTCTGCGGAACATCTGATGCACGCAAACATAAACAGACTTGAGAATCAAGAACAAGCAAAAACTTGTCGCATGTAAATCATTATAACAGAATATCATACGTACCTGTGGACTAAAGTCTGGGAACTTCTGTTTGAAGAGAGTCTATGGTCACAGAGTTCTGACAAAAACAGCAACAACAACAAAAATAACAACAAAAAAACTTTTTAAAATGATTAGAAATTAAAGTTACAGTAAAGTGTATAACTGAGTTAATAGTGAGGTCGGAGTTTGACATGTTTACAACAAAAAGAATTGACAGGTTTTGAGTGTACAGTGAAATGTACAATAAAGTTTATAAGACTACAGTTAATAGATTTATGGTTTATGAAAGTTAATAAGACTAATAATGAAGCAGGGAAGTCTTCAGGGATGTTTACTGCAGATTTAGTATCAAGACCTGTGGGAAGTTTACAGGTTAAATGTGTTTACATTAATGTTTGTGACTTCATTGTGAGGTTTGAGTATACAAAACTTCCAATTAGAACCAAAAAAGGGTTTTTCAGCCTTATGCCATAGGAGAACTCTTTTAAGTTGTTCAAAGAACCTTTTACTCTCAAGTTCTTTAGAGAACCTTCTATTCACTGGTACTTTAAAGAACCCACAAATGGTTCTTCACAGCAGTGCCACAAGGAACTATTTCATCTTAAGTTCTCTAAAAAACACCCTTAGTAACTGATTTAAGGAACCAAAATAAGGTGCTTAAGAGTGATGCCAGGAGTACCTTTTCTAGAAAAAAACCCTTTAGCCTGTTAAGGGATGATACCTTGCATATAATGTATAATGAAGCATAAAGAACTTTTTAAATCTCCACAGAACCATATAGCTCAACTCAAGAACCCTATACAATAAAAAATGATTATTGACAAGAAGACTGTTCTTTGCAGAACCTGTGGTGTTATAAAGAACCATTTATTTTTAAAAGTGAATGATGTTTACAGTGAAATTTACATGAAGAATTAAATGTTTTACTGTAAAGTTTAGGACCTCATTGTGATGTTTGATTTCACTGTGAAGTTTACAGTAAAGTTGTTAATGGTAGGGTAAAGTTTACATCGAGGTTATGAGTTTACAGTGAAGTTTAAAAGTTTATACTGATGATAAATGCACAGTGGAGTAATTTAGAGTTACAACAAGCTTATGAGTTTACAGTAAAGTTTACAGAGCAGGTTATGAATTTATAGTGGCTAGTCTGAAGCTTTTACATTGATGTTTATGAGTTTACCATGAATGTTTAGGTTGTGTAGTTGAGTATGAGTAGAAAAACCAGCAGAGAAAGATGTATGATTATGCAAGAAGCAGAGCAAAACGAAAAGCTTTCACCAGCAGGTGAAACTGAAACGCATTTGAGTACAACTCAAAAACAACTGGAGCCAAAAAAATCACTGCTGAGTTAATAATGTGTTAACAATTGTTTATTACAAATTGCAGTTTTTTCCCCTCAAATTCCAGTGCAAATTATATTAGAATTTAGTTTGCAATTTCAAACATATCAAAACAGGCACATCATACCCCTACATCTTCTATATCACTTTGCTAAATGTAGAGTAACCCAAATCAGAGTGATCTGATCTTCACCTTCGTAGCCACTGTCAGTTGAGGAAAAGGAGTCTGAATGTTTTTGGGACACAGCCCACCTTGCTGCCTCTAGAACCTCCAGCACCATATCCACAACTACAAAGTGAGCATTCTCCTACACACACACACACACACACACACACACACACACACACACACACACACACACACACACACACACACACACACACACACACACACACACTTATTAGTTGGCACAATGTTACACAAACCAGAAACAGTTCTGTTCACACATACCTGGTCGAGGTCCACACTGTTCCTGTAGAAAGCTTCAGAGATTTGCTCTTCATGTTCAGCACCTTCAACACCAATTCACAGAGTGTGCATAAAAGTATGGACGTGTGCTTGCATGTCATTTACTTACTTATAATTACTCACTACTTATTATAGAGCTTTACAGTACTACAAGGCCAGTGTACAATATAACAGGAAGCTATTTATGGTTAATTTTGTCAAATAAATCCAGTTCAACTGCAACCATGCTCCTGTAGCTGCTAATCATTTTATATTGTAATTAAATAGCAGATTAATTGATTAAAAATAAGTAAACACCTCCTCTGTTGCTCCTATCCAGCTTTACAGAAATAATGTGTGTGTGTGTGTGTGTGTGTGTGTGTGTGTGTGTGTGTGTGTGTGTGTGTGTGTGTGTGTGTGTGTGTGTGTGTGTGTTAGTAAACCTTGCTCACCTGAGCTCAGACATTTGTTCAAGCAGGTTATGGTTCCTTTTCCCAGTTTTGAGGTGCCAGTGTTTAAAAGATCACTTTCCTCACATGAAGAAGATTGGGACTCGTAAGATCTGTCCGAGAGGTTTCTATGCTTGTCAGAACATTTTTCATCCTTCACAGTTGCTGGAGCACAGTGTGTATCCAAATGCAAGACTTGAGAAATCCTCTGAGCTGAAGAAGTAGGAATTGTTTGTTCTTCTGGAAAGTTGTTCTGGAGCGTTTTTGAAACAGAGGGAAGTCCAGCTAAAGAAAATTCATCCCCCTTTTGAAAGTCTTCATCGGAGTGTTCATGGAAAACTCTCCTTCTATTATTTGAAGCTGTTGAAGGCGGCTTCTTCATTTTCTTCGCTTGACGGCGGGATATGACAGGACTGCTCCTGGGTAGGTAGTAACATCCCTCATCTTCAGATTCTCTGGAAACGGAGTCTTGTCCATCTGGGAAGTTTCCAAATAGAGGCTGGAGGTCCCTCTGTTTTCCCTGGTCATCTTCCACAATTTGATTTTCTACTCGCATCATGAAATTGGCAGAACCGTAGCCATTAGTATCAGGGAAAGAGTCCGAAAGACTCATTCTGAAGAAATGGAGGGAAACAGAGAACACTGTTAGGAGGAATAGTCAGAAGAGACAGAAGTGCTGCTCGTGTAATCAAAAGAGTACTGGTAAGATGCTAAAAGATCATCTGGGGTCTTTAGTATAATGGAATGATGGGGGCGCATGAGAATAAAATGACAATTTTACACATAGCCAAATAGACGTATTGTAAAAACCTAACAATATACAGTACAATCGGTAATTAGAAACAAAATGTTTACGTTCCACAAGAGAACGCTAAGTGACAATACAAAGCAATGTATGTAAGAGATAAAAAACTTGGGCTCATGTGTGATTGGGCTCTCCATGATTTTCTTCAAGCTCTGACATCTTTTATGCTCAACCCGTTCTGTCAGTGGAGTTTGTTTGAAAAGGAGTGACTGGCTAACCTTAACAAGCTACTTGGCGTGCTAGCTAAGGTCATACAGCCAATAAATTGTTGTGAAATTTAGCTAGCGTTAAATGCTATCACTTTGTTCATACACATTGGTTTACTGGTTGTAATATCAGTACACTGAGCTAGTTTAGACATCAAAATGAGCAACATACCAGAAAAACTGTAAAGAAATCCCCAATGAGGACCTGAGAGCTTCCATTTTGGAATGTGCGCGCACATTCATGAGGCTCAATTGTCATGTCCAAAACTGTCAATCACCTCATCAAACGCACCCATTTATTTATCATCAAGTAACTTCGATTAGATGCATTCGTTGTAAAGAAAAGTATTGGGGGAGATATCAGGGTCAACTGACTTTATACAACCCCATTTCCATAAAAGTTGTTTTTTTCTAAAATGCAATAAAAACAGAAATCTGTGATTTGTCAAGTCTCTTGAAACTTTAATTAACTGACAAAAGTACAAAGAAAAGATATTCAGTGTTTTCACTGACCAACTTTATTTTGTAAATATAAACAAATTTAGAATTTGATGCCTTCAACACACTCAAAAAAAGTTGGGACAGAGGCATGTTTAACGCCGTGTTACATCACCCTTCCTTTTAATGACACTTTTTAATGGTTTGGGAACTGAGGATACTAATTGTTGCAGTTTTGCAAATGGAATTTTTGCCCATTCTCGCTTGATACCAGACCTCAGCTGCTCAACAGTCCTTGGTCACCATTGTCTGATTCTCCTCTTCATGATGCCCCATAGGAGACAGATCTGGACTGCTGGCAGGCCAGTCAAGCACACGCACTCTGTGTCTACGAAGCCACGCTGTTGTAGCACGTGCAGAATGAGGCCTGGCATTGTCCTGCTGAAATAACCATGGACTTCCTGGGAAAAGACGTTGCCTTGTTGGCAGCATATGTCTCTCTAAAATCCCAATATAGGCCTCCATGGTACCTTCACACGTATGCAGGTCACCCATGCCGTGGGCACTGATGCACCCCCATACCATCACAGATGCTGGCTTTTGTACCTTTCACTTACATATAACAGTCTGGTTGGTCTTTTTCATCTTTGGCACAGAGAAGTTGATGTCCATTTTTCCCGAAAACAAGCTGAAACGTGGACTCATCTGACCACAGCACACGTTTCCACTGCCTTTCAGTCCTTCTGAGGTGAGCTCGGGCCCAGAGAACTCACCGGCGTTTCTGCATAGAGTTGATGTGTGGCTTCCTCCTTGTGTAATAGAGTTTCAGGTTGCATTTCTGGATGCAGCGGCGGACTCTGTTAAGTGACAACAGTTTTCCGAAGTACTCCTGAGCCCATGTGGTTATATTTATCACAATAGTATGATGATTTCTCAGGAAATGCCGCCTGAGGGCTCAAAGGTCACCAACATTCAACAGTGGTTTCTAGCCTTGCCCTTTACGCAATGAGATTTCTCCGGATTCCCCGAATCTTTTCACAATATTATGCACTGTAGATAGTGAAAGACCTAAATTATTTGCAATCTTGTGCTGAGCGATTGCTGACTGACAATTCTCTCATGAAGTTTGGCACAAATTGGTGAGCCACGACCCATGGTTGAGCTTTTGGTGGATACTCCTTTTATGTCCAATCCTGATACCCTCCCCTGTTACCAATTAACCTGATCCTTCAAAATGGTGTTACTTGAATATTATATTAACTTTTCAGTCTTATTTTACCTCTGTCCCAACTTTTTTTTGAGTGTGTTGAAGGCATCAAATTATAAATTTGTTTATATTTACAAAATACAATTAAGTTGGTCAGTGAAAACATTGAATATCTTTTCTTTGTACTTTTGTCAGTTAATTAAAGTTCCAAGAGACTTGACAAATCACAGATTTCTGTTTTTATTGCATTTTAGAAAAAATTCCAACTTTTATGGAAATGGGGTTAGTACAACACTACTAACAGAACACTATTCCTGAAAAGAATTTCTGGAGAGATGGTTCCTATCTCATTCACTAACTTGGGAATGGGCATTGTTAGAAATTGTATTGCATCCATTCACTAGACACCCTCAGAGACATTTTGGCTTCAGTTTTGAATCCCCTTTATGACGTCCACCCATATATACAGTTACTGATTTAAATTCTGTAACATAGTTGTAGAAACAGGACGCAAATGCTGAAAATCAACGAGGTTTGTATTAGGGACAAAACATGAATCACAATCCAAGTCCAGAAAAACAGTCGGTACACGTGCATGCAGTGTCACAAAAGGATAATCCATCATCAGAAACTGGAGAAACAGGTAACAAGTCAATAAACTCAGGAGAAAAAAGGCTCAGTGGTGCACAATGACATGGAACAAAACTTCGTGACAGTACGTGTTCGTGAAACATGAGGGTATAAATACACGAGGCAATCAGGAAACTAAGCAGATAGTGAATGATAATACATGATGACACAAAGGGGTTATTAATTAAATGCCACAGTAAGTGCAAGTAAGTGTTAAAAGGGTCCATTAATGCAAAATAACAGATAAACTTTTCCCTTTACAGTTACAGTTAATTGTGGAATTGGCTTCATGTTACCAGAAATGCTTTCAGAATAACAAAGTACATTTAGCTGCTTTCTTTACTGTCATCGCCCTGACTATTTGACATCCCCACAGCAGCTATTAGTGAATGTATTAGTCAACTAGTCTATGCAATTCCTAGCTGGTGCATAAAATGCTTGGGGATGTGCTGTTATTGGAAAATAATCAACATCGAATTGGTGTGATGAAAAGGTTACCACCCCGATTATTATATAACAGTTTTATACCTCTTACACCACAGCTATTTGCCAATGATTACAATTTTTTACTTATTAATGAACAACACATGATACTTTTAACTTTAAGTTACATTTAATGTTGTGACAAGTTAGTTCCTGTTATCACTTACGTTATAATGTTCTGCCTAATCAGAATCGGGAATTCAACAGTGCTATGGTATACTCTGATAGCAGTGCTATTAATGTGTTGTAGTTTCTATAGGAACAGCTTCAACTGATGCTCCCTACAATCTAAAATTGATAATAAATGTTTTTTTTAAAAAAAAAGCTATAATCTTTGATATTGTGAAGTTTTCTGTAAAAGGATTTTTTTTTTTGGATGGAGTCGCCAGTGTCAGTGCTTTGCAGCATTCAGAGGTGTAATTAAAAATGTTTAAGCTGTAACTTTTACATTGGAAAGTCTTCAAGATGTATGACATTTCATACTTTCATACAAAAAAAATTGTAATCATTGCTAAATTTCTGTGGTATAAGAGGAATAAAACACTCCTCTTCATCGCTTGATTATTTTCATATAATAGCACACCCCCAAGTGTTTTATTGTTTATAAATATTTATAAATATTTATATGAATTGTTAATATACGTAAACCCTTTAAACTCCGGTCTTATTAATAATCTATTCAGCTTCAGTGGTTACTACTATAAGCTTGGGGTAAATGTGGCTGTAATGGTTATGCAACAAAGGCCACAGTTACTTAATAATACATACTGAAACGGTCTAATTCATGAAGATAAGAAGTTCTAATCTGAGTAGCGCACTACAGTCAGATTAATCCCTGTTTTAAACAAATCAACACGCTGTTTAGCAATATGTGTGGGGAAACAAAATCTGAAGAAACAAAGGTTGACAAAATGAGTATGACATAATTTACGGGAAGACAAGTCATGACATGCAAAACCTCCAGTGTTGCATAAACTCTCGTTTCTCTAAGTGAACACCTGCAACGCTCCATACCGTCATTTCGCCCTCTCTTTACCACATGCCTTTGCTGTTTAATTACATTGAAGCTTCGGAGTAGTTACTGAATAAAATTACTTCAAGGTGAATAATTAATAGTTATTAATACAGTGTAGGTGTTAATTACACCATGTATGTAGTAATAGTATCATGTTGTCTAATCTTTCAGTACATTAATAAACAAAATACCCCAGCACATGGCACTTTTCTGAAACCTTCAAGGAGTTGACTATCTACATGAGAAATATTTAAAATCCTATTCTATAGGAGCATGGCCTGGAGCCTATCCATGATCTGGAGCCTTTCCCAGGAAAGCTGGACATGAGCTGCTGGGCACCATGCACACCCAGAGAAACCCATCCGAACACTGGGGAGAACACTGAAAGTCCACACTAGCACAACCAAGGACCACCACAGAACCAAGAAACCAATGATCAAACCAGGGACCTTGTGAGGTAGCAAGTCTACAATGCACCAAAATGCCACCTTTGCCTAAGTAAAATTCTATGCATTTCTTACCCCAATAACAAAAATAACAGGGTTCAGACAATCTTCAATATTTTCCAAATCCATAGTCAATCTTTTCAAAAATTCTGCATGAACATATTAATCTCTCTCTCTCTCTCCTGCGTCTCTGCCTGTCTTGTTGGTGCCTTTATAATTTGTAATAAATGTATCATAGTTATAAGATAAGAGGGTTATCTAAGCTGGGTTATAAGAGGGCAAGAATAGATTAGATTCACAATAGTGTTTTGCAAGAATAGATTAGATTCACGATAGTGTTTTGCAAGAATAGATTAGATTCACAAAAATGTTTTGCAAGAATAGATTAGATTCACGATAGTGTTTTGCAAGAATAGATTAGATTCACAAAAATGTTTTGCAAGAATAGATTAGATTCACGATAGTGTTTTGCAAGAATAGATTAGATTCATGATAGTGTTTTGCAAGAATAGATTAGATTCACGATAATGTTTTGCAAGAATAGATTAGATTCACGATAGTGTTTCGCAAGAATAGATTAGATTCACGATAATGTTTGGCAAGAATAGATTAGATTCACGATAGTGTTTGGCAAGAATAGATTAGATTCACGATAGTGTTTGGTAATTTTAAAAATGATTACATTATAAGCATTTAAACATTTTAAACAGTAGTTCATCTTATATAAGCATTATAAATATGTGGAATATACTGATCATGACAATTTTCTAACCTTATAACTAGCCAAAGCATGTATCATTGGTCCTACCTCAAGATTTTTAGGTTCAGCTTCCTGTTTGACTCTGACAAGAACTGGTTTTAAGGTGTTAAATGAATGAGTCATCTCGATTCTATCAAGCGGTTCCAAAGTAAGGTCTCTATAGCATAGATTTTGACTTCCACTTATAATAAGGCCAGAAAATACATGCTACTAAGCTTAAATGTCCAAATGTACACTATCTGGCCAAAGGTTTGTGGAGCCCAGACCTCAACCCTCAAAGTACTGTGTGCATATATATACAGTGGGGGAAAAAATTAGTTAATCCCCTTCTGATTTTGTACGTTTGCCCACTGACAAAGAAGTGATCAGTCTATAATTTTAATGGTAGGTGTATTTTAACAGTGAGAGACAGAATAACAACAAAAAAATCCAGAAAAATGCATTTCAAAAAAGTTATAAATTGATTTGCATTTTAATGAGGGAAAAAGTATTTGATCCCCTATCAATCAGCAAGATTTCTGGCTCCCAGGTGTCTTTTACACAGGTAATGAGCTGAGATTAGGAGCACTCTCTTACGTACACCACTACTGATCCAAAAGCACGAGAAAAGTCAGCTCCAATATGCTCAAAATCATATAAATAAGCCACAGAAGTTTTGGGATTCTGTTCTGTGGAACAATGAAACAAAACTGGAACTTTTTGGCCCAATGGATGAGCGGTATGTCTGGAGGAAGAAGAATGAAGAAAGAACACTCTGTCCACAGTCAAGCATGGTGGTGGCTCAGTGATGCTCTGGGGCTGCTTTGCATCCTCTGGCACTGGAAACCTGCAGCGTTTGGAAGGCAAGATGGATTCATTGAAGTATCAGGAAATCCTAGGAGAAAACGTCATGCCGTCTGTGAGGAAGCTGAAGCTTGGGCATCATTGGACCTTCCAACAGGACAATGATCTCAAGCATACCTCAAATTCCACCAAGGCTTGTTTGCAGAAGGATTTGAAGATGGCAGTTACAGCACACAAACGCAAGAATATTACTGAACTCGAGGCCATTGCTCATGAGTAATGGGCTAAGATTCCTCAGGAACGCTGCCAGAAGCTGGCGTCTGGCTATGCATCTCGTTTGCAGCAGGTCATAACAGCAGAAGGGTGCTCTACTAAGTACTAAAGATGCTTGCCATGAAGGTGTTGAATAATTTTGAACCTGGAGAAGTCATTATAAGTTGCATTTTCAGTTGAATTTGGGGAAACCACTTGAAGCATTCATTGTGTTGAACAATTTAAATTGCTTTTGTTTGATTTGTTCATTGCAAACAGCTGAAAGTCTGAGAATTTTGACAAAAGACCTGATTTGCAGTAGAGGTTGAATAATTGTGATTGCAACTGTGTGTATGTATGTATGTACAGTGAGGGAAAAAAGTATTTGATCCCCTGCTGATTTTGTACGTTTGCCCACTGACAAAGAAATGATCAGTCTATAATTTTAATGGTAGGTGTATTTTAACAGTGAGAGACAGAATAACAACAAAAAAATCCAGAAAAACGCATTTCAAAAAAGTTATAAATTGATTTGCATTTTAATGAGGGAAAAAGTATTTGATTCCCTATCAATCAGCAAGATTGCCAATGAACATCTGAATGTGTTGTGGTCAGATGAGACCAAAATCAAGCTCTTTGGCATCAAATCAACTCGCTGTGTTTGGAGAAGGAGGAATGCTGCCTATGACCCCAAGAACACCATCTCCACCATCAAACATGGAGATGGAAACATTATGCTTTGGGGTGTTTTTCTGCTAAGGGGACAGGACAACTGCACCGCGCTCAAAGGGACGATGGACGGGGCCATGTACCGTCAAATCTTGGGTGAGAACCTCCTTCCCTCAGCCAGGACATTGAAAATAGGTCATGGATGGGTATTCCAGCATGACAATGACTCAAAACACACAGCCAAGGCAACAAAGGAGTGGCTCAAGAAGAAGCACATTAAGGTCCTGGAGTGGCCTAGCCAGTCTCCAGACCTTAATCCCATAGAAAATCTGTGGAGGGAGCTGAAGGTTCAAGTTGCCAAATGTCAGCCTCGAGACCTTAATGACTTGGAGAGGATCTGCAAAGAGGAGTGGGACAAAATCCCTCCTGAGATGTGTGCAAACCTGGTGGCCAACTACAAGAAACGTCTGACCTCTGTGATTGTCAACAAGGGTTTGGCCACTAAGTTGAAGGGATCAAATACTTATTTCACATTTAAATTTATTTTATTTTATAGTCTCTCACTGTTAAAATACACCTACCATTAAAATTATAGACTGATCAGTTCTTTGTCAGTGGGCAAACGTACAAAATCAGCAGGGATCAAATACTTTTTTCCCTCACTGTACATACATACATACACACAGTTGCAATCACAATTATTCAACCTCTACTGCAAATCAGGTCTTTTGTCAAAATTCTCAGACTTTCAACTGTTTGTATACTTTTTCCCCCCACTGTGTGTGTATATATATATATATGTATATATATATATATATATATATATATATATATATATATATATATATATATATATATATATATATATATATATATATATATATATATATATATATATATATATATATATATATATAAAACATATTACTGAGTTGTAAACACTCTAATCTTACCATGTTGTGAAGTCTCAGAAAGAGACAGAGTGGTTTGTTTTAATAAATAAATGCACCAAAACCAGAATTTCCTGATTCTCGCAATGATTAAGAGTTCTTGATAGGAACCTGACACTGCAGTATTAAGGGTGTGTTGCACTCGGCAGTAAATACGCGATTCATTTACTGAGTTTAGGGACAAGACAATCTCTCTCTCTCTCTCTCTCTCTCTCTCTCTCACTCGCTCTCACTCTCTCTCTCTCTCTTTCTCTCTCACACACACACACACACACACACACACTATGCTACATATTTAAAGTCATATAGTAGGCACTGTTACCTTAAGTCTTCAATATTTCTAACTTTCAGGGTTTTTTTTTTTTTTTTTTAAATACACACACTACAGAAGGTGTAAAAGCTTTCTTTCTTTTTTTTAATTAAAAATTCCAAAGTTATTCATTTTCAGTAATCCTTTATCCTGGTCACGGTGGATCCTATTGCAAGAACACTGGGAATGAGAAGGGAATACACCCTGGATGGAATACCAGTCCACACCTTCACACACTTATTCATACCCAGGGGTGATTTTTTAGGGGGTGTTCACACAGTCAGCTTAGTCTGAAACAGAGACCCGAGACTACCTGTAGGAGGTGGTCTGAGTTCAGTTGCACTGGAACCGAGCCGCAATTCCCGTGAATGTGAACGCAACTCGTACTCAGGTCCGCACTTGTTCAGGAAGTAAAGGAACCTGCACATGGGTTTTAGCCGATGACGACATCATTAGTTTCACAACACACATGTACCATGAGTGGCAAAGGAACACTGTTGGACACAGAAGAGGTCCACTGCTGCGCATAATATCTGCTGTGCATAATAGCACCAAAATAATAAAAAATTTTTTTAAACAAATATGGTTAGTCGCCTTGTGATCTCCATGAGCGTTTGTGATGCCGCCAGATGAACGCAAATGCACTGGGTTGAATAGAATCAAGTGATTCTGAAACCAGACTATCGCTGCAGGGGGTGTCAGGAACACTCAGATTAGGACTGCAGCAAACGTGCCAAATGTATAAACCACCTTAGTGTAGCCAGTCTGGCATGTTTTTGGGAGGAAACTGGAAAACCTGGAGGAAATCCACATGGACCCAGGGAGAACATGTACAAAAATTCACCCGAGCTCAGGATTGAACCTGAGAACCTGGAGACACTTAAAAGATGTGATGAAGACATATTTGTCTGATGTTCAGGGTCCATTTGTTTCAATTTCCACCAGAGTCATTATGACATACATAAAACGTAATATGGCCCAAAATTATGTATATTTTGCAAACAGCAAAGGGGAACTTAATCTAAAGTTGTTCAAAAATGGGTGTGATGGTCAGGTATCCACAAACTTTTGCCCATATAGTGTATAATCATTGGTATGGTGAAGTTTTCTGTTTTTATAACATTTATAGAATGAGTCTCGTGTCAGCGCTCTACCACAGCCAGTAAATTTCTGGTTTCTCAGTAACATAATGAACTGTTATTGACAATGACAACTAAAAATTAGGCTTTTGGTTATTATTATTATTATTATTATTATTATTATTATTATTATTATTATTATTAGATGACTGTGACTAGTTGTGTGACAAAATATTGCATCAGTCACGAATTAATTAAAGATTCTCATCTGTTTTTCAGTACTATAATCAAAAGTTTAAAGGAAATAAAACAGGATACACAACACCTAAGCCTTAAACAAATAACACATGACAAAATTTAAAAAATAATGGTTTACCTGATTATTGGATGAATTGCGTAGTATTATTCATTGCTTTACCTCCAGCTCAAAGCAGTGTAGGGCCACTGAGTACGTAATGTGAAATCATTGTGGAAAAAAATACTTCATGTTTGCCGGGTGGTGATGGTGGTTTCACTATCAGTTAAAAAAAAAAGAGGAACCTGTGTCAGCTTGCAGAAGTTTCGTTTCCAGTATGTAAGCTGTGTTCACAAGTGAGTAATAAATCTATAATTATATGCCTATAGTCAGTGTGATCTTGTAGTGTGGTGTTTTGTTGAAGCCCTATGAAACTAATCAATGAACACACACAAACACACACACACACACACACACACACACACACACACACACACACACACACACACACACACACACTAATATACACAGTTTAAAAACGTATGTATTAAATAATGTTGTCTTGAAAAGAGTTTAAACAGAGGGAAATGCTAAAACCTAAAGAAACACCTACACTATGGCTAAAAGTTTGTGGACACCTGACCATCACACTCATATGCTGTTATAATAACCATATGGCTGTGGGGATTTGTGCTCATTCAGCCACAAGAGTTAGGTCAGGCGCTGATGCTGGGCGAGGAGGTCTGGTTGAGTTCTTCCACTCCAAAACTGTGTCTTCATGGAGCTCACTGTGCACAGGAGCATTGTCATCCTGGAACAGAAAGAGAAATCTTGATTTTACAGCGTACAAAGACATTCCATACAATCGTGAGCTTCAAACTTTGTGGAAACACTTTGGAGAAGATCACATATGGGTGTGATTGTCAGCTGTCCACATATTTTTTGTAACTTTTTTGCCATATAGTGTACTTTGAACCTTTTTGCATATCCAAAATATAACCAGCAGAGGGCGCTTGTAGTCAAACCCTAAACCCTGTTCCTCAGTCAGCATTTTAGTGTTGTTTTTAACAGAACCTTGACTTCCTCTAACCATTTCAAACTTTTCATAAGCTCATGTCGCCATCTTACGGACTGCTTTGATACTTTCGCTCCAGTAAGGTTTGTGAGATAAGCCCTTGGAGGCCCAAGAGTCAGCATGACTGTAGACTTTAGGAGAAGAATTTCATTGGATGACACTATCTACTGCAGGAGGCTGAAAACGGTGAAGAAAGTCTACAAGAGGCAATACTTAATATTAAAAATGCATACATTTTATTCACTTATTTTGTTTTTGTTGTTACTTTATATTGTTTTCAGACTCATGTGAAGTGTGACTGGGTTTTTATATATTTATTTAGGGGATAAAAAAGCACAAAACATAATCAGTAGAGGGTGCTCATGTTAAAACCACTGTTTACTATTTTTACAGTAAAATAAACTTCCATCACTTCTGGACAAGTAGATAAGAACCAATATTTTGCCATTCAAAGTTACAATATTTGGCCAGTAGTTCAAATATATATATATTTTTAAATGAGCTTTAGTCAAATCATTAAACCCAGTAACAATATAGTTTTCAATGGTTTCATATATAAAGTGCTGAAGAATCTACATCTACCCAGATAACAATGACTGGTTCCCAGAACATTCTGGTTTTCCAGGAAAATTTTCTTCATAGAAGGATGACATTCACATTTCATTGCGCATTATGGTTCAGAGAATGCTCCACTAATATTCCCATAAAAATCATTTGAACCTCTCAAGAACCTTGTGGTAAACTGAGAAAACGTTCCCTTAATGTTCTGATTACCTTTAAATAGTTTAAACCTCTCTGGAACCTTGAGATAACCCACAGTGGTTTGGGGGACGTTTCCCTAATGTTATTTGAACCTTTTAGGAACATTGTGGTAACAAACAATGTTTCTAGGAGGATTATTTTGATGTTCCCATAACCTTTAAATAATTCAAATCTCTCTGGAACCTTAAAGTAAACAATAGAGAATGTTTCCATAATGTTCAAATAACCTCCCTGCTGAAAAAAATAGAAACCATTAGAGAAATTCTACTGATTTCCACTACAAATACCATTACAAACCATCACCTAAACATTAAAACCATTACCATTAGCAGAGTCCCACAGGGACCATTACAGTTTCCATTAAAACCAATACATTTCCCATTTTAACCATTAAAACCATTACAAATTCTATGAGGGTTTCTATTGGGTTTTTTTCAGCAGGGCTTAAATAATCTGAACGTCTCTGGAACCTTGTGGTAAACCTTGATGGTTCTGAGAAAGTTCCCCCAATGTTCTCAAAACTTTTGAATAAATCGAAACCACTCGGGAACTTGTGGTAAACCCTTAAGGTTCTGGTAAACTGTAAACAATTTAAATCTTTCTGGAACCTTGTGGTAACCCACAAAGTTTCAGAGAACGTTCCCTTAACAATCTACTAACCTTTAAATTATCTCAGTCTCTTTCAGGAACCTCGAGAGTTCAGAGAATGTTCCCATGATGTTCCCATAACTTTTTTGTACCTTGCGGTAAACCACAATGCTTCAGCAAAGGTTCTCGTAATGTTCCCATAACTTTTAAACAATCTGAACCTCTCTGGAACATTAAGGTATACCTTGATGGTTTTGGAAAGTTCACCCAACCTTCATATAACTTTCAAATAACTCAAACCTCTTGGGGACTTTGTGGTAAACCACGGAGAATGTTCTCCTAATGTTCAGGTAACCTGTAAAAAATTTCAATCTCTCTGGAACCATGCGGTGACCCACAAAGTTTCAGAGAACGTTCTCTTAACATTCTAGTAACCTTTAAATTTTATATTCTTTAAATTATTTCAGTCTCTTAGGAACCTTGAGGGTTCAGAGAAGGTTCTCATGATGTTCCCATAACTTTTAAACAATCGGAACCTTGGAACCTTGCAGTAAATCACAATGGTTCTGCGAATGTTCCCCTAACGTTTCCATTACTTAAATAATTTTAGCTGCTCTGGAACCTTTAGGTAAACCTTGAAGAACGTTCTCCTAATGTTCTGGTAACTTTTAAACAATCTGAACCTCTCTGGAACATTGCGGTATACCTTGTTGGTTTTGGAAAGTTCGCCCAACGTTCCCTTAACTTTCAAATAACTCGAACCTCTCGGGGACTTTATGGTAACCCACAGTAGTTTTCAGAGAACGTTCTAGTAACCCTAAAACGATCTGAACCTCTTGGGAATCTTGCGCCCAGCAGAGGGTGCAGTTTGTTAGTCAATCCACGAAAACTTTGGCGCAGTTTTACAGTAAAGCACTCCTGTGGTCACAATATCGGACCAGACGAGGGCGCGCGTGATCAAATCCTCACCTCACTTCCCTCAGCGCGAGCACCGTTGGTCAGTAGAAAACACTGCGCAGTCGCGTGCAGCAGGATCGGTGGAGGACTGGCTCCCGCGCGCTGTTCTTCAGGGACATTTCTCGGAACCTCGTCGTTCTTTATTGACTTCCGCCGGCGGCGGCGATCATGGAGGCGGTGGCGCCCAGAGTGGTGGGCGCGAGCCGCGGCGTGGAGCGCGCGCTGGAAGAGGCGGCGGGCTCGGGCTCGCTAAACCTCAGCGCGAGGAAGCTGAAAGAATTCCCGACCGCGGCCGCGCACTACGACCTCAGCGATACGGTGCACGCAGGTAAACACACACACAAAAAAACTGACAATTATTGAGCAGGTGATGGGGGGTGGTATGGTGTGGGGGTGCTTTTCGGAACCGGTTCCTCTTCTAGCCCAATCTGGGCTTTATATGCGCGAGCTCGTTGTTTTGTATGTTAAAAACATCAACAAAACAGAGCGCAGTGTCACTGCACTGGAATGAGCTGTTGAATAAACTGCCACGGTGCTGAGTTAGAGCAAGAACTGTTCCAGTGTTTAATGTGTGTCCTGCTGGACTCCTGTAAACACTTCTACGTGTTAGTGCAACATGGTACGAGATAACGCAACACTGTTATAAACGTGTTACGACGTGTTGCAACACTCAGAGATCTTCCAGGAATATTAAGTCAATTCAACAGTGTAGGTGTTAATTCATTGCTATAATCTCATTAACACTCATCATACTAGTATTATAATGCTCTGACTGGGATATGGTAGTACTGCCATTTACAGCTCAACAGGATTACTTCAAAATGTCATGATGGAAATTCTGAGTCAAATCTTTTGAACAATGACAAACACAGATTAAATAGGTAACAAATGGTCATAAGCCACTCGACACGTCAGTGTTATTAAGACCACATTATGATACTATCATATATATGCATGCATTATTTTTCTGAATTTATTATCTAAGATCTGCTTATTAAGATTCTTATTATCTAAGAATATTTCCCTTTAAAATACATCACAATACACAATATGTTACCGTCCATCCTGGATGATGATTGGCTGGCAGGTAGAACCTCGTAACACCAGGTTTACCTGTGAGTTTGGAAATAGAACTTTTACTTGTTTTAACTGTTACATCAAAAACTTTAAAACAAACAAACAAACAAACAAACAAAAAAGAACACCACAGCAAATAAAGTATCCACCAGAGGTGAAGTTTATGTTTGATCAGAATGTCAATACTGAGGCCGTGACATTTCATGAGGTTAAAGTAGATTGGTTGTAAGTGAAGGAGCAGAACTGAGATCTTATTCTGGTATCATATGATAGCATGTGGAAATCCCCTCATCTCACAGATTACATATTAGGTTTCAGTTTTGATAGTTTCACTGTTTTACAGGATTAAACATCAAATTTTGTGTTCTGTCGGTCTGAATAGAATATTTTAGCCGCAGTAGTTTGACATTAAAGACTAATGTGTAAGTAAGTTGGATTATTTTTAATATTTTTTGTTAGAGTTAGGGACTTGTTGAGTTCTTCAAAACGGTATGAGGTCAGAGTATTGGTTGATACCCGACACTAATCCCATACCGACATCTGCGTGTTTGCTAAATGATGCTAGGTTAATGCGAAACATCACAGGCGTGCATTCACAGTAATTGGTGTCCTGTTTGGCCGGGTTGTCAGTTGACATCACACCAGTGGCTTGTCCAGGTATTAAGGCATGGGATGGCTAGAGTACGCTACGGCATGACAACACCTAGTTAATATACAGGTGCATCTCAAAAAATTAGAATATCGTGGAAAAGTTCATTTTTTTCCCTGTAATTTAATTCAAAAAGTGGAACTTTCATATACTCTACATTCATTACACATAAAGTGAAATACTTCAAGCCTTTTTTGGTTTTAATCTTGATGATTAGAAAATTCAAAATATTAGAATAAAGAATTTATAATACAGAAATGTCAACCTTCTTAAAAGTATGTTAATTTATGCACTCAATACTTGGTCGGGGCTCATTTTGCATGAATTACTGCATCAATGCAGCGTGGCATGGAGGCAATCAGCCTGTGGCACTGCTGAGGTGTTATGGAAGCCCAGGTTGCTTTGATAGCGGCCTTCAGCTCGTCTGTATTGTTGGGTCTGGTGTCTCTCATCTTCCTCTTGACAAAATTCAGGTCAGGTGAGTCGGCTGGCCAATCAAGCACAGTAATATCATGGTCAGCAAGCCAGTTACTAGTAGTTTTGGCACTGTGGGCAGGTGCCAAGTCCTGCTGGAAAAGGAAGTCAGCATCTCCATAAAGCTTGTCAGCAGATGGAAACATGAAGTGCTCTAAAATCTCCTGGTAGACGCTGCATCGACTCTCGACTTGAGAAAACACAGTGGACCGACACCAGCAGATGACATGGCACCCCAAATCATCACTGACTGTGGAAACTTCACAACTTCGCAGCTTGGATTCTGTGCCTCTCCACTCTTCCTCCAGACTCTGGGACCTTGATTTCCAAATGAAATGCAAAATTTACTTTCATCTGAAAAGAGGACTTTGGACCACTGAGCAACGGTGTTTTGAGTAAAAAGGTGTTTTGAGTTAATTAGCTGATTAGAGTCTTCTCAGGTCCACATTGCTGTATTATAAATTCTTTATTCTAATATTTTTTAGATACTGGAATTTTCCAGTATCTCATTTCCGTGAGCTGTAAGCCATAATAATCAAGATTAAAACAAAAGGTTTGAAATATTTCACTTTATGTGTACTGAATCTAGAATATATTAAAGGTCCACTTTTTAATTAAATACGATATTCAGATTTTTTTAAAATGCACCTGTATTGTATAGGACAATGTTTTTATAGAGTATCTGATTTGTCCATCAGAGTAAAAGTACAGCAAAATAATGACATTACTATCTCGGCTACATACCAGCTCTATAGTTCATAATGCTACAAGGAAGCACTACAATGAAAGCAAGTAGAGCTTGATATGATTCAATGCCTAGGAGTAAAACACTTCCAAGATATGTGTTTGGAGCTAAAATTTGGGGTGACTTATTTCTAAATTGGTGCAGTGAATTGCCACTCTTTGGCAGCAATATGTGTGTCAGTGTACTGGATCAGAAAATTTGTCAACCTTGACCCATTCCAGTATTTTAGGCCTTTCTGGTCCAGTACCAATACTCAGTAATGTTTTAAGGTTTAGAGTATGTTCAAATCTGATTTCTCTGCTTTGTAACTTATTTATTGATTTCCTTTATAAAGACAAATAATGGTACAGCAACTGATGAGTGTGTTAGGGTGTGTTTGATGAGTGTTTTCCCGATCCTCCTACACTGCATAGCAAAGTGTTTATTCTGAATGAACACACCTAAATTAGGAGTGTATTAACAGTGTATTAGAGTGTGTTAGACTGTGATGGAGTGTATTAGAGTGTGTGTTAGACTGTTGGAGTGTATTAGAGAGTGTGTTAGACTGTGATGGAGTGTATTAGAGAGTGTGTTAGACTGTTGGAGTGTATTAGAGAGTGTGTTAGACTGTGATGGAGTGTATTAGAGAGTGTGCTAGACTGAGATGGAGTGTATTACAGTGTGTGTTAGATTGTAATGGAGTGTATTAGAGAGTGTGTTAGACTGTGATGGAGTGTATTAGAGAGTGTGTTAGACTGTGATGGAGTGTATTAGAGAGTGTGTTAGACTGTGATGGAGTGTATTAGAGAGTGTTTTAGACTGTGATGGAGTGTATTAGAGAGTGTGTTAGATTGTGATGGAGTGTATTAGAGAGTGTGTTAGACTGTGATGGAGTGTATTAGAGAGTGTGTTAGATTGTGATGGAGTGTATGAGAGAGTGTGTTAGACTGTAATGGAGTGTATTAGAGAGAGTGTTAGACTGTGATGGAGTGTATTAGAGAGTGTGTTAGACTGTTGGAGTGTATTAGAGAGTGTGTTAGACTGTGATGGAGTGTATTAGAGAGTGTGTTAGACTGTGATGGAGTGTATTAGAGAGTGTGTTAGAGTGATGGAGTGTATTAGAATGTGAGTTAGATTGTGATGGAGTGTATTAGAGAGTGTGTTAGTCTGTGATGGAGTGTATTAGAGAGTGTGTTAGACTGATGGAGTGTATTAGAGAGTGTGTTAGACTGTTGGAGTGTATTACTTTGTGTGTTAGACTTTTGGAGTGTATTAGAGAGTGTGTTAGACTGTGATGGAGTGTATTAGAGAGTGTGTTAGACTGTTGGAGTGTATTAGAGAGTGTATTAGACTGTGATGGAGAGTGTGTTAGACTGATGGAATGTATTAGAGAGTGTGTTAGACTGTGATGGAGTGTATTAGAGAGTGTGTTAGACTGTGATGGAGTGTATTAGAGAGTGTTTTAGACTGTGATGGAGTGTATTAGAGAGTGTGTTAGATTGTGATGGAGTGTATTAGAGAGTGTGTTAGACTGTTGGAGTGTATTAGAGAGTGTGTTAGACTGTGATGGAGTGTATTAGAGAGTGTGTTAGACTGTGATGGAATGTATTAGAGAGTGTGTTAGACTGTGATGGAGTGTATTACAATGTGTGTTAGATTGTGATGGAGTGTATTAGAGAGTGTGTTAGATTGTGATGGAGTGTATTACAGTGTGTGTTAGACTGTTGGAGTGTATTAGAGAGTGTGTTAGACTGTTGGAGTGTATTAGAGAGTGTGTTAGACTGTGATGGAGTGTATTAGAGAGTGTGTTAGACTGTTGGAGTGTATTAGAGAGTGTGTTAGACTGTGATGGAGTGTGTTAGAGAGTGTGTTAGACTGTTGGAGTGTATTAGAGAGTGTGTTAGACTGTGATGGAGTGTGTTAGAGAGTGTGTTAGACTGATGGAGTGTATTAGAGAGTGTGTTAGACTGTGATGGAGTGTATTAGAGAGTGTGTTAGACTGTGATGGAGTGTATTAGAGAGTGTGTTAGACCGATGGAGTGTATTAGAGAGTGTGTTAGTCTGTGATGGAGTGTATTAGAGAGTGTGTTAGACTGTTGGAGTGTATTAGAGAGTGTGTTAGACTGTGATGGAGTGTATTAGAGAGTGTGTTAGACTGGTGGAGTGTATTAGAGAGTGTGTTAGACTGTGATGGAGAGTGTGTTAGACTGATGGAGTGTATTAGAGAGTGTGTTAGACTGTGATGGAGTGTGTTAGAGAGTGTGTTAGACTGATGGAGTGTATTAGAGAGTGTGTTAGAGTGATGGAGTGTATTATAATGTGTGTTAGATTGTGATGGAGTGTATTAGAGAGTGTGTTATACTGTGATGGAGTGTATTAGAGTGTGTGTTAGACTGTGATGGAGTGTATTAGAGTGTGTGTTAGACTGTGATGGAGTGTATTAGAGAGTGTGTTAGACTGTGATGGAGTGTATTAGAGAGTGTGTTAGACTGTGATGGAGAGTGTGTTAGACTGATGGAGTGTATTAGAGAGTGTGTTAGACTGTGATGGAGTGTATTAGAGAGTGTGTTAGACTGTGATGGAGTGTATTAGAGAGTGTTTTAGACTGTGATGGAGTGTATTAGAGAGTGTGTTAGATTGTGATGGAGTGTATTAGAGAGTGTGTTAGACTGTGATGGAGTGTATTACAGTGTGTGTTAGATTGTAATGGAGTGTATTAGAGAGTGTGTTAGACTGTGATGGAATGTATTAGAGAGTGTGTTAGACTGTGATGGAGTGTATTAGAGAGTGTGTTAGACTGAGATGGAGTGTATTACAATGTGTGTTAGATTGTGATGGAGTGTATTAGAGAGTGTGTTAGACTGTTGGAGTGTATTAGAGAGTGTGTTAGACTGTGATGGAGTGTATTAGAGAGTGTGTTAGACTGTGATGGAATGTATTAGAGAGTGTGTTAGACTGTGATGGAGTGTATTACAATGTGTGTTAGATTGTGATGGAGTGTATTAGAGAGTGTGTTAGATTGTGATGGAGTGTATTACAGTGTGTGTTAGACTGTTGGAGTGTATTAGAGAGTGTGTTAGACTGTTGGAGTGTATTAGAGGGTGTGTTAGACTGTGATGGAGTGTATTAGAGAGTGTGTTAGACTGTTGGAGTGTATAAGAGAGTGTGTTAGACTGTGATGGAGTGTATTAGAGAGTGTATTAGACTGTTGGAGTGTATTAGAGAGTGTGTTAGACTGTGATGGTGTGTATTAGAGAGTGTGTTAGACTGGGGGAGTGTAGTAGAGAGTGTGTTAGACTGTGATGGAGAGTGTGTTAGACTGATGGAGTGAATTAGAGAGTGTGTTAGACTGTGATGGAGTGTGTTAGAGAGTGTGTTAGACTGATGGAGTTTATTAGAGAGTGTGTTAGAGTGATGGAGTGTATTATAATGTGTGTTAGATTGTGATGGAGTGTATTAGAGTGTGTGTTAGACTGTGATGGAGTGTATTAGAGTGTGTGTTAGACTGTGATGGAGTGTATTAGAGAGTGTGTTAGACTGTGATGGAGTGTATTACAGTGTGTGTTAGATTGTGATGGAGTGTATTAGAGTGTGTGTTAGACTGTGATGGAGTGTATTAGAGAGTGTGTTATACTGTGATGGAGTGTATTAGAGAGTGTGTTAGACTGTGATGGAGTGTATTAGAGAGTGTGTTAGACTGATGGAGTGTATTAGAGAGTGTGTTAGACTGTGATGGATTGTATTAGAGAGTGTGTTAGACTGATGGAGTGTATTAGAGAGTGTGTTAGTCTGAGATGGAGTGTATTACAATGTGTGTTAGATTGTGATGGAGTGTATTAGAGAGTGTGTTAGACTGAGATGGAATGTATTAGAGAGTGTGTTAGACTGTGATGGAGTGTATTAGAGAGTGTGTTAGACTGAGATGGAGTGTATTAGAGAGTGTGTTAGTCTGAGATGGAGTGTATTACAATGTGTGTTAGATTGTGATGGAGTGTATTAGAGAGGGTGTTAGACTGAGATGGAATGTATTAGAGAGTGTGTTAGACTGTGATGGAGTGTATTAGAGAGTGTGTTAGACTGAGATGGAGTGTATTACAATGTGTGTTAGATTGTGATGGAGTGTATTAGAGAGTGTGTTAGACTGTTGGAGTGTATTAGAGAGTGTGTTAGACTGTGATGGAGTGTATTAGAGAGTGTGTTAGACTGTGATGGAATGTATTAGAGAGTGTGTTAGAGTGTGATGGAGTGTAGTACAATGTGTGTTAGATTGTGATGGAGTGTATTAGAGAGTGTGTTAGATTGTGATGGAGTGTATTACAGTGTGTGTTAGCCTGTTGGAGTGTATTAGAGAGTGTGTTAGACTGTTGGAGTGTATTAGAGAGTGTGTTAGACTGTGATGGAGTGTATTAGAGAGTGTGTTAGACTGTTGGAGTGTATTAGAGAGTGTGTTAGACTGTGATGGAGTGTATTAGAGAGTGTATTAGACTGTTGGAGTGTATTAGAGAGTGTGTTAGACTGTGATGGAGTGTATTAGAGAGTGTGTTAGACTGGTGGAGTGTATTAGAGAGTGTGTTAGACTGTGATGGAGAGTGTGTTAGACTGATGGAGTGAATTAGAGAGTGTGTTAGACTGTGATGGAGTGTGTTAGAGAGTGTGTTAGACTGTGATGGAGTGTGTTAGAGAGTGTGTTAGATTGTGATGGAGTGTATTAGAGAGTGTGTTAGACTGTTGGAGTGTATTAGAGAGTGTGTTAGACTGTTGGAGTGTATTAGAGAGTGTGTTAGACTGTGATGGGAGTGTATTAGAGAGTGTGTTAGACTGTTGGAGTGTATTAGAGAGTGTGTTAGACTGTGATGGAGTGTATTAGAGAGTGTGTTAGACTGTGATGGAATGTATTAGAGAGTGTGTTAGACTGTGATGGAGTGTATTACAATGTGTGTTAGATTGTGATGGAGTGTATTAGAGAGTGTGTTAGATTGTGATGGAGTGTATTACAGTGTGTGTTAGACTGTTGGAGTGTATTAGAGAGTGTGTTAGACTGTTGGAGTGTATTAGAGAGTGTGTTAGACTGTGATGGAGTGTATTAGAGAGTGTGTTAGACTGTTGGAGTGTATTAGAGAGTGTGTTAGACTGTGATGGAGTGTGTTAGAGAGTGTGTTAGACTGTTGGAGTGTATTAGAGAGTGTGTTAGACTGTGATGGAGTGTGTTAGAGAGTGTGTTAGACTGATGGAGTGTATTAGAGAGTGTGTTAGACTGTGATGGAGTGTATTAGAGAGTGTGTTAGACTGTGATGGAGTGTATTAGAGAGTGTGTTAGACCGATGGAGTGTATTAGAGAGTGTGTTAGTCTTTGATGGAGTGTATTAGAGAGTGTGTTAGACTGTTGGAGTGTATTAGAGAGTGTGTTAGACTGTGATGGAGTGTATTAGAGAGTGTGTTAGACTGGTGGAGTGTATTAGAGAGTGTGTTAGACTGTGATGGAGAGTGTGTTAGACTGATGGAGTGTATTAGAGAGTGTGTTAGACTGTGATGGAGTGTGTTAGAGAGTGTGTTAGACTGATGGAGTGTATTAGAGAGTGTGTTAGAGTGATGGAGTGTATTATAATGTGTGTTAGATTGTGATGGAGTGTATTAGAGAGTGTGTTATACTGTGATGGAGTGTATTAGAGTGTGTGTTAGACTGTGATGGAGTGTATTAGAGTGTGTGTTAGACTGTGATGGAGTGTATTAGAGAGTGTGTTAGACTGTGATGGAGTGTATTAGAGAGTGTGTTAGACTGTGATGGAGAGTGTGTTAGACTGATGGAGTGTATTAGAGAGTGTGTTAGACTGTGATGGAGTGTATTAGAGAGTGTGTTAGACTGTGATGGAGTGTATTAGAGAGTGTTTTAGACTGTTGGAGTGTATTAGAGAGTGTGTTAGACTGTGATGGAGTGTATTAGAGAGTGTGTTAGACTGGTGGAGTGTATTAGAGAGTGTGTTAGACTGTGATGGAGAGTGTGTTAGACTGATGGAGTGAATTAGAGAGTGTGTTAGACTGTGATGGAGTGTATTACAGTGTGTGTTAGATTGTGATGGAGTGTATTAGAGTGTGTGTTAGACTGTGATGGAGTGTATTAGAGAGTGTGTTATACTGTGATGGAGTGTATTAGAGAGTGTGTTAGACTGTGATGGAGTGTATTAGAGAGTGTGTTAGATTGTGATGGAGTGTATTAGAGAGTGTGTTAGACTGATGGAGTGTATTAGAGAGTGTGTTAGACTGTGATGGATTGTATTAGAGAGTGTGTTAGACTGATGGAGTGTATTAGAGAGTGTGTTAGTCTGAGATGGAGTGTATTACAATGTGTGTTAGATTGTGATGGAGTGTATTAGAGAGTGTGTTAGACTGAGATGGAATGTATTAGAGAGTGTGTTAGACTGTGATGGAGTGTATTAGAGAGTGTGTTAGACTGAGATGGAGTGTATTAGAGAGTGTGTTAGTCTGAGATGGAGTGTATTACAATGTGTGTTAGATTGTGATGGAGTGTATTAGAGAGTGTGTTAGACTGAGATGGAATGTATTAGAGAGTGTGTTAGACTGTGATGGAGTGTATTAGAGAGTGTGTTAGACTGAGATGGAGTGTATTACAATGTGTGTTAGATTGTGATGGAGTGTATTAGAGAGTGTGTTAGACTGTTGGAGTGTATTAGAGAGTGTGTTAGACTGTGATGGAGTGTATTAGAGAGTGTGTTAGACTGTGATGGAATGTATTACAATGTGTGTTAGATTGTGATGGAGTGTATTAGAGAGTGTGTTAGATTGTGATGGAGTGTATTACAGTGTGTGTTAGACTGTTGGAGTGTATTAGAGAGTGTGTTAGACTGTTGGAGTGTATTAGAGAGTGTGTTAGACTGTGATGGAGTGTATTAGAGAGTGTGTTAGACTGTTGGAGTGTATTAGAGAGTGTGTTAGACTGTGATGGAGTGTAATAGAGAGTGTATTAGACTGTTGGAGTGTATTAGAGAGTGTGTTAGACTGTGATGGAGTGTATTAGAGAGTGTGTTAGACTGGTGGAGTGTATTAGAGAGTGTGTTAGACTGTGATGGAGAGTGTGTTAGACTGATGGAGTGTGTTAGAGAGTGTGTTAGACTGTGATGGAGTGTGTTAGAGAGTGTGTTAGATTGTGATGGAGTGTATTAGAGAGTGTGTTAGACTGATGGAGTGTATTAGAGAGTGTGTTAGACTGTGATGGATTGTATTAGAGAGTGTGTTAGACTGATGGAGTGTATTAGAGAGTGTGTTAGTCTGATGGAGTGTGTTAGAGAGTGTGTTAGTCTGATGGAGTGTATTAGAGAGTGTGTTAGACTGTTGGAGTGTATTAGAGAGTGTGTTAGACTGTGATGGAGTGTATTACAATGTGTGTTAGATTGTGATGGAGTGTATTACAATGTGTGTTAGATTGTGATGGAGTGTATTAGAGAGTGTGTTATACTGTGATGGAGTGTATTAGAGTGTGTGTTATACTGTTGGAGTGTATTAGAGAGTGTGTTAGACTGTGATGGAGTGTATTAGAGAGTGTGTTAGACTGTTGGAGTGTATTAGAGAGTGTGTTAGACTGTGATGGAGTGTATTAGAGAGTGTGTTAGACTGTTGGAGTGTATTAGAGAGTGTGTTAGACTGTTGGAGTGTATTACAGTGTGTGTTAGACTGTGATGGAGTGTATTAGAGAGTGTGTTAGACTGTTGGAGTGTATTAGAGAGTGTGTTAGACTGTTGGAGTGTATTACAGTGTGTGTTAGACTGTGATGGAGTGTATTAGAGAGTGTGTTAGACTGTTGGAGTGTATTAGAGAGTGTGTTAGACTGATGGAGTGTATTAGAGAGTGTGTTAGACTGTTGGAGTGTATTAGAGAGTGTGTTAGACTGTAATGGAGTGTATTAGAGAGTGTGTTAGACTGTGATGGAGAGTGTGTTAGAATGGTGGAGTGTATTAGAGATAGAGATGCACCGATCGACCGGCCAGGGACCGGAATCGGCCGATTTTCCACATGCTCGGCCCGGACCGGTGACCGGCCGGTCAGCCTCTCGTCTTTCTGATTCCGAGCCGGTCCGTGTTGTTTCCAGCGGCACAGGCAATAATGTCATAGCCACGCACACAGCCGCATGTAAACATGTCGTAGGGAAAAACGCAAAAACCCATCGACCTACTGGAGGATCAACAAAGATCGTTTCCCTGTGCTTGCCCCGCTTGCCCGAGCCTATACCTCTCTGCTCCATGTACAAGCATTGAACGTGATGGCTTGTTTAGCTTGGCTGGACATGTGATAGAAGAAAGGAGAAACCGATTATCAGGTGACAAGGCAGAGATGCTTCGGTTTGTGAAGAAATACTTGCCATTAATGCTCAAGTATACATATGCTGGCAACAAAGACAAGGTGCCTTGTGTAACGCTTTACACAGAGAGGCCGGATAGCTTGCCTGAATGGTTGTAGCCAGGTGTAAGCAAAACTCACGTATCTGATATTTCACAGTGGTTTATTATCAGCGTTGTCGATCCCCCGCACACATGGGGCAGTTTGCAAAATACTCCACTAACAACTGCATTACTGAACATAAATAAAACGGGGCAAAGAGCAACAGAAATATAACCAGGATTTACATGCATACATGCGATGATCATAGCTTGCGCTCCGTCTACCGACTGCCCACTCATCAGTGAGGGAGTAAGAGAGAGCGTTAGACTGTGATGGATTGTGTTAGACTGTGATGGAGTGTGTTAGAGAGTGTGTTAGACTGTGATGGAGTGTGTTAGAGAGTGTGTTAGACTGTGATGGAGTGTGTTAGAGAGTGTGTTAGACTGTGTTGGAGTGTATTAGAGAGTGTGTTAGACTGTGATGGAGTGTGTTAGAGAGTCTGTTAGCCTGTGATGGAGTGTATTAGAGAGTGTGTTAGACTGTTGGAGTGTATTAGAGAGTGTGTTAGACTGTTGGAGTGTATTAGAGAGTGTGTTAGACTGTTGGAGTGTATTAGAGAGTGTGTTAGACTGTTGGAGTGTATTAGAGAGTGTGTTAGACTGTTGGAGTGTATTAGAGAGTGTGTTAGACTGTGATGGAGTGCATTAGAGAGTGTGTTAGACTGTTGGAGTGTATTAGAGAGTGTGTTAGACTGTTGGAGTGTATTAGAGAGTGTGTTAGACTGTGTTGGAGTGTATTAGAGAGTGTGTTAGATTGTGATGGAGTGTATTAGAGAGTGTGTTAGACTGTGATGGAGTGTATTTCAGTGTGTGTTAGACTGTGATGGAGTGTATTAGAGTTGAGCTTATTAAAACAGCAGAGGGGGAATAAATCTGGAATGGGATGTTCAACAAGCATGTATTGTTGTTATGGTCAGGTGTCCCGGTATGGTATATATTAAATCATTTTAATTCATGACATATTAGACTATGCTCATGAAATAAGCCTAACTTCTCTTCTTGTCTGCAAACACAATCAGGCTTGCAAGTCAGATGGGACAGTACCGTGAGTATTTTCAAAATGCGGAAAGTCCTGTAGTCCCTATCGCCTAAAGAATTTACAGCCTAAAGACTTTCTGCATTTTAAAAACACCCCCGGTATTGTGCCTCATTACCACAGGACTTGCATGCCTGACTGCATTTGCAGAGTAGAGGTTAGACGTATCTCAGCTGGGTTTTTCATATGAGCTCCTGGAAGGAGAAAAAGCAACTGTGCATTGTGATTTTAATCAGTCACTGTCAGCATTCATTTAGTAAGTCTGCATTTTGCAAGAGATATTAACAGTGTAATGTTGAATAACAACCACACCCCTCCCTCTCAGCCATACCCATTAGGTCTACTTGGCAGTGCTAGGATTTGACCCCCTGGTCTTCTGGTTAGAAACCCAGAGCCTTAACCATTGAGCCAATAAACAGTGTGTAACATGTTTGGAAATTGTGGTTTTGAGATTGCAATGGATTTCTATTGATTTTTACCTTCACTTAATTAAAAGGGAGTGTAAAACAAGGGCAGTGTGGCGTGTGTGCTCAAGTGTGACGTGCCTCTAACATGCCTCTGACCAGTGTGGATTGAAACTCTCAATAAAATAGAATTAAACGAGGTCTTGACGTGATGCGCGGTGAGACATGTGACATGTCCAGTGTCTTTTGGCCTTCAGCATTTTAACGCTTGGCCAATGGGGAAATGATCTTCACTTGCTCACAGGATCCTCGTTTCTCTAATCTCAACCTGCTGTTTCTTTTCAGTTCCTTTAGTACGTTTCTGCAAAGTAGCCGATTCACAGGTCTGAGCTAGTGAGTGTTTTTTTTATACGAAAGTGAAAGATCAGCTTCACAAAACTAACAATCTTTAGTGAAGCGTAGAAGTGCTGAGAACAGACGCCAGGTTGAGCTTCTAACATTTGAAGCGAAATTCTGAAAATAGGCATGGTTGTGTGTTTGGATATGCTGTGTGGACTATCTTGAAGAGGAGCAACAAAAATTATGTCATCAAAAGAAACCTCCAGTAAACACACACACACACACACACACACACACACACACACACACACACACACACACACACACACACACACACACACACACACACACACACACGGGTGGCGGGGGACCTGTGAATACCCATCACATGGTCAAATTTTGTCCACTGTCATCTGTACAAAGTGTGTAAGCGCGTCTCTCTGTTTTGATGTTGGTGTCATGGTGCAGGAGCATCGTGGACATTTTCACCGGACACTTTATTAGGAACACTATACTAATACTGGGTAGGGCCTCCCTTTGCTCTTAATTCTCGCAGATTTTTCAGGTGCACTTTTATACTGCGAATCTCCCGCTCTACCACATCCCAAAGGTGTTCTGTTGGATTGACTGGGAAGGCCTCTGAAGAACACTGAACTCATTGTCATGTTCATGAAACCAGTTTGAGACAACTTTTGTTTGTGACATTCTGCATTATCATGCTGGAAGCCATTAGAAGATGGTAAATTGTGGCCGTGATTTGTATTAACAGGCCCAAAGTCTGCCAAGAAAGCATTCCCCACACCATTACACTACCTCCACCAGCCTGGACTGTTGAAACAAGGCAGGTTGGGTCCATGGATTCATGCTTTTGGTGACAGATTCTGACCCTAACCTCTATGTGCCTCAGCAGAAATCGAGATTCATCAGACCTTCTTCAGTCTTCAACTGTCCAGTGTTGGTGACTCTCACTATAGCCTCAGCTTTCTGTTCTTGGCTGACAGAAGAGGAACCTGACGTGGTCTTCTGCTGTTGTAGCCCATCCGCCTCAAGGAGTGTTGTGCATTCTGAGATGCTTTTCTGCTCACCACAATTGTACAGAGTGGTTATCTGAGTTACTGTAGCCTTTCTGTAAGCTCGAACCAGTCTGGACATTCGAACCGGCCCATTTAGCACCAACAGTCATTCCACGGTCAAAATCACTGAGATCACGGAGAGTTGGCTGATGAGATAATTGCATGAACCCATAGGTAGTGTACAGGTGTTGTTAATAAAGCGCTCGGTAAGTGTGTGTTGCGAATAAAGCAAGGAGGTCAGGGTTTGGGTGGTTATAGAGAAGTAATGCGTAAATGTGTGTGTGTGTGTTGCAGTTATAGGAAATGGTCGTTTCTCTTGTACGGCAACACAATGAACATGGGAGGAGCTGACATCCTGCCTCCATGTGTGTGTGTGTGTGTGTGTGTGTGTGTGTGTGTATGTATGTGTGTACACACACAAACATATGTAACATATGTGTTAATGCGTGTTCATGCATACATATGTGTTAATGCGTGTTTTTGTTTCAGATCAAGTATGAGTACAAGTATATTTTGTACTCATTAATATGTATACTGTAGTGATTAATCTCCTTAGTATTAATCAATCAGGTATGTTACAGAATATTATATTTAGCTTTGTGTATGTTTCCCAGGTTTAAATAGTGGCCATCCAAAGTGCACGCACGTCTTCGTGCACTTACGCTTTTAAACATTAATCAAATTAGCTATATATATTGATTTTAAATGACGTGCCTTAGCTAGCTACATTAGTTAGCATTGTTAGTGACTGATAGCTCTTACTACTGCGTAAGAGCTGTCATTTTCACTTCTCTAGTGTTGTCTATAGACATTTTTTCTCACCAAGCCTGCATCATAGCAGTCTAGATAAGTCTAGATCTCTGTGATTTCATGTTGTCTGTTCATTCACATGGCAACGTATGCTAGGCTTACATGACAAAAAAAAACCCCATAGACGCCTGTTGTTTTGTTGGCAACAAGCTAGCCAGCTAACGATGTATATTGCTCAAAACAGCAAACCGTGTAGTCAGTGTAATAGATTTAATAAGTGAATATGTCTGTATGTTGACTGATTAATGCAGCTACTTGTATATACGGTGCTGCTGTGTTTACTGCCGATGCTGTGAGCAGCCATTTTGATGAGGGGGTGTTTTCTTCAGCTTTTCCTGGTTGGAGATTGGGAATTACAAGTTACAACCTTGAGTTGAAGACAGCATTAGTATGAGTAAATGAGCACCGTACCAGATCGTACCATTACTGGTATTGATCCTTACATCCTTACAACAAACTAAAATCATTTTCAGTTATTTCTGAACGTAACAGCAAATCATTTTAGTTCACAGGCCACAGAGACTACACCAGTGGTGTTCATAATATATCATGCACCATATAATATGGAAAAATTAAAAATGTGGTGTGACATTTTGTCCACACGGTGCAGCCACAATATGTTACAATAATAAACATTTTATAGACTACACATTTTTGTCCGTGTTTGTTGTGCTGTGGCTGTTAGGTAGCTGTTTGTAGGTCAGTGTTTGTTGCTGTTCATTTTTTGGAATTTTCACCACGAATATGTTTTCGGTGAGTGCTGTTTTGATGATGTCATATTCAGAAGATTGATGGAAATGTCAAACGTTGCAGTAAAAGCTTATTTAATGAAGTTAAATTCAGTATAATGGTGTATTTCATGTTTGATTGGGTAACTGATTCAGAGTCTGGCCTTTCAGAAACACACACACACACACACACACACACACGGCAGAATGCAGTAGCGTCTGGTGTGTGGTAAAGTCTGGCGTGAAAGATTTAGCGAGCTTCAGTGTGTGCTTTGTGTACTGATGAAATTTGCAATGTGCAATTTCTGATTTTCAGGTGTTTGTCTCATTAAAACACAGAATAATATTTTCAGTTTTTATTAGTTAGCATACCGGTGTTTAGGAAGTATTTATTTTCATAGCTCAAGGGTTCCGGGTTCGATCCTGAGTTTGGGTGACTATCTATGTGGAATTTTCTCTTGGGTTTCCTCCTGGTTCTCCAGTTTCCTCCTGGCTAGGCCTGGGCATTAAGACAATCTAATTGCCCATGTTTGACAAGTGATAATCGACTTTGGTGCATGGGGGTAAGAATCAGTAGTGTTTTTGCTCGGAAAACCATTGCCTGGATCATATTTCGCGTTGATATGGGAAAAAAAACGTCTCACACCACAGCACACTGTAACCATAACATGACACACCCACTGTAATCATGATGAGAAAAAAACAAACAAACAAAAAAACGCTGGTTGCAGTGCTTTTTAAAAAGCTGCCTCGTTGATCGGCCACTTCACATATAGTTAGCTTATTAGGGCAGCTTAATATTAACCTGCAATATATATTTTATTAATGTTGAAAAGTGTGGATTGTGATCACCGTCAGTCTATAAAATTGTGACCACCATACACTGACGTATTCTTAAAACTGGCAAATGATGTGCTACTTGAGGGTTGCCTAGTGCCCAAACTAGGGCCCAAAATGTAGTGCCTTACAAACCAACCTCACATAATCCATGTTTGCATCTGTTAATTAATGGATCATGTCATTTTCCGCAATTGCCTGTTTTATTTCCTTAAGTATTATTAGGGGGCCAAGTGCCGAGGGTGCATAGGCACCCTATTGTTATTCTACCTTTTTTAAAACTATTATTCTTCCGCTTCGTCTTCTTCTGGCTAGGGTGTCTATGGCAGCCCATAGAACCGTCTGGTAAAAAGCGGTGAAATTTGTCATACTGATTGGGGAGGGTCTAAGGAACATTCTGACCAAATTTCGCCCAAGTGCTGCCAACACTAGGGCCAGCTTCAGGTCAAATTTGGGCCTAATTTGGAAGTATGTTTATGGTCATAACTTTTGCAACCCTGGATTCCCTGGGTCGAGACGAGTTCAACGCATGAGAACGCAATTTCCATCTGTTTAGATTTCCCGCCATCTTGGATTTTGTCAAAAAAAATTTTTCCTCCTACAAATTTTGTCCAGTCATCACCAAATTTGGCACACGTCATCTTCAGAGTAAGCCTCACA
>CM042569.1:13301932-13356932 GCA_023630585.1 Cranoglanis bouderius | reverse complement strand
TATAATACTAACTACCTGAGACATACATGAGTAAGAAAGTTGTTTCATATATTGAAACAGGAGTTTGAAACTGAATGTGAATTGAAGTTTTAGACAAGTATTATGTCCTGTATATAACCAATAAACAATTTCTATAATGTACGGTGTATATACAGTACGTTTATAAAGAGTTTCATGTACCATATTGTTTACTGAAACAGTAACCAATCGCAGTGCCTTGGATAAAATCTACAGTGATGCAATAGGAGATTAAGGGCAAATGGCAGGGGGAAGTCGACAAGGGCGTGTTAAAAGCAGTATTGTAATGTAGCCATAGCATGTTTCCTAGTTGTAAATCAAATGTTCTCAGCATTGACATCCAGTATTGTTTTTTTTTTTGTGCAAAATGCTGATTATGCATGTACATTGTCATATATACACGTACAGCGGGGCCCAAAATTCTGAGACCACTAGCGAAAATTCTTTTCTAATTTAATAGAACAATTTTCATTACAGATAATTAGGGCCCAAGCACAGAAAGTGCGCACGGCCCTATTGTTTTCCTAAGGATTTTTTTTTTTTTTTTCAAGGTTTCGGGGGCTTTTTCATCATTAATAATTTACTCTTTTCAATGAAGATGCTAAATTGCGAAGGGATTTTTGATATCTCGAACAGTTTCGCCATGGCGAGGCAATAAATTTATGGTGAAAAAGGGAAACAGGAAGTGTCTCATATCTTCTGCATGCAATTAAACTTGAGCTGTATGTTTGGTCACGGGGGCTGAGCACACGGATGTGACTATTATGAGTCACTGTCATAGCTCCACCAACTGGCAGCAGGAAGTGTGTCACTTAAAACAGGCTTTCAAAGAGTCCACTTATATTTACCCGATACGCTTTGAACTTCGGCTGCAGTAAAATTGCAAACAGAGTCTTGATATCTTATATAGTGTTGCCGTGGTAATGCATCAAACTTTACTACTCTTTTCTTTGTATATTTGGGTGTTTTACTCTACAGCACTCGCTTCACTATGGCACCGTAGTGCTTGGGCCCGTCATCGCTGCTTGCAGCTATATTATTTTTTTGTCGTCTGAGTGTCGTTATATCTGAACACACGCTCCAACACGAGAGATTAGGCGTGAGATGGTACACGGTACAGAATATTAAATATTAAATACTTAAGATATTGAACATTTACTTTCTTTGTCTAAATATTTCAACCTTCTTAAACCTTCTGTTTATTTCAAAATTTAAATGAAAAAGGACATATTTTCAGTGTGGTTTCAGACCTTTGGACCTCACTGTGTATGCATGTTCGTGCGCAATGAAGACTCCGAGATGCTCTCAGAAGGCCAGAGTTTTAGATGACCTAGTCTAATAATAGTGATGCATGTGCGATGATGTCATCTAGATATCTATCAACAGCCTGACAATAAAACTGTTACGGTTGAGCAAGTTCTCATATTAAAGGGATAGTTCACCCAAAAAATGAAAATTCTGTCATCAGTTACTCACCCTCATGTCGTTCCAAACCCATAAGACTTTCGTTCATCTTCGGAACACAAATGAGGACATTTTTAATGAAACCTGAGAGATTTCTGTCCCTCTGTCCAAGTAACAAAACTTTCAAGCTCCAAAAAGTTCATAAAGGCATCGTAAAAATAATTCACGTGACTCCAGTGGTTTAATCCCAATTTTTTTCTTTTTAGACGTTTTCAATTTTTTGATACCTGTTTTTGTAATTAATTCATTTTAATCAAGCAACCTCCAAGCAGCTATCAGCTTTTATTATCTTATATATTCTCGTTGATATTTTACTTTTTAGATTGATTAGACTTTTTTTGATTTTTTTTTGTTTTTTTGGTCACCTGGATGACTAGGAACAGGAAATTGTTCAACAATGACTTCCTGTTTCACAGGGGTATAAATATGAGGTAACACATAGGCCAAATTCCCTTAGTCATAGTCATTCATAACACAGGGATGCAAACTTGTCACTTTTCTGCGAAATTTGCCATTTTTGATCCAAAATAGGTCATTATTGTGATTCGTCTAGATGAGTTTTTGAAGGGGGGGGGTCGGGGTCTGCGAGGACAGTCTTTGGACAGGGTCATGGTGAATGAAATCATGGGAATCACGCCTTCTGAGTTGTTAAAAAAAAAAAAAAACCTCCTTCTGGCTTCGCACATGCAGTGCTCCTGGGAAGAGTGAACATGACTGAAGAGAGCCATCTCTGGAGGTCTGCCTGCATGCCTTAAAGTAAGATGCTCTTAAAGTAGCGTTATGATAACCTTGACTGGCATAAGTGACAATATGTCAAGCTTGGGATTGTTAATTTGCTTGACATGGCTGACTTTTGATTTAATGTTGTTAGCGTTATTTCCACCGAATCTAAAGTTAGCTAGCGTACTTTTTATTCCAAGTACAACTTGGATACTGTTACTAACATTACCATTTTGCCAACGAATACAAATTAAACAGTTTGCTTTTACACACACAAGATGTTCTGTGCAATTTCATAATGACAGGGCTTTAAATTAACACCCGCCAAATGTGGGTAAAAATCAACTGCGGAAGGTAGCGATCAAATCACTAGCCAAAACACTGATCGTTCCTATTGCATCATATTCTCAAGCTGTACTCCTTAGGTGTGTGTGTGTATGCGTGTGTAGGCCTGTCATATTATCTCTTTGTGTTCTTGTTTCCCTAGAAACACTTACCACATTGAGACAAGGGTCACCAGGTCATCATGTCACACACCTCCCCATACACACACACACACACACACACACACACACGTTACATAATACCACCATTTAACAAATATAAATAATATACCAGCTACAGACAACACACACACACACACACACTGTGTTTTGTATTTCAGTGAATGTTTATCCATGATTGTGTGTGTGTTTTGGAGTTTAGAGCAGTTTGTGTTTTGTGTTTCGTGTTTATTAGGGTGAGTAAGAGTGCATGTGTGAGTGGGAGTGTGTGGGAGTGTGGAAGGAGGAATCGGAATTGAATTTGTGTTTCTGATAAATCTGCCCAAAAAATGCAGTTTGAAAGAAGACAGAGTAGATAAAGAGCGCGCACACACACACACACACACACACATGCACACACACATTCACGTCCACACAGACGCACTCGTTATTTGTCATCATTGCAGTGACGTCGTCTTTAGGCATGTACAGTACCAGCTGTTCCTCTACATTTCCAATTATGGCTGTTAAACCATGGATCCTTGAGACTGTGTGTGTGTGTGTGTGTGTGTGTGTGTGTGTGTGTGTGTGTGTGTGTGGCCTTTCCTGTTCTTGCTGACAATGATGTAAGACAGGCTTCCTTGTTGATCTTCCAGTCAAAGTGAAAATCACAGCCAAGGCACAGTAATATTTATGGGAACGATAGCACCTGTGGTGTGTGTGTGTGTGTGTGTGTGTGTGTGTGTGAGAGAGAGAGAGACAAACGGATAGGTGGGTTACCTCAAAACTTTTCTAGTTGTGTTGCACTGAAACACTGTTACTTCTTCAGGAAGTATCCTTAGCCTTGGATTCCTTCTTCTGTACACTCACACACACACACACACACACACACACACACACACACACACACACACACACACACACACACACACACACACACACACACACACACAGAGTTGTGCCTCCTTGTGGCACATAGTTGCACTACAGGAAATTACGAGCTTAATCATATGAAAACTAAAAATATTTTAGATAACGTGTTCGCATAGGACCGGGCAATACAACAATATTATCCTGTCCTAATGAGCATCCCGTCCCAATTAACATTTTCTGCAGTATAAAGACACTCGCTCTTTTCTACCGTCTTTCACTAAAACGCTGTTGTATGTATTCATCATAGTCAAGGTCACTTAATAAATCAACAAATAAGTAAGAAAAGAAAAAGTCTTTCTCTCATAAACCTGTTTATTTGTATCCTTAATCTCTCTCTCTCTCTCTCTCTCTCATTCTTTTTTCTTTTTTTCCTCCTCTCAGATCTTTCAAAGAATCGTATGACGGAAGTTCCTCCCGAAGTGGCACGTTTTGTATCGTTGGAAACGCTGAACCTTTATCACAACTGTATCAAAAGCATTCCTGACACCATCATCAGCCTGCAGTCTCTCACGTCATTAAATATCAGGTACTCATGCACACACACACACACACACACACATACTTAGAAGTATGTCTAATGCACCACATCTTTTACTACTAAAGAATTTATTACCAGAACAATAATAAGTCTGACCAGGACAATAAACAATAAAATAAAATATATTACAATATATAAACACAAATGCGGAATGTACACATTTGTAGATATTGACAGAACCAAGAAGAGGAAGGAAAAAAATGGAGAAAAAGAAAGTTTGGATGTTTTACCTGCAGACAAAAGCTGTTTATTGTTCTAACATCTAACACAATTTCTGAGTGTATTTCAGTGTACCTTTTTAAATCGTACTTTTTATCGGTTTTTTTTTTTTTTTTTTTTTTTTTTTTTTTAACATTTGCGATTAGATTTATTTTAGAACTTTATTATGTTGATATTGTTTGCCAATACGCAAGAATGTTAACTTCCTTTTCATAATTTAGGAAACAGATCATTCCACGTAACATACAGTACTGTGCAAAAATTTTAGGCAGTTGTGAAAAAATGCTGTGAAGTAAGAATGCTTTCAAAAATAGAAATGTTAATAGTTTATATTTACCAATTAACAAAATGCAAAGTGAGTGAACAGAAGAAAAATCTATATCAAATCAATATTTGATGTGACCACCCTTTGCCTTCAAAACAGCATCAATTCTTCTAGGTACACTTACACACAGTTTTTGAAGGAACTCTGCAGGTAGGTTGGCCCAAACATCTTGGATAACTAACCGCAGTTCTTCTGGGGATTTAGGCAGCCTCAGTTGCTTCTTTCTCTTCATGTAATCCCAGACAGACTCGATGATGTTGAGATCAGGGCTCTGTGGGGGCCATGCTATCACTTCCAGGACTCCTTGTTCTTCTTTATGCTGAAGACAGTTCTTAATGACTTTCGCTGTATGTTTGGGGTCATTGTCATGCTGCAGAATAAATTTGGGGCCAATCAGATGCCTCCCTGATGGTATTGCATGATGGATAAGTATCTGTCTGTACTTCTCAGCATTGAGGAGACCATTAATTCTGACCAACTCCCCAACTCCTTTTGCAGAAATGCAGCCCCAAACTTGCAAGGAACCTCCAGCATGCTTCACTGTTGCCTGCAGACACTCATTCGTGTACCGCTCTCCAGCCCTTTGGCAAACCAACTGCCTTCTGCTACAGCCAAATATGTCAAATTTTGACTCATCAGTCCAGAGCCCCTGCTGCCGTTTTTCTGCACCCCAGTTCCTGTGTTTTCGTGCATAATTGAGTTGCTTGGCCCTGTTTTCATGTCGGAGGTATGGCTTTTTGGCCACAAGTCTTCCATGAAGGCCACTTCTGACCAGACTTCTCAGGACAGTAGATGGGTGTACCAGGGTACCACTGGTTTCTGCCAGGTCTGAGCTGATGGCACTGCTGGACATCTTCTGATTGCGAAGGGAAGTACAGTGGGGGAAAAAAGTATTTGATCCCCTGCTGATTTTGGACGTTTGCCCACTGACAAAGAAATGATCAGTCTATAATTTTAATGGTAGGTGTATTTTAACAATGAGAGACAGAATAACAACAAAAAAAATCCAGAAAAACGCATTTCAAAAAAGTTATAAATTGATTTGCATTTTAATGAGGGAAATAAGTATTTGATCCCCTATCAATCAGCACGATTTCTGGCTCCCAGGTGTCTTTTACACAGGTAATGAGCTGAGATTAGGAACAGTCTCTTAAAGGGAGTGCTCCTAATCTCAATTTGTTACCTGTAAAAAGACACCTGTCCACAGAAGCAATCAATCAATCAGATTCCAAACTCTCCACCATGGCCAAGACCAAAGAGCTGTCCAAGGATGTCAGGGACAAGATTGTAGACCTACACAAGGCTGGAATGGGCTACAAGACCATCGCCAAGCAGCTTGGTGAGAAGGTGACAACAGTTGGTGTGATTATTCACAAATGGAAGAAACTGTCATTCTCCCTCGGTCTGGGGCTCCATGCAAGATCTCACCTCGTGGAGTTTCAATGATCATGAGAACGGTGAGGAATTAGCCCAGAATTACATGGGAGGATCTTGTTAATGATCTCAAGGCAGCTGGGACCATAATCACCAAGAAAACAATTGGTAACACACTACGCCGTGAAGGACTGAAATCCTGAAGCGCCCGCAAGGTCCCTCTGCTCAAGAAAGCACATGTACAGGCCCGTCTGAAGTTTGCCTGAATGATTCAGAGGAGAACTGGGTGAAAGTGTTGTGGTCAGGTGTGGTCAGATCTCTTTGGCATCAACTCAACTCGCCGTGTTTGGAGGAGGAGGAATGCTGCCTATGACCCCAAATCATAACACCATCCCCACCGTCAAACATGGAGGTGGGAACATTATGCTTTGGGGCTGCTTTTCTGCTAAGGGGACAGGACAACTGCACCGCATCAAAGGGACGATGGACGGGGCCATGTACCGTCAAATCTTGGGTGAGAACCTCCTTCCCTCAGCCAGGGCATTGAAAATGACCTTAATGACTTGGAGAGGATCTGCAAAGAGGAGTGGGACAAAATCCCTCCTGAGATGTGTGCAAACCTGGTGGCCAACTATAAGAAACGTCTGACCTCTGTTATTGCCAACAAGGGTTTTGTCACCAAGTACTAAGTTGAAGGGATCAAATACTTATTTCACTCATTAAAATGCAAATCAATTTATAACTCTTTTGAAATGCGTTTTTCTGGATTTTTTTGTTGTTATTCTGTCTCTCACTGTTAAAATACACCTACCATTAAAATTATAGACTGATCATTTCTTTGTCAGTGGGCAAACGTACAAAATCAGCAGGGGATCAAATACTTTTTTCCCCCACTGTAAGCCTGATGTGTCTTTCATCTGTTGCTGTAAGTTTCCTTGGCCGACCACTGCGTCTATGGTCCTCAACGTTGTTGAGGTTCTTTGTGCTTCCTCAAAAGAGCTTGGACAACACATCTGGAAACCCCTGTCTGCCTTGAAATTTCTGCTTGGGAGAGACCTTGCTGATGCAGTATAAGTACCTTCTGCCTTGTTGCTGTGCTCAGTCTTGGCGTATGGTGTATGACTTTCGACAGTAAACTGTCTTCAGCAACCTCACCTTGTTAGCTGAGTTTGGCTGGTCCTCACCCAGTTTTATTCCTCCTATACAGCTGTTTTTGTTTCAGTTAATGATTGTGTTTCAACCTACATATTGAATCGATGATCATTAGCACCTGTTTGGTATAATTGTTCAATCATACACCTGACTATATGCCTACAAAATGCCTGACTGTGTGCAAGTGTACCTGGAAGAATTGATGCTGTTTTGAAGGCAAAGGGTGGTCATACCAAATATTGATTTGATGTAGATTTTTCTTCTGTTCACTCACTTTGCATTCTGTTAATTCATGAATATAAACTATTAACATGTCTATTTTTGAAAGCATTCTTACTTTACAGCATTTTTTCACAACTGCCTAAAACATTTGCACAGTACTGTAAATATGTTGCTAATTGATATTTAGCTTAGAACAGCAGTTTTTGTTTGCTATGTAACTATGTAACAGCTAGCTACAAATATTTACATTATAGCCTGGTACAATAGCACGAGTTATGATGTTTTCGAAGTGTTGATTATAGCTGAATAACATCAACTAGTTGTTCACATGTATTTCTAGAAATTTTATCAGAGATGGAATGTGTGTCAGGCTACAGTGGAATGAGAGGGAGGAAAAGAATTTTGTTTTTCCATGTAAAATTGAAAGGGAGTTCTGTCATGAAACTAGTTGTCATGTAGTAATTATGTAGTGCAATGTGCCATCTCTCAATTTCATATCATCATGTTTACACGGAAAATATTTGTCCCTACAATACCCAGCATGCACTGTGTTAATATATCATTCAGTCATTACGAGCAGCCCAAAGTAGAAAGAAGGACTCAAGCGTAGGTTTTCTAGTTTTATTAAAACTACAGGTGCATCTCAATAAATTAGAATGTCGTGGAAAAGTTCATTTATTTCAGTAATTCAACTCAAATTGTGAAACTCATGTATTAAATAAATTCAATGCACACAGACTGAAGTAGTTTAAGTCTTTGGTTCTTTTAATTGTGATGATTTTGGCTCATGTTTAACAAAAACCCACCAATTCACTATCTCAACAAATTAGAATATTTCATAAGACCAATAAAAAAAACATTTTTAGTGAATTGTTGGCCTTCTGGAAAGTATGTTCATTTACTGTACATGTACTCAATACTTGGGCTCCTTTTGCTTTAATTACTGCCTCAATTCGACGTGGCATGGAGGTGATCAGTTTGTGGCACTGCTGAGGTGGTATGGAAGCCCAGGTTTCATAGATTCTCTATGGGGTTCAGGTGTGGTGAGTTTGCTGGCCAGTCAAGCACACCAACACCATGGTCATTTAACCAACTTTTGGTGCTTTTGGCAGTGTTGGCAGGTGCCAAATCCTGCTGGAAAATGAAATCAGCATCTTCAAAAAGCTGGTCAGCAGAAGGAAGCATGAAGTGCTCCAAAATTTCTTGGTAAACGGGTGCAGTGACTTTGGTTTTCAAAAAACACAATTGACCAACACCAGCAGATGACATTGCACCCCAAATCATCACAGACTGTGGAAACTGAACACTGGACTTCAAGCAACTTGGGCTATGAGCTTCTCCACCCTTCCTCCAGACTCTAGGACCTTGGTTTCCAAATGAAATACAAAACTTGCTCTCATCTGAAAAGAGGACTTTGGACCACTGGGCAACAGTCCAGTTCTTCTTCTTCTTAGCCCAGGTAAGACGCCTCTGACGTTGTCTGTGGTTCAGGAGTGGCTTAACAAGAGGAATACGACAACTGTAGCCAAATTCCTTGACACGTCTGTGTGTGGTGTCTCTTGATGCCTTGACCCCAGCCTCAGTCCATTCCTTGTGAAGTTCACTCAAATTCTTGAATCGATTTTGCTTGACAGTCCTCATAAGGCTGCGGTTCTCTCGGTTGGTTGTGCATCTTTTTCTTCCACACTTTTTCCTTCCACTCAACTTTCTGTTAACATGCTTGGATACAGCACTCTGTGAACAGCCAGCTTCTTTGGCAGTGAATGTTTGTGGCTTACCTAGTGAACCAAACTGAGAGACCATTTTGAAGGCTCAGGAAACCTTTGCAGGTGTTTTGAGTTGATTAGCTGATTGGCATGTCACCATATTCTAATTTGCTGAGATAGTGAATTGGTGGGTTTTTGTTAAATGTGAGCCAAAATCATCACAATTAAAAGAACCAAAGACTTGAACTACTTCAGTCTGTGGCATTGAATTTATTTAATACACGAGTTTCACAATTTGAGTTGAATTACTGAAATAAACGAACTTTTCCACGACATTCTAATTTATTGAGATGCACCTGTAATATAGCAAACAAAAAAAAGGATTAGGTCAGGAGTATTAAACTGAAATGTGTAAAGGTTCAGTTACGTACAAGTTCTTTCTTACAGCGGACCAAAGAAGCAACTAACATCACTAAATGACAACACTTTCCTTTATACGCTTAACCATTAATGATAAACTATGGCTATAAATGAAACCATTCAAAGTATAATTTGGTCTGCCGAAATACTTTGGCAATTGGTAAGTAAACATATAATTAAATCTACAGGGAAGAAAACACTGATGTAAAACATGATGTTCCTGAGCCGCCCTGGCTGGAAATTTCAAATATGCATGCCATCGCTCGGATACGTCACACGCCACCGTGCCTGAAAGTAGTACAGCCGTAGACCCGCCCCAAAATTTATGCCACAACTTAAGACAGAGCTGCAGCCATCATAACAGAGAAGATGTCTTTGAGCTTGAAACAGGGAGAGACTGAAACAGATACTCCGATACAGATGTCATCATTTATTCCAAAAATCTCTCTCTGCTGCCATTTATCACACATTCATTTTATCCCTGCTAACTTTATACGTCAGAGAAAAAAGGAAACCTTTTTTTTTTTTTACTTCCCGAACGTCTTAGGAGTGAAAAACAAAGTGAGCTATTTTTAGGGTTTTGAATGTTGATTTTAACACTGTATTCCCATTGTTTCTGTAATGCTTAGTCGTAACCAGCTGTCGGTGTTGCCGGTGTGTGTGTGTGGTCTTCCTCTGCGAGTCCTCAACGCCAGCAACAACAAACTCAATGCTCTGCCGGAAAGCATTGGCCAGCTCACCAGCCTCATGGAACTGGTAAGTGTGTGTGTGTGTGTTTCTGCTCATGCAGTCTTTTTTTTTTTTGCATTTTTGCATTTTTTTGTGTACACTTGATATTTCAGGTCCTTAAAATGTTCGCACATCTCTGAGTGACATGTGGGAGGATGTGAAGAGCAGCATGCGATTCATTCCAGAATCCTATGTTATTTTGTCCCGTTTCACACTTTAATCTCTTAATAAACTTAAATCTCTTATTCACAAAAGTATTCAGACCCTTTAATCAAATAATTTGTAGAAGCCCCTTTGGCATACATCTCTACTAGCTTTGCACACCTGGATTTGGGCAGTTTATCCCATTATTCATGGAAGATCCTCTCAAGCTCTGGCAGATTGGATGGCAAGCAGCTGTAAACTTCCATCTTCAGGTCTCTCCACAGATGTTCGCTTAGGTTTAAATATGGGCTTTGGCTGGGCCACTCAAGGACGTTCAGAGACTTGCTCCAAAGCCAAGTGTTGTCTTGGCTGTATGCTTAGGGTCATTGTTTGTTGAAAGATGAACTTTCACCCCAGTCAGAGTTTGCATGCGCTCAGGAGAAGGTTTTCTTCAAGGATGTTCCTGTATTTGGCTGCATTCATCCATCCCTCAATTGTTACCAGGCTCCCTGTCCTTGCTGCTGAGAAGCACTCCCATAACATGATGCTGACACCACCATGTTTCACCATAGGGATTATATTAGCCAAGCGATGTGCAGTGCCTGTTTGTTTTTGCCAGACATAGCTGTTCTGTCCAGAGTTCAATTTTTGTCTCATCAGACCAGAAAATTTTTGTTGCCAGAGTCCTTTACATGTTGTTTAGCAAACTCTTTTACTCAACAGTGGCTTCTGTCTTGCCACTCTGCAATGAAGGCCTTATTTGTGGAGTGCTACAGAGATGGTTGTCCATCCAACAGGTTCTCCCATCTCTGCACTGGACGTTTGGAGCTCTTTTAGAGAGACTGTTGGGTTCTTTCGTACCTCCCTGACCAAGGTCCTTCTTTCCCAGATGCCCAATTTGGCCAGACAGCCGACTCTAGTAAGGTTCAAGGTTATGCCAAGCTTCTTCCCTTTAAAAAATATTTAGGCCAAAAATTTTAAATTATTTTATATTCTTGCCATGATCTATGCCTTGCCACAATTTGATCACAGAGATCCGCAAGCAGTTCTTTGGACTTCATGGCTTGGTTTTTGTCCTGACAATGCAGTGTAAATTGTGGGCCCTTATAGACCCTGGTGTGTGCCTTTCCAAACTATGCCCAATCAATTTAAATTGCAACAGGCAGACAGGTCCAATTGAGTGCTAGACGCATCTCAAGTATAATTAAAGCAAACAGGATGCACCTGACCACAATTTGGAGTGCCACAGCAAGTGACGCTTTGTAAAGGTATAAATCATTTTTGCAGCATTTCAATGTTTTTCGTAAGTGTAATTCATGTGTTTTGAACCTGTAGCTTCATGTTAACACAAAATAAATATGATCTGTACGCTTCTGACTTCCATTTTTCCACGCTTACACTTTTGGCACATTTTTTTTCTCACTGAAATACGGCCAAAAGCATTGCAAGACTGTGAACGACGATTTTCAAGCAAAAACAATGGTGTCAAGAAGTGCAGAACAGACTGAACGCATAGAACCAATCTGTATGTGTAAAAATCAACTGTTGCAAATGTCTAAATGACTTGTTGTGTACGTAGAAAATAAATATTTACCTGAAATAACCAGAGGCCTGTTTCACGGAGCCGGTTTCGGTGGCTACACAGGTAAGTTTAAGTTTAGTTTGAGCAAACTCTGGTTTTTCGGTTTCAACAAGGCAGATTGGTTTTTAGCGAGTTTCATCTCCATGGTAACTAACGCTGCATGGCTAACCTGCTCTGGAGCAGGTTTTGTTCTGCGTAAGAAAACTCTAACCCAAATTGGACCAATCAGCTGTGAGCAAAATGAGAGAAATTTAGAGAGAAATGAAAGAAGTTAACCCTTTAGTGTTTGTGTTGGCTTTTCCCGATGACCATCTGTATAAAAGATATAGATTTTTGGCAGATGGTACCTATAGTTTATCTCTGCCGGCTTCTTGAGCACATTACAAAACTGACACACCGAAGCCATGCTCTTACTGTACCGCAAACTGTATGTATTGCTTTGCAGTTCTTTTTGAGTGGTAACCTTACATTTCATGCGGTGGCATTATTCTTAATATATTTTCACAAATTGATATTTATTTGATTAATGTTTAATTAAAAAAATTCCATTTATATTAAATGAAATTAGATGAAATATATTGGGGTTATAAGTTTTCATTGTGAGCCTATAGAAGTAAGCTTAGGCATTTACATACATATTAAATGAAAGCTTGACTGCCTCTGCCAGAAAGCTTAAAATGGGCAGTGGTTGGATTTTCCAGCAGGACAATGATCCAAAAGATTTACACCTTTACAAAGCTTCACTTGTGCATGCAAATTTAATTTACGCTTGCAAACTTGTTTACACTTTCACAAATCTTATCCCGCACATGCAAATCTTTTTGGCATCATTTTAACTTCATAGTTTTCAAATTCCTACTATTTTTTTCCTCTAGAAGCTACTGCATTAAGAGGAAAAATAATGGACCAGACTCAGCAGAGACATTAGGAACCCTGTGCAGAGTTTTTTTTAAATCACAATCCAAAATCCTAGCCAATAAACAGGTAATAGTCAAACTCAGTATTGGTATCAAACATCAGAACATAAGGGGAATTCAAAAATATAGTCAAACAAGGCATAGTAAAATGGTCAAGGCACAGCAAAACAATCAGGGAAAACACAGCTTAGAATTTACAAAACTCAAAAGAATAGCAAGACTTCGCATTGACCAACTGAAAGTCATGTGCTTATAGTGAACAAACAATAAAGTAAACAGGAAATGGGTAATGCGCAACTAAGTAGAATTCCAGAGACACTGATCTCTCTTGGCAGGCAGGGATATTGTAACATATTTATAACAGATTGATATTTAAATTGGATGTTGTGGTACTAGCGTATTAGTTTGGGGTTTAACACCAAAACAAATTTTTCTAATTGAGCTTTATTGAAATATCACATTTTATCCTTTCAATTTGTATATTGTGGTTCCAGTCAGGCCGTGAAAGTAGTATGAACAATGACCCGCCCCCAGATTTCCAGTTAAACTCACCACTGAGCTGCAGTCATCATAAAACTTTAAACTGCCTTTGTGCCAAATAGTTCACAATAATTGGCCCCAAAAACAAACAGAGCCCTGGTGCTGACAGATCATAAAACAGAGAAGGCCATGTGTTTGAGCTGGCATGAATGTAAAATAAAAAGGAAAGCAGTTAAGTATTTAGACAAAGACAAATTTAGACAAACGAAAAAGGGTATCTATCATCAACTGTGAAAAAAAATTATTGCCATCTTAATCACGCAATCAATCAACTAACTAAATTTAATGTGATAACTGGGTTCAATTAGACTAGACACAGCCAGGCTTGATTACTGCCAGCCCTGTTAAGTCTAAGCATCACTTAAATACAATCTTTCCAGCAATGTGAAGTAGGGTAAAAGGTCTCAGCATGCAGCACACTAGGCCACGATCAAAAGAAATTCTGGAAGAGATGAGAAAGAAAGTTATTGAAATATCTGGAAAGGGTAGCAAAGGCATACATAAGCTTCTGGGAGTCCAGCGAATCATAATGAGAGCCGTCATCTCCAAATGGAAAAAACTTGGAACGGTGGTGAATCTTCCCAAAAGTGACCAGCCTTCCAAAATTCCTCCAAGAGCACTTCGATGAATCTTCCAGCATGTCAGAAAAGAACTGCAGGCCTTGCTCACTTTGACCTCACTGGATGAGGTCAAGGTTCATGATTCTGCCATTAGAAAGAGACCGAGGCGAAAATGATACCCATGGGAGAATTGCAAGGCGAAAACGACTGCTGACCAAGAGGAGCACCTTGATGACCCCCAGGCCTTTTTGGAGTTGAAAGTGGAACTTTTGGAAGACATGGGTCAAGTGGCATAAACCTAACACAGTATTCCAACAATAAGAACATCATACCAACAGTCAAACAGGGTGGTGGTAGTGTGATGGTGCGGGGGATGCTGTGCTGCTTCAGGGCCTGGACGACTTGCCATAATTGACGAAACCATGAATTCTGCTCTCTACCAGAAAATGCCAAAGGAGAATGTCTGGTCATCAGGCTGTGATCTGAAGCTCAGGCGGAATTGGGTTGTGCAGCAAGACAACGATCCAAAGCACCTCTGAATGGCTGAAAAGAAACAAAATAAAGCTTTTGGAGTGGGCTAGTCAAAGTCCTTATTTGAACTCCACTGAGATGCTGTAGCAGGACCTTAAACGGGCAGTTCATGCTCGAAAGACCTCTAATGTGGCTGAATTGAAGCAATTCTGCAATGAAGAGTGGGCCAAAATTCCTCCTCAGCAATGTGAAAGACTGATCTCCAGTCTATCGCAGATGTTGCTGATAAAGGTGATGCAACCAGTTATTAAGTTTAGGGGCAGTGATTTTTTCACACGGGTGATATAAGTGTTTCCTTTTGCTTCACTAAATGATTTAAAATCTTTTTTGTTTCCTCATGTTCTCCTGGTCTTATGTTACATTTTGTACAAAGATCTGAAACCATTTAGAGTGACAAATATGCAAAAAGATGTCTCATTTTATATAATGACATACTATATACTAAATAAACATAATAACTATATAATGCCAGCTCAAGAATTATTGGCACCTTTGATAAAGATAAGCAAAAAAGGTCATAAAACAGTGTCTTTATGATTAGCTTAAACTCACTCTGAAAATATGAAAATATATCCTGTGACTACAACCCAAAGCACATTAAAAATGAGTAAACAGTTCACCAAAACAATATGAAAACTATGCTAACATAGAGGTGTAGTACTGTTTAGTGCAATAGTTATGTGGTTTGTGATTCCAATATTCTCTTTTTCTTACAATTTGTAGCACAAATTTCTTTATCTACACAATTCCTAGTGCTTAGAGTTTTCTTACCATATATAACTCCTTCAGTTTTCCATATGAGCAAGTCTACATTTCATAAAATAATAGCTGGATGGAAACCCATAACATCTGTGTGTTGTCCCGTTCAGGATGTGAGCTGTAATGAGGTCACGGCTCTCCCGCGCCACATCGGACGGCTCAAAGCTCTACGAGAGCTCAATGTGCGCCGGAACCTTCTGTGTGTCCTGCCTGAAGGTACACAAAGCTTAAATAAGACACTTTTGTAACTGTCTTATTTGCCGAAAACACCTCTAACCCAGCTTTACTGAAATTTATTTCAGTATATTTACTTCTTTTTTCAGGACTTGGAGAACTGTTGCTTGCTTTTTATTGGTTCACTGTCTGAATAAATTAATTAGGGCATGTTTCATATGAATTAAATGTATAGAGGGGTAAATCGGGGCACGTTGTAGGCACACAACATGTAAATAAGCACACAGCATGTAAATATGCACTAAATAATCGGTTGTCGGTGACCAATCCCAGGTGTTTGTCAGTTCTTGTTTAAGAAATCCTGCAGTTAGCATCTCCTCAGATTTATAATTGTTCAGGAGGGGGGCAACTTAAAATGAGATGTGTTACCATTTGCCATCTCCAGTTGGTAGCGTTTGTGTAATGGGGGCAAAATGACTACTAACTTCTTAGATGATGTGCTTTAAAGATAGATAAATTTTTTTTCAAGCCCAAGATTTATTGCAGTTCAGAGACAATCAGCTGCTCCCGTCGAGGATGGTCCCTGAAGTAATTATTAATTGTATAAATTGTGTTTCGGTAACTGGGTCATTCAAGAACAAATCTCCAGGTCTGTTTGTATGTTACATCTTACTGAAGAGAAAATTCTGCGCAATACTGTTATCTTTAGTCCTGTGTTAATACTGAAAATCGGAGTGATCGCAAAATCACTCTGTATTTTGGATAATCAGAGATGTGTAGGGACGCACTGATGTAAGTTAGGGTACATTAAATACATTGCATCTTTTGCATATCGATCCAATACGGAAATCCTGATATTAAGTACTTATCTGATGATAGTGTTGCAGTTGCATGTGTATTATTTATTTGTCTAATTTTCATATTTATGTATAATTGGCAGTCATTTAACAATTCAAGTTTGTGTGTGTCACAGACTTGGCAGATCTACCTCTGGTAAAGTTTGATTTCTCCTGTAATAAAGTTTCCACTATTCCCATCTGCTACCGCAAAATGACTCAGCTACAATCACTACATCTAGAGAACAACCCACTACAGAGCCCCCCAGCACAGGTAGCACACACACACACACACACATACACACACACACACACACACACTGAAGTAAAAAACACTTACATAGCATATGGTGAAATATTCAAAAAACATATGTAAGTATGTGATGATATATTGGTTTGTCTGTCTGTCTGTCTTTCTGTCTGTCGCAGATTTGTATAAAGGGGAAGGTTCACATATTTAAGTACCTCACCATGGAGTCGTGTCGCAGCGACAAGATGGCCGACGCGCTCTACCTGCCAGTTATGGACCACCTCAGCCTATCACGTCCCACCACTGGCAGGTCAGTCTCTGAACAGATACCCATATACCTCCAGGATTTTAGTTTACAAATATTAATTTACGTTATCGGTCCACACAGCCTTTACACATCAGTCTTATCAATCAGATATCATACCTAAAGTCCTTTCCAAATACCCCCAGTTCCACAGTCTGTACACGTATCGACAGTCCCACAGTTTTTAGCATCTAGCGGATGTAAAATGCGTTTCAGGAAGGCAGGACACAACAACGTGCACTCAGCAGGGTATTTATTAAAGGATGTCCAGTAATCATCATCAGAGTCCGTGGCAGTCCGCGAAGCCACGCAGGAAGCCAGCATGCCGATGGGTCCAAAGCTACCCTTTCAGCGGTGGGAGAAAGGGAGAGAGGCCCAGTCTGACGCACAGATAATGGGCAACATGAAATATACTTGCATACACACCTCAGAGCTGGGCACCTGGAGCTCCTTCTCATAATCTGGTGGCAGGACGTTCTCGGTGTAGACAGGAGCCACGCTAAAAGTCTGCATGGGATTCGGATTGGACCCTTCCTGGGAACTGGGAGCTCTTGATTGCCAACAAACTCTCTGTCTCTCTGACTCCAACCCTTTATCAGTGAAAATTGAAAATCCATAGTCGTATGGTGGCATAGAGGAAGAGAGGGCTAGTGGCTTACTGGACTTTAAATCTGGGGCCTCGTCGACACGTGGGTGGTGGCTTTTAGAGAGGCAAGAGATCTTATTTCCTTGCTCCGACAATACCGCCGCTTTCCATAACGTGAGTTTCAAGACAGCAGGACACAAGTTATACGGGTATATTTACAAACTTTTCAGCAGTACTTCAAACTGAAGTCACGAGAAAGTGTAATTAGGTAGATGGACAGTATGAGTGACGGATATATTTAGAAAGATGTACGTAATCCGTCTCGTCTCAGCGGAATTGTTTTAATAGACTGAGGGTGTGACATTGCTGCTGAGAGGGAGGGCTAATCAGAGAGGTTTCAGATAAGGAAGATAAGCTCCTTCTCTCACTCTCTCTCTCTCTTTCTCTCTCTCTCACTCTCAGTACGGAGGACATTGATCAACATAGGAAACTCGACAGTGACTCTGGGGTGGGCAGCGATAATGGGGATAAACGCCTTTCTGCCACAGAGGTTAGTGTGTGTCTGTGAGTGAATGTTTGTAGTCATTTTTTTGTCTTTAACACCTTTAGTTTGCACAGTTTTGCTGTCGTGTCAAAATTTCAAGCTTTGGAAGAAGTTCAAATCTACATATAAAATATGCATAATTTAGATTCAGTTTAATTGTTTAGCTTTAACGCTTTACTTAGTAAACATTAAAAAATGGTAAAAGCATTTAGTTAACTGATACTACTGTTTTTAAGTATCATTTGTGTGTGTGTGTGTGTGTGTGTGTGTGTGTGTGTGTGTGTGTGTGTGTGTGTGTGTGTGTGCGCGTCAGCCATCTGATGAGGACAGTCTGAGTCTAAATGTCCCCATGTCCAACATCACAGAAGAGGAAGGAATATGTAAAGATGACTCCATCGATCATATCAGTTCCCTGACAGGTAACACACACACACACACACACACACACACACACACACACACACCCTGTAGGAAGTGAAAGGAGTGGAACTTAAACATCCTCTCGCTGACACCCAACAAACCAAGACCAAAGACAACAGACTGTTATGTAATTCTGTGTGTGTGTGTGTGTGTGTGTGTGTGTGTGTGTGTGTGTGTGTGTGTGTGTGTGTGTGTTTGTGTGTGTGTGTGTGTGTGTGTGTGTGAGAGACCAGGGTTTGACCTGAGGCAGGGTTCAGGATGTAAAGATACTTGAACGGAAGTAGCTGTCAGCACACAGGGAGAATTGTGGGAGGGGTGCTGAAAGCTTTAGAGGGAAGCCAGCTGCAGTGCACAGGACAGACAGCTTACAAACCCTTAACAATCCCTTTTTATTTCACTAGGTCATATATATATATATATATATATATATACAGGTGCATCTCAATGAATTAGAATGCCATGGAAAAGTTCATTTATTTCAGTAATTCAACTCAAATTGTGAAACTCGTGTATTAAATAAATTCAATGCCACAGACTGAAGTAGTTTAAGTCTTTGGTTCTTTTAATTGTGATGATTTTGGCTCACATTTAACAAAAACCCACCAATTCACTATCTCAACAAATTAGAATACTTCATAAGACCAATAAAAAAAACATTTTTAGTGAATTGCTGGCCTTCTGGAAAGTATATTCATTTACTGTACATGTACTCAATACTTGGTAGGGGCTCCTTTTGCTTTAATTGCTGCCTCAATTCAGCGTGGCATGGAGGTGATCAGTTTGTGGCACTGCTGAGGTGGTATGGAAGCCCAGGATTCTTTGACAGTGGCCTTCAGCTCATCTGCATTTTTTGGTCTCTTGTTTCTTATTTTCCCCTTGACAATACCCCATAGATTCTCTATGGGGTTCAGGTCTGGTGAGTTTGCTGGCCAGTCAAGCACACCAACACCATGGTCACTTAACCAACTTTTGGTGCTTTTGGCAGAGTGGGCAGGTGCCAAATCCTGCTGGAAAATGAAATCAGCATCTTCAAAATGCTGGTCAGCAGAAGGAAGCATGAAGTGCTCCAAAATTTCTTGGTAAACGGGTGCAGTGACTTTGGTTTTCAAAAAACACAATGGACCAACACCAGCAGATGACATTGCACCCCAAATCATCACAGACTGTGGAAACTGAACACTGGACTTCAAGCAACTTGGGCTATGAGCTTCTCCACCCTTCCTCCAGACTCTAGGACCTTGGTTTCCAAATGAAATACAAAACTTGCTCCCATCTGAAAAGAGGATATTGGACCACTGGTCAACAGTCCAGTTCTTCTTCTCGTTAGCCCAGGTAAGATGCCTCTGATGTTGTCTGTGGTTCAGGAGTGGCTTAACAAGAGGAATACGACAACTGTAGCCAAATTCCTTGGCACGTCTGTGTGTGGTGGCTCTTGATGCCTTGACCCCAGCCTCAGTCCATTCCTTGTGAAGTTCACTCAAATTCTTGAATCGATTTTGCTTGACAATCCTCATAAGGCTACGGTTCTCTCGGTTGGTTGTGCATCTTTTTCTTCCACAATTTTTCCTTCCACTCAACTTTCTGTTAACATGCTTGGATACAGCACTCTGTGAACAGCCAGCTTCTTTGGCAATGAATGTTTGTGGCTTACCTAGTGAACCAAACTGAGAGACCATTTTGAAGGCTCAGGAAACCTTTGCAAGTGTTTTGAGTTGATTAGCTGATGGGCATGTCACCATATTCTAATTTGTTGAGATAGTGAATTGGTGGGTTTTTGTTAAATGTGAGCCAAAATCATCACAATTAAAAGAACCAAAGACTTAAACTACTTCAGTCTGTGGCATTGAATTTATTTAATACACGAGTTTCACAATTTGAGTTGAATTACTGAAATAAATGAACTTTTCCATGACATTCTAATTTATTGAGATGCACCTGTATATATATATATATATATATATATATATATTTTTTTTTTTTTTCCATTTCTTCTTGATAAAGTCAAGTCCAAAACCTAATATAAAACTCACTATTTGTAGTTGGTTAGGATTTCTGAATACAGATTAATGTAGTATTAAAAGTTTTCTTTCTCTCTAGCACTTGCCTGTTTCTGTTGTGGACATATTTAATGATTTAATGACACAAAGCTTGTATTCAAAACAAAGTACAAGTACAGAGCAAAACCCCTTATAAAAGTTGTCAGAGCAAACATTAACATGATATCAGGACCAGGTTTGTGTTTGTGACTTTTTCTTTAATCTTTCACATGTATATTTTTATCATCAGTAAAAGGATTAGGCACTGAGCTCGTGTTTGTGTGTTTACTGTAGCAGACCAAAGCCCCTCTGACTCAGGACAGTTTGGCTACAGAGATTCTGCCTATACTACTCGATTCGTCAACTACATCAAGGTAACTCTTCACAGACTTGAAGGGCTGTGTGGTTCCATCAGCTCCCATTCTGCAGTGCTGAGAAAGCTATTTTGCAATTGTGAAGCTACAAGCTGCTCATGATTTAAACGGGCGAAGCTACAAGCAAAATGTTTCATTTTATTGCACAGCTAATTTATTGCACAAAATAAGGTGTACATACTTTGTACAGGGATAGTAAGAAGCAGTGAACATTACTTAACAGCATCAAAGAAGAGGACTCATTCAACTGCTATCTGTTTTGGAAAATATCTAGCTAGCTACTTAGCATTAAAGGTCATCCACATTTCATTTCTCACACATCCATTCACACACTACGGACAATTTAGAGATGCCAATTAGCCTACAACGCATGTCTTCGGACTAGGGGAGGAAACCGGAGTACCCGGAGGAAACCCCCGAAGCACAGGGAGAACATGCAAACTCCGCGCACACAGGGCGGAGGCGGGAATCGAATCCCCAACCCTGCAGGTGCGAGGCAAACGTGCTTTTAAAAAAAATTGAAAAAGTATGTACACCCCTACATTTTTCACACCTTCAAATCCATAAAATTAGAATCAGGTGTTCAAGATCGGGTGCCTGCTCAGGGAGTGCAGGTGGAACCTGTCTTATTTATATCCCTTTCATATCTAGTGTCTAGTGTTCCTTTTGTTACTGAGGTGTGTGGTGTCATCATGCCAAGATCTAAAGAGTTCTGTACGGCCTTCAGAAAAATAAGTTGTGGATGCCAATGAGTCTGGCATGGGATTTGAAAAGATCTCCAAATTATTTGAAATACATCATTCCACTGTAAGGAAAATAATCTACAAATGGCGCAGGTTTCAAACGACTTCCAATTTGTCCAGGACTGGCCATCCCAGCAAATTCAGCCCAAGAGCAGACCATCTGAAGTCTCCAAGGACCCCAAAATTTCATCACAGGATCTGCTAGCAAGTCTTCTGTCAGCGTCAAAGTGCATGCGTTTACACTCAGAAAGAAATTGCACAAAATTGACCTGCATGGGAGGTGTGCCAGGAAAAAGCCTTTGCAAGACTACAGTTTGCCAGTGAGCATATACTGAGCAAAGACCAGGCCTTTTGGAATAATGTGCTCTGGACAGACGAATCAAAGATAGAGTTGTTTGGCCACAGTAACAGCGTTTGTTGTGTAGACATGTTTCTGCATCACATCAAAGAGTGCTTGAAGATAATGTGAGGCCATCTGTCCGAAAGTTGAAGTAGAACCGAAAGTGGACCAACAGGATAATGATCCTAAGCACAGTAACAAATCCACCAAGGAATGGCTCAAAAAGAAGAAATGGAGGGTTATGGAATGGCCTAGTCAAAGCCCCGATTTGAATCCCATTGAAATGTTGTGGGGGGATTTGAAACGGGCAGCACATGCAAGAAAACCCTGAACATCTTGCAACCTAAAGAATATTGCATGGAAAAGTGGTCAAAAATTCCAGCAAGCCTGGTGGACGATTATGCAAAATGCCTACAAGAAGTTATACTACCTTCTGAGGCCAAGGATGTACTTACTTTTTCCACAGAAGAATATCAAATCTGTTGATATTTCTGTTGAATAAATGATTGAAAAAAGATATTTTTTCTTGTGGTTTTGTTCAAGTATATCAACTTTACTAGTAGGCGCTGTTTCAAAGAGGATCAAATGTTTGCTTGTCCAAATACGTCAAAAAAGCCAACAATTTCCATGGGGTGTACTTATTTTTTTTCACATGACTGTATATATATATAAGAGTGAGATGGAGAGAGTCCAAAAGATTTCACTCATGATTTATTCCAGAAATCTGCTTCCATTACCCTTTATTACATATTCTCCATTGAGCTTGATAACTTCTAATGCTAATGCTAACATGAACACTTTTGAATGATGTACATGAAAATGGCCCACTTTTGAATAAATAGGGCACCATGGTTCAGATATTAAATGGTTCGGATATTTATTTATTTATTTATTTATTTATTTATTTGTTTGTTTGTTTGCCTTTTTCATTCATTCAGGCATCAAAGGTTTTGTTCTTCCTCTGTTTTAAAATTGCTGCTGACATGAAATCTAAGTCTTGAGGGATTTGGAGGGATTTTTGTGTGAGATTGGTAGTGGGTTTCAGTATCTGGAGCTGGCAGAGCTGTGTGTGTGTGTGTGTGTGTGTGTGTGTGTGTGTGTGTGTGTGTGTGTGTGTGTGTGTGTGTCAGCCACTGCAATAACAAAGATCCATTATGAATTCCAGCCAGTCAGTCCCTTACTGTGCTGTCACATGACAGGTTGCAGCTGAAGATGATGTGTTTGTGTGTGTGTGTGTGTGTGTGTGTGTGTGTGTGTGTGTGTGTGTGTGTGTGTGCGTGTAGGGTCGAGGTGTTGACTTCGACGAGCCCCTCCGAATTGAGGAAGAGAGTAACTGGGCAGCTGAGCAATCGTGAGTATCCTTTCTTTACTCTGTCCTTCCATTCTTCTATCTCTGTCTCCACTAGGCATGTGCTATAGTATGTATCTCTTTACATTTCAAAATAATTTATAGCTCATAATTGCACCTTAAGGACCACTGATGTACCGTTAACGATTTACTGTTAAAGTGTTAGGGGTTAACCGCATGCAGGTAAAAGATACATACTGAAGATACAAAAGACGGATGTTCAGCTGAACGTTATTGACCTCCTACCAGGTAGAAATTAGCCACTGCCATTTCTTTAAACTCGTACACTCCCTGCAGCCGTCAGTAGGTTCAGACGCATCCTCCAATGAGAAATGTGTGGAAATTGGATTGACTCATAAATGAAGAAGCCAGGCATGCTCAGTACAAAATTCTTTGTCGGATGAATTCTGATTCTGCGTCCCAATTCACCTACTTATACTATGCACTAAAAGTATGTACTCGTTTTGTGAAGAGTGCGTAGCGAAAGAGTATGCGAGTACTGGGACATACCAACATGTCACGTAATGAAGAGAACGTTGTTGCCTAGTTACACGTACTTACGTCACCGTAACCAAACCCCTCGGTGCATTTCAGGTTTTCTTCATTCAGTATTCCTTATATCGTTTATACTCTCTAATTTAACTTACTACTGTATTCTCTTGATTTATTTTTCCACATTTCATTTACACCTCTGTAAATGCGTTACACTCGTCCGCCACGTTTGCAGGTTGAATTCTCCTCCCTCGCGCAAGGAGTTGTGTCTACTGGAAATAGGGTACCACTGGGATACTCATTTCAACATACTCCGATTTGGGACACACTAGTTCTAATCTCGGGTACTATTTAGGAGGCGAATTGGGACGCATCAAGAGAGTAAAGTTTGGGGGGGGGGTCTTGTTTATTATTGAATCGCCAGCAGACTCGGAAAAAGGTAGCATACGTAGAGAAAATCTGCAGGTGATCTTCAGGTGAAGCAAGCTCAAGTGTCAGTTTCTCCCCAATTTGGTCACCTGCCAGTTCCCACCCAATATCCAGCTCTATATCATAGGCTAACACATGCTAATATGTGAAGCTAGCCAACCAGACCTTTTTCAAACCACTGCTCATGCTGCATCACACTCAGAGGAAAGCGCTATCCACCCTCTTCTACATACATGAGCTTACAGATGCCTGCGATTTGCTCGTATCCCTGTGACTGACAGGGGAGTGAGAGAATGTCATTCCTCCTACCCAGAGAGCACAGCCAAATTTGCTGTCTTGGCTCCCGGGCACAGATGATTGTGGCATAGTAATTTGAGTGTAAAAACTTTGTGTTGCCTACAGGTCAAAGGTTAACCTGATCAGCCCACTGAAAGAGGCTGTGGAGCTGTTGCAGAATCCTAACAGGTAACGTTTTTTCACCTGCTAACCGTAAAGATTCATTACATGACAGATTCATACATTACATGACAGAACCATAATATATGATAATTCCGATGATATAATTTATATATTCATTTTCTTTTATTGTATTTATTTAGGTGTATGTGGGTTTTCTGAACTAGTTTCCTTATATCCTATAGCTTTTCATTTTGTGTGTGTGTGTGTGTGTGTGTGTGTGTGTGTGTGTGTGTGTGTTTGTATATTCAGAGTGAACATGAGCTCAGCTGATTTGGCTGGAATTAAACTCTACCCGGTGGAAATGGTCACAGTGGACGAATCTCTTAAGTAAGGCGCAAGCTGTTTACGCTATGATAATGCATTGGACATCATATTAACTGTATGCTATTGGAGTTTATTCCACCGGACCGTTGATTTGAATCACAGGTTTATATTAACGCGATATCATTTCTATAGAAACAGCTCATTCACAGAGACTCTTATGGATACTTGACATAATCTAAGAGTAATAATAAACTGATTTTTTTAAAAATTGTTGTTACTTAACAAAGAACAATGGATGTTCTTGATACAGGCAAGTTTTCTGTACGGAAATATTTATTTAACATTTATGGAAGGAGTCTCCGATGTCAGTGCTTTCTAATAGTTGGGATGGCTTCCGCCATGGGAAAGTGTTCATGCATTGCTGTTTCTCGGTAACGTGACAAGTCTTGTTAACTTCAAGAGAGATTACAAAAAAAGAGCAGCTGGTGAGTGAATGTCTGTTTGTAGCTGATATATAACGTAACAGGACGTGATAACAGGAACATTAAATGTATTAAATTAGGTACAAAGTGGCAGGAAGATTGTGATCATTGGCAAATCGCTGTTATTGAGATGAACAAACCACTTTGGGATGTGTGTTACAGGAAAATAATCAACTTCTGGGTGGTAATAGTAGTCCCGCTTCATCACACCACCCTTCTGGTTATTTTCCAATACCAGCATACCAACAAGTGTTTTATTCTTTACATGTATTATATATTTTCTATTTATCAGTGTAACCCTGTTCTTTATTTTATTTTCTTCCCCCCCAGTGGTCAGGAGAGTGAAGACGGACAGACAACGCCTAAGGTAGAGTTTCCCATTTGCGTCTATGTAGCATGTTTCCCATAGGCCTGTGCCAATATAACGTTGTCATATCATGATAACTGTCTAATGTTAAGAATTTACAATGTTATCAAGTTATTACTTAGATATAGCTCATTGTGCCATTTATTTACTCACTAAGTTTTTAGTTTAGACAGAAAACACAGCTAGGCAGTTTTAATGTTGGTAGTTCTTATGGCAAAGAGTGAGCCGACTAGTAGAACTAGGAAATGAACGGTTACCTTAAGTACAGTGAAACTATGGGAGAGTTTTGATTCCGAGTGGCCCAACTTAAACGCATCAGGAGATTGAGAGTTCTAACCCTGATGATGCTTCAAGCGTTTTTCACCTTGAGTCCATCTCATTTATCAAACCACGCATACGCAAAGCTATACGCAATAGATACTGATAAATCCTACACACTCAGCTACACACATTCACATAAACAAGCACCCCAAATCACCATATATGTTAAACAACTGATTTTATTGCTAAGTCCATGCAACGTAGTGCCCCGGTTACATTTTGAGAAGCTGTGATGGCTTGAAAATTGTTGTTGTCATATTTGGAAATATAAAGTATTGTGGCATGAGCTAAAAGAATGCGTGTAATACATGTCATTATTTGGCTCTTTGTTGGTTGGGAAATTCCATACCTGTCTCCAATTTCTTGCTGAAATATTTCAGTGGCTGTTTCTAAAAACCTAAGAATCCTAAGATTTGAGCGTACACAGTTTACCCACGATTACACTTTTCTACCACTAGGGGTTTCTGTACATGCAAGGGCAGGTGTAGTTCTAAATATATGCACATCCTCACGCAAAAGAACTGGATAAATCAGGCTCACTTGTGTATGCACAGGTTACGCACAAAACTATTTGTATACATACTCGCTTGAGACCCCAGGAGAGTAAAACTGGATGAGAAGGATAGCGTTACTCTGTCCACTTTCAATTAGTAGAGAAGAGTGACACTAACCAATCATGGGCATCTGTGAGCACGTGGAAGGACGCAGCTGCCCTGTGATGTTGCATGAACAGCAGATTGAAAAGAAGCTGTGACAGAGAGAAGTGAGAACTCGTTAGTGAGAACTGGCAATGACCAATAATGGATTAATAAAAAAAAAAAAAAACCCACACATGCTGCCTACCTAGAAAGCTTCATCTCAATGCAGGTACACAGGACCAGTCAGGTTATATTGACTTGATAACACTATATTATGATAATATGATATTTTGTTATGACACGATATCATATATTATGCTTAGTTACCTGTGTGTGTGTCTCTTGTAAACATCCTGCCACCTCCACATGAAGTCATTTCATGTTAAGTGACACTGCTGGAAATTAGATAACGATTCCTCACACTATTGTTCACTCCTTTGGTATCCAAAATGCACAGACACGAGTAAATTTTTTGTCTGTTTCTTTTACAAAATTGCTCATGTTAAGTAAAGAAGATTATTCTGAGGTTGGATGGATGGCTTTTCAGTTTTATTTCCGACTGAATTCAAGCTCCATAGTCACCTTAATGTTTGTTCCACATTTACTGAGCTTCAGACTTCAGTAAACTGTGTCATGGTCTTGTGGTAACAGCAGTGTGCATGAGTTTGTGTGCACGCTTTGTGTTTGTTGTGTCTTGAGCCGATAAAATGTCACACATGTGGCTTCTGACAGAGAAACATAGGATGCATTCAATATGTGATGTGATGTGATGTGATGTGATAAGCCTGTTTGTTTTCGTTATACAGTAGGATCCAAAAGTCCACTACTGTTCTAATTCGGCTTTATGTATATATATATATATATATATATATATATATATATATATATATATATATATATATATATATATATATATATATAGTATATAAAGGTTTGTTGTTTAACTGAAACTAGTAGGGAGGATAAAGCTTAACACTGAAGATTACACTATTTGCCAGTATTAGATGCTAGTCATTAAGAGAAGACACCATGTGTTATTTTTAATTTATACCACAGCGCTGTTGAAATCTCAAATCTGATTGGTCAGAATGGCTCGGACAGAGGTTCAGCTGCAAAGCAAATCACAGGTTTATATCAATGTACTCGTTCTAATATGTTATCATTTGGTGGAGGCATTATGTTTACGTTTGTCTGTCCGAGGTTTTCTTTTGCACGATATCTCAGTAACGGGTGGTTGAATGTTTGTAAGATTTATGTTGAATTACCATTGTAACAAGCAGATTAACTGGTTAGATTTGGGAATTGATTAAAATTGATTACATTTCCAATTGCTGATAAACAGTTCTTGGTAGTGGACTCTTACTTTGGGATCTGACTGTATGCATAGAGCACGCCTGTTTGCTTATACATTCAGACTTGATGCTCCTTCCATGCTAGCTCGTGCTTCTGTTTGCTAGCTGTTTTGAAGTGCGTGTTCAGTTTGCGACTAGTTTGTGTGGCGTGTGCTGCTTAACGAAGTGAAGCTGTTAGGAGTTGTGAGGTGTCACTGTCATTGAAGGATGGTCCGGATGAAGGCTGGGAGTTCCAGAGGAAGAGGCAGTATATTCTCAAACGGGCTCGGCTGGAGGCCCAGCTTGCGTGCCAGCAGTACACCTTCTGTGTGGCTCAAAAGGTAATCCAAAAGCTGTGCTGTAGTCTGGAGAACTGTCTTCTAGACCAGAAAACCAGGAAGCACTGTTTAGGATCAAAAACACCAGAGAACCAGTATTCTAGACCAGGAAACCACATTCTCCAAAAAAAAAAAAAATGCAGCCTTTGAAACACATCTTGATCATTTCTACTAGAAAATCTTTGACAAAGAAACTCACTTTTAGGTTAGGAAACTGCAGTATATGCTGTTGTCCAAAAATACTTCCTAAGAAACAGGTACATTTTGATGGTATCTCATATATAGACTTCAAAATGTAGGGATAAGTTTAAGGTGCTATGAGGAAAAAAAAAAGTCTATAAACAGTGGTGGCTAATGTTATACTTATAAATAATTTATAAAGTACAGAGTAGGAGTTTTTTTTGTCAAATTGTGGACCCCTAGCAGTCTGTGAAGCATTCGCTGGTGGTCTGTGATTATTATTATTCTTTTTTTTAATAGTGGTGAAAATTATAATCTAACCCCATCAAAGCTGAGTTTACGATTGAGTTCTTACAGTTATAAGCCAGTTTCATTACTCACCAAAGTAAATGGTTTCAAATCATAACTCAGTAACTCAAAAACAACTAATCGTCAACTTTGATCTAATATGTACTGATGAATGAAAAGCACCATGGCTCCAATAAATAGCTATAATAATGTTGCACAATTCAATTGCACAATTAAATTCAATTCAACCAATGAGCCTAATATTTGAATAGATGGATTAGGTTCATAATGCCATATAAATAATCCAGAAAGTGTGTTCTAGTTTACTGGTTACGGTCTCATAGAGCTAATAGAGCAGAAGCTAGGCTTGTGCAATTTACCAATTTAATCGTCTGTACACGATATTACACTGCCACGATATCCAGTGACGTTTACTCCAATTGTATTATATAACCAGACCGACCTTTATGCACTTGCATAGGAGCTCTGCAGTTTAACATTGGATTACATTAGTACGACTTCTTTTGGTGTAAGAAGAACAGTGGGAAAAAAACTGGGGCATTTAGGTTCAGCTTGCTAATGTACATACATGGTGTGTTAATGCAGATGATAATAGAAATGAATTTTTACAACATCAACCACACATTGTGTTGGCACAGTGGGTAATGGTGCTGCCTCATAGCTCCAGAGTCCTGGGTTCAGTCCTGAGCTTGTGTTTCTGTCTGTGCAGAGGTTTTCTGCATGTGTTTGTATGGGTTTCCTCTCCCCTCCCAAAAACATGGTGGTAGGCAAATTGGTTGTGTTAAATTGCCCCTAGGTGTGAATGAGTCTGTACCTGTAATGGACTTTGTGCTCAGTGTTGCAACCCTGACTAGGATAAAATAGTTACTGAAGTGAAATGAATGAACCACACTTTAGGTAATGCTGCTGTCCTAAAATGTATGTTAAATAAACCAAGTAAGGAAAACTAAGGTAAATTTGAAGATGGGAAAAAAGATCAGGTGACATTTTTACTGTACCATTTCCACTGTAGCCTCAGATTCATGTTCTTGGCAGACAGGAGAAGAACTGGTGCAGTTCGGCATATTGTACATTCTAAGACGCTTTTCTGCTTATCACGATGGACTGTCGCTCACTGGATGCGTTTTGTTTTTCTGACCAGTCTGAAATACTCAAACCAGCCTGTTATGCCATGGTCAAAGTCACTAAGATCCCATTCTGATGTTTGATGTGAATATTAACAGGAGCTCTTGACCTGTATCTACATGATAGTAGCCAATCCATATACTGGCATGTTGTTGGGAGGCAGGAGGAAACCGGAGAACCTGGAGGAAACCCATATGGACATGGGGAGAACATAAGTAACAGACAGTAACCCAAGCTCAAGGACTGAACCCTCAGGAACCCTGAGGCTTTTTCTCGATCCACCTCTCATGGCTCACAGAAGATATTGGACTGTCTTTCGGACATCTTTTTTTCTGCTTTGAGACATGTCGTCAGAATTCTGCTGAACTTCTCTACATATTGGCTATGAAGATATACCTCACAGTCCATCTAACACACATCTGGGAATCTTGGTGTAATTGTGTAACCAGCCATGAGTTGGTCTTCCATAATTCATAAGAATACAGGCTTTTCCTCTCAAATTCTTATTCAAGCTCTGATCATTTCCAGACTTGATTACTGCAGCTTTCTGCATGCTGGGCTCCTTTTACAGTATATGCTACATCATCTCTATAAAACAAAGAAAAAAGAAGGCTTCTGTACCATTTGCATCAGCCAATCTTATCAATGCTGATCAAGTTTACGAGTCTCGATATATCTGCCCATTCCAGGCAAAGCAGGAGTTCGCTGTTACCTCAAACAACTCAATCCAGCTATATCAAGCTCTTAGGTGCCTTCAGATAATCAAATTTGCCTGTTTGGAATAGTCTTCAGCTGTTTGAGTAAACGTAAATGTGTTACTTCAGTAGAATTGTGATGTCGTGTAATGTGGTGTGTTTTATTTAGACTTGTTTTACAGCTTCAGACCATCTTCATATGTACCACATTCATGTGGTAGTTCATGTCTTTAATCAGCAATTAGACTACACCGACTAGCTCGATGATATTGTTGTTTTGGGGATTTTGAGTGCTGTGCATTTTTTGTTCCACACCATACTGAGAACAAAGAGAAATGGCAGCGAGAGGGAGAGGTAAAGCAAGAGGAAGGAAAATGAAAAGATAGTAAAGGGCAAGGACAGGGAGACGTTAAGGGCAAGAACAGGGCCTCGTTGTACTTCTTCACACACTTTATTATTATAACTGAACACAGCTTTGGCCAAGTTGTGGCCAAAAGCAACTTTGGATATTAGCATAAGCATGCAAATCTGCTATTGAAAGACATGTTCTCTGTATATGTGTGGTTTTCTCCATTGTTCATGTATTCTCTGATTTAGGGTGAGATGATTTGTCAGGAGAAGACAGATGATGGTCGAGCAGAGCCAGAGAATGTGAGTAACTCTCTTCTGTCCCAGATACACACAACAACAACACAACACAACACTACTGTGTTTGTTTCTATAAGCTGGTGTAGATGAGCTTTCCAAGAACAGTTTGAATGATTTCGAGGAAAAATCAGTCAGTTATAATATACAAATGTGTTGAAAATATTTAAAATATAAATCATATTTGTGTTTTGGACCTGGAATCTGCTTAAAAAATATAAAACAGTGCATGTTTAATTGTAATATATTTTAAACGAACCCAATAACAGAGTGAAGCCCAGAGCCCAGTGTTTTCACCACCATTCGGCTTGAAGCCCCGATCAGGTGAGTCTGGTGCACTCACACACACACACACACACACACACACACACAGACACACACACACACACACACACACACACGCGCGCAGAGGAAACTGGTCACAAATGGTGACCCCTGAGGTCTCGTTCAGAGGTGGTTGGAAATTATATTTGCGCTTTCACCATGGCATATCAACAGACAATAATAATAAAGCAGATTTCACACATTGACTGCATTAGAGAAAGAAATGCATAAATATACAAATTTAAATATTGAAGAAGTAAAAGATTCCTTGTTTTTATTTTTAACTGTTTGAAGTAATTTATTTTTTAATGATTTGGCATAACAAGGTGGAAATATTGCGTGGACTAAGACCATGGTATTATCTTATTAATATTTATTAGTAGTATTTATATTATAACTTTGCTCAGTCCAATCACTAATCCTAACTGCATTTGGAAAACAGTCTAATACATTATTAATTAGCCCAGGGGTTCCCAAACTTTTTGAGGCAAATATCTCCACATTAGAAATTTTCTGCAACCCCAAGCCTTGGCATTTTGGTTTCTCCTCATTATCTACCATCACGCTTCACAAATCCATAATTCAGTAAATGTTTCCGCATATTTTCATGCTGGTTTTCTTTACTACTGATATTCATATTCACTCAATGTTGTTGAAGAGCTAGCATTAGTAGATGGTTGGAGAAACTTCTTCTTTTTTTTTTCTTTATTGCTGAACTCCTACATTTGGGCAGCCAGGATAGTAAAAAAGTATTGCGAAATGCTCCTAACTTTGAATTATTTAATGTCATCATGATGTTATATATTTAGCTGAAATGCTTCTATATTTGAATCCTAATTGTTTGACATTTTCTTAACCCCGTCTTCTGTTGACTAACACTCCTCCATGTTTACAATATTTTTGCAACATGTTTGTCCCTCCCACTCCTCACTGGCCCTATGTGTAGCTCCGCCCTCTGTCCCTTGCTTGCCTTTGTCCATCAATAGAGACACGCCGAGTAGGCCACATGATGGATGCATTCTGCGCAGTGGTATGTCTACTCATTAAACTGTGCTGTTCCAGTTGCAATCCGCAGAATGCATTGTTTCGTTATTAATTCTTTCTCTCATAATCACTTCTCTTTCAATTATTTTTTTTTTTCCGATGACGCATTTACATCCAAATGATTCTCAATTCTGATTGACCAGGAGTTGTTGATTAATTAATTTTCTATAACAGCAGCTCTGACAGTAGTTCTGGCTGCAAAACAAATCATAGGTTATGTATACATTAATGTGCTCGTTTTAATACCTTATCGTTTCTATAGTAACAGCTCATTCACAGGTACTTCTATGGTGGACGTTTCACATAATGCGAGTCTAATAATAAATAGATTTTTAAAAAAAAATAAAAAAAACAACAACAGGAAAATGTATAATAATTCACATTATGAAGAAGGAGACATTTATTTACTATTTATGGAAGGCGTCTCCAGTTTTCCGACACGAGAAAGTTTTCAGAACAGACGAGTTTGCCCATTTGGGTCAAAAAAAATAGAGGCTAGTGAGAGATTGCTTGTAGTTGTTATAACGTATGTGATAAAAGGGAACAACTTGTTCCACAACATAAACAGATGAAACGTATGTTTTTAAATAAATAGAAACAAATAATTGGCAATTTCATTGTGGAATAAAAGTAATAAAACACTTCAGGACTTGCTGTCCAACTTCAGGGTGGATCAGTAACTCGGCTTTACGTCTAGCCACATCACACAAGCGTTTCATTTTTTACATATGCGAACGTTTACACACCACAGAAGTGGAAATATATATATGTATTTTTTTGTGATTTTTAAGCATTTTGTCTAATTCAAGGTTCAGTTCAGAGTTTACATAAAAACTAAATAGTTGGCCATTATGAGACAAATGTTTCTGATGAATTATGTGTGTAAACTGCGCTGTGCATATTTACAGTCCTGGTGCATTTGAGAAAGGAGGAGGGCTCAAAGCTCCACAGAAAACACTTTGAGAAAAACTAAAACTACATGTATATGCCTCCTAGTTCCCATAGACACGTCATTGCTGTTTTAACGGGTAAAAATGTCATGAGAATGTCATTACCATCAAAAAGGACCCAATTATGATTTTGGGCTAGTCCACACATCAGCCTCAGCTGTATAACTGCATGGAGTAGTCAGAATAGAAATGTAACAATTATATAAATGTCAAAAACAACCAATAAAAAAAATAAATAATTTTTTACCTTTTGTCTTTTCTGAGATATACAACTCTCATGAGTAACTCTCTAAATAAATTGAACCAATCGAAAACAAAACTGAACCGAAGAGAGAAATCTGTGATGTTCTGCATGAAACAGAGTGTGCTCTCCTTTTTATTTTTAGCCTTGGCCTCTTTTTCAAGGCCTTATTTGAGGGTATTATTCTAGGGCACCCACTCATAGCCTACACACACACACACACAGAGTTTAGTCACACAGTTCAGTCATGAGATTTTTATCTTCATGTTGCACTTTGGAATAGAGGCTGCGCTCGACTGATTTTAAATGGTCCAGACTTCCTTTGTAGAGCATGAGAGCAACATTGTACTGTTTTGCCCTCTACTTATCCCTCCTTCCATCTCTACAATCTCTCGTTTCGCATTTAGTCGCTCTTTTCCCAGCCCTCCCTTTGCTCAAACACCACACTCCTTCTCCTCTCACTTCTCTTGCAAGCAGTGTGTTTATCAGTGTGAACAAGGTTAAGTCCGAAAATAACGAAAAAAAAGAGAGAGAAAAAAAAATAGAAAGCTTCACCTCAGTGGTTCTCCATTAAGACCTGGCAAGATCTTGTATATCTCGCCAACGACACATCTTTCTCTTGGCCATTGTTTACTCTCTGTCGGGTTTTATGGGTTTTTGATCTTTGGCCTGTTGCTAGCAGGTTTGGCTAAAGAAACCTGACTTCCTCTTTGTTTTAGTCTTTGTTTACTCATTAAACTCCTTGATTTGCATTCACCAATCACAAGAACAGCTAAAAAAAAAAAACATTTTTTAAATCCTCGTGAGTGAAAGTGCATGTTATTCCTGGTTAGCCTACTATTTTAAGAAACATATCCTTTCTTGTATACCTCTGTTGTTTTTAAACAACCACTCTGAGAGGATATTGGCACATAACAAGCACTGAAGGAGCACCACGAAACGAAACAGTGGCCTGATAATCTGCGTCTCTCGGACTCCCCCTCATGGCTGCTTCTGAAATTGCTTATTCCATTCCAGTAATGCAATGCTAATGCTGCTTCAAGCTCAAGGCTAGTTTAAAAAGAAATGCTCATGCTAATTCATGCACATCCGCTGCCTTGGTTTTCTTTTTGGTGTCATAAAAAAAGTAAATAAGACTTTTTTTGAGTGACAATATATGTTTTTTTTTTTGGTTGGTTTTTTTGTTTTTTATTTTAGTCACTATTTTACAATATGGTAATTAATAGGTAAGTAAGTGGGAAGTAGCTAGTATGTAACAGGTAAGAATGTGGTAATTAGTTTGTATTTTCTGGTATATACTAAAGATAATTTTAAATAGTGAAAACTATCCAGTTTATTTAGTAGTACTTTGTGCTACAAGGCAATAATTACTCAGAAAGTAGTATGTATAAGTTGGAAATGTGAGTACATAGTGATTATGGTATAAAACCAGGTATGTGGTGGTAAGTGATACTAAGGACTAACCGATTGATCGGTTTTGCCGATTAATTGGCAGCAATAAGTTTTTCCCGGTCGTGTCTCTCGCGGGAGCGGCTGAGAAGGGTCCGCTGTCATTATACAGTACAAGAGCGGCCTTTAGAGGCAAAATAAAAAAACCTATCACTGACAAATTTTGTTGTGTTATTTGAAGTGTTCTTTGATTCGTTTTGGATGTCTCTATTTTTATTTGTTATTTGGGGTGTTCAGTTTGGATGTATATCTTTTATTTGCTTTAATATTTCTTTTAAAATGTACAGGAAATTTTCATGGTACAGTCAGTAACTGTTTAATAAAGTTCAGCAATATTTCACTTTGAGTGTTATATTTTCATTCAGTATCAATTTTAAAAACTATCGGTTGATTAATCGGTTATTGGCAGGTACCGCCCAACTTAGTTATTGGTATCGGTAAAATCCACTATCAGTCGACCTCTACTAAGGATTCAGTAAATACACACTGGGGTGAAATGATCTGATACCCACTACTTACCACAAATTTCGTTATTAAATATTACATACTAGCTTCTTATCACATTCTTACTTATTATTACTAACTATTAACCACTTACTTAACTTTTAATTACCAGTCACATATGGTGTTGTAAAATAAAGTGTGACTTTAAAAAAAAATTAAAAGAAAATCCGAACATATATTGTCAACAAAACCCAAGGCATCAGATTGGCTGAACTTTTTTTTTTTCTCAGACGGCTTGTTGCTATTGGTGATCCAAGATTTGTCTCAATCCTTACCCAATTTTGATGTATTACTCTTGCACATTTGTGTAAATGACAAAACACTAAAAATTGCGTGCGTGCGTGTGTTCTGACTGTCATTTCTGCTTTCTGACAGTTTTCCTGAGAACTCCTAAGAGTCTCGAATCAGTGGATCCTCAGTTCACCATGAGGAGGAAGATGGAACAGCTCAAAGAGGAGCTGGAGCTCATGGAGCAGCTACGAGAGGTGAACATGAACACACACATACACACACATTCACTCATCAAATACACCAATTATCACTGGTGTGGTCCACATTTACTTTGTGTATTTGTGTGTGCTGTTCAGAGCATTGAGAGCAGACTGAAGGTTGTGCTTCCTGAAGACCTCGGCTCCTCGCTCATGGATGGGGTGGTGCTCTGTCATCTAGCCAATCATGTTCGACCACGCTCGGTCGCTAGCATCCACGTTCCTTCTCCAGCAGTAGTGCGTTACCCTGAAAACACATACACAAATATAAACTTTTTTTTTTTCTTTATTAAATCTCTTAATTATTAATATAAAAGCAGCATACTGCATACAAAACAATCATAGGGACCTGTGAAATGCACATGCACATACTCCACACACACACAAACACTTGCTTTCTAATCTTTTTTTTTTTTTTGTTTTGTTTTTTTTTTGTACCATCTAGCCCAAGCTCAGTATGGCTAAATGCCGCCGGAACGTCGAGAACTTCCTGGACGCTTGCAGGAAGATTGGTGTTCCTGAGGTGAGTGACATCATTTCCTGTAGCGGGAGTAACGGAGAGGTTAAATAGCTTGAGCTATTATCACAAGATTTTGAGACAGAATCTTTGGAAATCACCGACACACACACACACACACACACACACACACACACACACACACACACACACACTATTGCTATGAAAATTGCTATTTGATTGACAGTGGATAGAAAAATGTATAAGATTAATCAATAAACCCACTTTGAGAGAAATTGCTCTAATTGCAGCTCATCCTGGACTCATACTGCTTTCTCATCAGTGCGTTTATGCATGTGCCGATAATAAGCTATATGATAATGAGTGATATGATAATGAGATATACAATATACGTCACAGTGTTGGTGAAAACGCTTAATGGCTACTTTGTCCTGGGTAAATGAGAAGGAGCGTGAGTTTTAGAAACATGACACATAGACAGAATGTAACGTAATTATTTAAACAAAATATCATTGTTATATGGTAAAGAACAATAAAAGAGTAAGAAATGACTGTAATATGAAAATTTAATATCGGCACATGTATTATTAATCATCATGCCATTGTCATGGTTTGGGCTTTTTCCATCACACCTTGAGTGCTTTTGTGTGTGTATGTGTGTGTGTATGTGTGTGTGTGTGTGTGTGTGTGTGTGTGTGTGTGTGTCTAAATTATGCTACTTTGGTTACTTTCCAGGCTAGAGCAGCTCAACAACAGTTAACATTATGTTCCATCTCAGGTGGCTTTGATCGAAAAAACAAAAAATCTGTTTGTACATAGAGTTTCATGGAATAACAAAATAGGGATATACTGTACATTTATTTATAGGTGGGCCAAGTTGACTTTCAGCACTCCCCATTCAGAGTCAGAGGTTGCCAGAATTATTTTGTGCACCAAGAGCGTCTAGGCCTCTGCATTTAAACACAAGCACTTACCTTCAGACCTGTAAAAATACAAATTAAATACAAGAAAAATACGCTGAGACATGCCTTTGTTTTACTCAAACTCACACACAACTGAACAGGGCTTACAGTCCAGAGTTACATCTGAGGTCTGAATACCGACGTACACAATTTCGGTATTAAATTCTCACTACGTGCCGAAATATCAACTTGAGCAGGTGTGTAGCTCCTCTCTCAACACGCATAGCTTTCTCTGTGTAAATATGGATGTAACTTCTGGACTTTTGTTTCATAATAGAGCACCTTTACTTGACAGATCTTCTTTAACTAAGACTTTTGCAAAGTTCTGTATAAAGCAAGTGATGCTGGAAAATTACCTCACACCAGTTTCCAGCCTTCTCTTTGTCTTTATCTGTTACAGAGCTGTGTAGGGATAGGGACAGAGGCACTGACAGTTTGTACTGTTCCACACAAATGGAGACAAAATTGAAAATATTCCTTAGGAATGAAGATATTTTTTAACAACAGCAATACTGTGAATTATAAATCTTTTTTTTTTTTTTTTTTGTGGTTTGGGCTAATTTGTTCTCACTTCAGCACTCCCCGGTGAAGGACTCAGTCCTGTGAAGTACCGTCCTAAGAAAAATCTATGAAGTCTGAATTTGAGTAGAAAGAGTTGGAAAGTGGAATGTTTAGAAAGTATACTAACGTAAAGAATTGAGCTTTAATCAGAATTGTTGCATACGACAGCATGATTACTTTATTCTTTTGGCCAGTTAGCAAACAGATTTGTAGAGTTTCAGGGTAAACGACTCTTATGTCTATTGATGTCAAGTGTGTTGCTGCTAAAAAAAAAAATTACACACACAGTCCCCTGTGGTAACGTGATATAGTCATAGCTTTTGAGGGGAAGTGGATGAGGGCATGTGAAAGGGCTTACACTTTGAGTTGATTTTGGTGTAATGTGAGCATTGAAAACTAAACATTTTGGGCTTTTGTTGCTTGTCTTGTTCATTTTGGTGCATTGGCTTCGCGTTTTTCTTAGCAGAACTGCTCAGAACTAGGCATGTGCCAGTAATAGAATATCCATTTTTGGATACTCAAAATCAATAGTGATAGCATGGACATTTCAACTTGAGTCACTACCACTGGGTTACATTTTGGCATGGCAGCATTTTTGCACAGCTGTTGTGCTTCCTCAGATCATGCTTGTCTCATCTGTAAGGCAGCATAAGGGCAAAAATTAAACATAAGAAAAATTACATAAATGGTACCAAACTTAAGGGAGCATGGCTTCCCTCATAGAAGGGATAGCTGGGATATTAGTCTTGCGCAATATTGATTTTTCCTTGCTTGCGATTTTCCATTTTTAAAATATTGCTGGAATGGACTAAAAATGATTATTCCAGATAAAAACGTGGCTCATCTCCCATTTTATTGTAAACGTAAAGACTACATTTGGTGTATTTTTCTGTGATAACTCACACAAGCACACTGCATTATTTTTGTGGCGCTCCTGTGCAAAACGCTTACGGACTGGTTATATAATATAATCTAGGTAATATCAGTATAATATCATGGAAATATAATTATATCGCGCAAGCCTAACACTCACGATGTCTGGCAATGCAACTGTGAGCCTCATAGCAAGTATTTCTTAACATTTTGACTAACAGTCACATTTGCATTTGATTGCCAGAAGTCTTGCTCATAGTTAAATTCACCTAACTAACATTCTGTGACCTGACAGGTAACTAGTGCTGGTTAGTTGGTGCGTCTCAGCTCACTCTTCACTACAAGAGCTAACTGTATTTTCATCCAAGCTGAAAATGTTACATGTACAGCATGCTAGAGATACATAACAGTATAAAATTACCACAACGCAAACCAAAAACCTAAACAAAAAGTCTAACACTACAAACTTCAGAGACACAACAATGGAAATGTTTCCTCACAGCAATTCCTACTGTAGAGAAAAAAAAACTATAATTACACCTGATGTATTTGTCTTAATGACATAACAAATTGATAAATTGCAGCAAAATCAGCCTTGGGGCTGAGGAGAAGTTCAGAGCTTTTTTTTTAATTTTATTGTTAATACTGTAATTCTGTTTATTCTGATTTATTGAATAAACATAGTCTGGACCATCAAAATATTCATAACATGACGTTTGTTTCAGCCTAATGTGTGTATGATCGCTTTCCTGTAAGTGATTAAAATTGAGGCGCTCTGTACAGTTTAAAGCCATTAAGCTGTTGAGGGTGTTGATGAATTTCCAGCCCACATGTTTATATTAATGTACTCTTTCTAATATTTAATATGTAACTCTCTCACAGTTAAAAAGCACCACGTCTTGTTCATTGATAAATTAAAATCGTTGGCAAGTCTCTTCGTGCTGGGCCGTATCGCACTACCCCGTTGTTGACTATTTTCCCTTGTATTATTCCACACTCAGCACCACCGCTGTTATTCAAGAGGCCTTTCAAACTAACTACGGAAATTGAACACGTATACATTAAGCAAGCTTTATATGATCTTATACAGAAGTAGTGCAACTTATTAATATTATGATGGTCCAATACAGACATTTTGTGGAAGAAATTGAATAAATCAGTATTTCAGAAGACCAGGTCTATGCCAAATAATTCGGAGAGATTGAGCGTACACACACACTATACCTCCACCTATCTCTACCCACCAAGACAGGCAAACAGTTTATATACTGGTTGCCAAGGCAGTTACACAAGCAAGCCCTCACTCAGCATCCTTCCACATCAATATTCACTCACCGAAGTCCACTTACACACACAAAAGCATTAATAGTTTAAGTAGTACAAATGATTCATTATTGATCTTCATTTGACTCTCAGGTAGATAAACGCATTTTTTTTCCACAGCCCATAATTTAGGCACGTCTCTTGGTTGTTTTGTTGTGTTGTCGGATTTTGTTTTGTGTTGTGGTAGTATTATGCATCTCTCGGGCGCTGTATTGAAGTGATGGTGGACTGAACCTAATTTTTAGCATTCCTCAGTTAGGAGGAATCCTATTATTGTTAGTATTCTTCTTCTTCTGCTTCCTCTTCTTCTTATTATTATTCTCCTTATCTCCCAAAAGTGCCCAATAACTCAAGATCTGAATGGTAAAAAGTTTTGAAATTTGGCACATTGATACTACAGGCCACAAGTAACTCTCACACCACAAATGGCCAACATGCACCCATAGGTGGTGCTACAGGCCACGCCCAAAATCTACGCGATTTTCCCTCCGCCCCATAAGTCCAAAATGTCTGAAAATTGGTATACATGCCTCATTCCTCATGAGGAACAAAAAAAACCACTGGGACCCATAAAGTTCACCATGATAGATTTTACAGTACATTGAAAATTTGTCCAAAACTACAAAAATCTTCTCCTCATGAACCGTAGGTCCGATTGACTTGAACTGTGGTACATATGTGTGGGATCCATGTTTTCCTATAAGGTGATAAGCATTAAGGAATCAAATAAAAAAATTGGCCGAACTATTTATATATTGGTGAATTGACAACTGTTGCACATATTTCTTTTGTCCATAAATCAATGGAACATTATCCTATGGACTTGTTCTGTGCCACACACAAAGAGGACACTACAGTATGTTGCCATGTGCGATGGAAACCTCGTATCGCCAAAAACAATTACATTAAAAGGAATAACTGATAATATCTGTTATATTATGTTTAACAATATCTTTATCGTCCGCTAGATGGCGCTGTTTGTCTTGAAATGATAATTTGTGGAAAACTGTACAAATTAACTTAAAATCTGCCATTGATTTAGATGCGTTGAAATGTTGTAGCTATGGGATACATTTCTCTACCATGTCCATTTTGAAATGGTCCGCAGTCTTGAGGATGAATCTGCCATTGCTGCTTGCAGCTATATTTTATTATTGCCCGATGAGAAGAGCAAAAGGTTAAACCGTTAGCACCGAAAAGATTAGTCAGTTAACATGGTATGATATTGGCACATGCTTAATGATGTGTATTGATAGCTGGCTTTACTCTGATCTACCTGTGTACCTGGCTTCCTGCTTTTACTCTAGTTTGTACTCATCTGCTCCTGCACCCGCTCCTGCACCATCAGCCCTGCTTGTAAATTTTGACATTCTGATCTTTTGCAAATAGCACTCACTCCATAATAAATATGATTGTGTTTGATAGTATTTATGGAAATAGAAACATAAATACTGATTGGGGCAGTTCCTGATAGCATGTGTGCTCCCAGGTGGGAGTGTAAATAAGAGATGGAGGGAAAGGGGCACTTTGCTCAGCGTTTACATTTGTAGTAAAATTGTAAAATGGATTATTTTAACCTGGAACAGAACATAAGTGTTAGCATGTTACCTCTATTCTGACACGACCAAACCCACATCCATGTTTATCCCTGTTGGCCTTGGGATGACCCTTCTTCTCTTCTGCTTTTATTCTTTCATTTCATTTCTCTTTAACATCCTCCACCTGTCTCCCACACTCCTTCTTTCATGTTATTTCTTTTTCCCTTTTGGTATATGTTTTCCTTTCCCTTCTTCCCATTCCCTCCCTCCACATCTCTCTCTTTCCTCTCTCAGTCATCTCTCTGTTCGGCATACGACATACTTCAGTGTTCGCTGAGGCCGGTCCGGGGCACGGTCCGAGCCCTGGTGTCACTGGAGAACAAGGGACTGAAGGACAAAGATGGAGGGATGGATGGCGAAACAGAGGAAAGAGAAAAAGTGGAAAGCGAGAGCCTCAGTCCCTGTCAGGATCAGTCCTCTCCCTGGCATATCTGGGATGTGATTGGCTCGAGTCTGGTGCATCTTTTCTGCCTGCTGCTTCTGTTTGGGGCCTACACCTGGAGCGAATTGACATAACACACATTCTCACACTCTATGTCACACATACACACACTAATACACAGTCTGTGGATAGCACATGCAGTTACCTTAAATTCATACCATCCTTTCAATCCACACTGCACATGTTCCATTTGTGCAATTGGCCCAACAGCACGCTTCATTTTTATTAAAAATAAATAAAATAAATGACTCCAGTAAAACGTTATAAGAGATCGTCTTTTTCCGGTTATCTATGAGTATAATTAGCATATAAATATTTTGCTATGCGACTGCAGGTTGCACAATCATGATATTGTAGATTAGGGTTTTAAACAAAGTTTACAGCGAATAAAAAGTGGAAGTATGGAATTTGAATGCATCTCTGTGGAGTTTACACCTCACTTGCAAGGACAAGTAAAAATAAAAATAAGCATTGCAGGACATATGGACTCTCATCTAAGGGAGTCATTGTGGATTGAAACACTGGTCAAAATGGAAACTTATATGGCCAGTCCATACCCTCCAAACCATAAGTTTAATTTTGTTAATTTAATTGTCAATGCATTATAATCATTAAAAAAATTACCACTTAAATATAGTTGATCAGCCAAGAACTTGGGAGTGTATCTCTCCTGTGAGACAAATCGATGCTTGACACTTGATTAGCCACTAATTCAAATCAGAGATATATTGATGTTATAGGGTGATTTATTGTGACTGACATGCACAGAGGCCCTGCCTCCTTCATTGTGACTGACAGAGTATAGGCCGCACCTCTTTCATTGTGATTGACAGTACAGAGGCCACATATCTTTCATTGTGACTGACAGTACAGAGGCCACACATCTTTCATTGTGACTGACAATCATAGAGGCCTCACCTCCTTCATTGTGAATGACAGGCACAGAGGCCACGCCGCCTTCTCCAAGGCAGACATGCACAGAGGCCACGCATCCTTTATTGTGACTGACAGGCATCGAGGCCACGCCTCCTTCATTGTGATTGACAGCCATAGAGGCCATGCCTCCTTCTCTAGGACAGACAGGCAGAGATGCATTGAGGGGGAAGAGAGTGTGAAAGAGACATGGTAATGTTTCTAAATTATAGTAAACCAGTAATAAAAAAAAGATATGTAAAAACAGATGATCCAGTGTTTACAGATACAGAGACGAACAAAACAACCAAACAGTTAACTGCCATTTGTAATTCCAAATAAATCTTGGGAGTTGGAAATGAAAACTGTTACAGTTTTCAGTTATGCAATGTACTTATGCTTATTGTTTGTAAGCAACAAGTGTGTTGTATATTGGCAGAAACCACATTGGCAATTCTGAGGTCACCTTGATGTTTTTGAAGGATGTGTGTGATTATTTCAGGATGGATTATTAGCACAATGTTAATAAAGTTAATATGCATTTAGTACTTATTGGCTACTTAAGTTGTATATCTCCAGTGCAAAAGTAAAGATGTAAACCTTTGGACAGTAAACCTTGGCTGATGGGCTACGTTTGCGGTGTGTGGAAAAGCTGCGTTAATAATTTAACTTGGAGTCATTCTTCAGCTGACTCGCACCCTCAACTGATAAAACACATGGACGTTTTACCACATACACACACACACACACACACACACACACACACATTTCTCATGCACGTTTCCCATATTTCCAATAATTCAATGTCAGAACAGTTTTCAGATAAGTATCTTTATTAGCTACTCTTGTAAAAATGTTGGCCTCAGTATGATTAACATCTGTATTAGTGCTAATGAACATTTCAGTTCAGCAGTCGTGTGTTTCCATTACTTGCTGTTGAATGTTCTAAAGAAGAGTAACAGAACAGTGATAAAGAGACATGCTACAGTACCTTTTTCCACCCAAATAACCTGTTAGCTTCTGTTTATCCGTATGGCAACGTTTACAATTGGCACATGTTTCTATTCTGATGTTGTGTAGGTACAATAAACACACATTAAACAGAAGGGGTGGAAACCACACTAATACTTGTTTCAGGTCTTCAACATTTTATGTAAATTTCAAATAAAATAATCAGATGTGTAATATCATGTAATGGTACACTGGTGTAGTATTTTTACTGAAGGGCTAATCTAACATATGACGCTCATACAGAAGCGTGCTCTGTGGTTTAAAACTCTTTCGATCACACCTTTGCTGGCTTCCCCTCATAAATCTGAAGTAGACATCAACTGTGACAAATACACAAGGAGTGTAATCTGTTTAGCAGCAACATTGGAGTTAAAGTGATTTTGTATTGTCTATTCTCTTTAATCTGTACATAGTCATATTGACCTGCAAACTTATTAGCGTGCTAATTAGCTAGCATAGTAATGAAGCTCCATCAACCATAGTACAGATAGGGGAGTTGGAATAATAAAATTCAATTTGGTTAAATGTTATTATTATTATTTGTTTTTTTTTTAATCTTTGGTATGTTATTTCTTTGTTTACACTTTATTGGCTAGTTTTACTATATGCTTTTGGAGTAAGTTTTGCTTAATCTAAAGGGATGCTGACCTGATTCCTCATCAAACTCTTGAGATGGTAAAGTAGAGGAACAGCCCTTCTCATCATGATGAGTAGTCAAACAAGGCGGGGAATGAGGGGAAACATGGATTTTTAACCTTTGAACTGAGAGTATTTACACCATTTTTTCTTAATTTCTTTTCAGGTTCATTTTGGCTAACGCTCTTACAGCTTATAGTCATTAAAAGCACTATTTTTGGACTTAGAGTAGTAAGGAATGATAGAAGCTTGCTTGAGAAATATAATTAGAACTATTTTGAGAAATCATCATGACTGCAGGTGGTTTTTGATTTCATTTGCTTCAGTTTGTCTTGTTTTCACTCTGCTGGTTTGACACAATCCTGTAACCATCTGTAATGTTATATAAGGCTCTGTGAGGCTTTTGTAGTTTATGAGGCTGAAAACAGGTAATAAATGTACAGTTTGAGGTTCTTCTCATGCGTGGGTTTGAGTTTTTTGGGGGTATCGAGTCATGTGTTGGAACTGAATGTTGCCAATGAACTGTAATACTAAACATAAATCAATCAGGGTTTTGTTTTTTGTTTTTAATGTAGAAGGACATTTTGTTTATGTCATAATTATCTTTGAGTGTAAGAAGCCAGCCACCAAATTCTGTCTGCTTCAGAAAAAAAAATCTTTATTTTTTTATTGTTTCATTTGCTATAATTAAGTACAATCAGTGGCATTTTCATTGTACATATTATTTGTACTGCCTCTGAAATGTACCCTTCTATGTGTAATGTAGTTTTCTGTTGTGCTGTAAGTCTTTTTTCTTTCTTTTAGTCCTGATCTTAATTCCTCTGTCAACTAGGAAAAATATACTGCCTCTTTTTTCTCTGTAGGGCCTAATGGTTATTACAAACTCATTGTACCGTGTTGCACTGGTTCTTCTTAACGGTCATGGTTCTTTACTCTTCTGACGACCTTTGGTGCTTGAACACCTATATTAAAACAGAAAACTAAAGTCTCTACCAAATTTGCTGCTTGAACCCTTACAACAAAAACAAACCAGTTCAAATCAGTTGTCGTTCCCTGACACATCAGTGCTTGGACCCCTGAAATAAGCATAAGCAATCACTTCTGACTGCATTCATTTAGTGCTTGGACCCCTTACAATAACGTTTATAGTCATTTCATTTTTCCTGCTGCTTCAGTGCAGGAATTAACCTTAATTTAAAAAAAAAAAGAAAGAAAAATAAAGAAAAAAAGAATCGCTATAGGGCTCCTGGAGCCGTAGTCATTATGGGGACCCTGAACATGTGGTGCCTAGACCCCTGAGTATATCATCAATGCAAGTACCTAATATATATTTATTTTTCATTGTCTTAAACACTTTGTTAAAGACTTATGGTTGAAATTTGTTTCTAAGACAAATGCAAATAGTTAAAATACTAAATAAATGCATACATGTATTCTTGAATTAAATTATATTGTTTAGTGTTTTATTTTGTACTTAAAGTTAAATTGTTTCCCAAAGCAAGTAGTTTGCATTTAGAATTAAGGAGAAGCAGTGAGGAGCTCTGCTTATTTGGGAAGTTTATTAAATTAAATATACTTTTAAGAAATTAATAGTTTTCATTTGTTTTCTAGTTTTCCTGGTACTGCATATTTCCTAATGCTATTTCATAATAAAATAGTACAAAAATAGTACAAATGAAGAAGACCCGTCTATGAGCAGTTTCCCAATTCTTTGCCCACTTTGTGTACAAGTGTATGTTACTAAAATATCATCCCAGTGTTTATTCTTATAGTAATAATGAATTCATATCTGTGCCATAATTTGTCTGTCCATTTGTGTTTCAAATCATTGTGTGTCTCTTTTTTTTCCCCATTTTGTCTTATTCTGTCTCTCTGTATCCCTCTCTGCCATGCTCTCTTTCTTTCTGTCTCTCTCTATACTACAGGATAAATTGTGTCTCCCTCATCACATTCTGGAGAAGGGACTAGTGAAAGTGGGTATCACCGTTCAGGCACTGCTGGACGAGGCCTCGGTGAAACAGAACCTCTTCACGTGAACTTTGTTTCAGTTATTGTTCATAACCTTGATGAACCTTATTGAAACATTTATAATTTTCTATCATGATATCCGACATGCACGGTAATTTTCCAGTCAGCTTTTATTAGCCGCATACTCCAAAGGTGAACATGGATGAAACATTCCTTATTTAATATCTATTTATTAAAAAAGAGTAGGGTTTTAAAAAAATTTCTTTTAAAAAAAGGTCTCGGTCCATTACTACATTTTACTCAGTTGATCATTTTATTTTATTCAACGCAATATTTTTTTTTTTAAAAACTGAGCCAAGTCAATTCTGTTAAATTGTTGTACTGTTATGTATATGGATCAAATGGTGTGCATTTATGTTCATAACACACAGTTCTAATTGTTCTCTTAATGCTGATAGTGACTCCATCAGTACACATCAATACACTCCTGTGTGTTATGAGTCCTTAACCTTTGTTTGAATAATGTACCTGAACCAAATTTGAAAAAAAAAAAAAAACAACCAAAACTGTACTTAGTAATGTACTCAGACCTTTGGACTGTGTATGTATGTCTGTGTGTGCGATATATATATATATATATATATATATATATATATATATATATATATATATATATATATATATATATATATATATATATATATATATATATATATATCACATACTGTATATAATAGGGATAGAAGGGATGTAACTGAATATGAATACATTATTTGGATTGAACAGATAATGGGTTCTAAACAGATATACAGATACGAACAAGAGGCACACTTGTTTTTTTGTTTGTTTTTTAAAGAAAGTTTGACAGAAAGGTTCACAGGGCATCTGGTTGAGACTACAGATGTGCATTGGGGCTGGGATCCCATTGGACGCAACAAAAAAAAAGGTCCTTGAACAGACAGTTTTCACTTTCTCTCTCTCTCTCTCTCTCTCTCTCTCTCTCACACACACACACACACAAAGATACACACAGACACATACAGAAATAGAGAAATTAGAGTTTTTTTCCTGAGTAATGTTGTTTTTCAGTGAGCCCAAACATGTTTTAAAACCATGGAAAGTGATATTTGGAGAGGATTTAGAGAAGTATAGAGGAAGGTGCTGTGTGGAGTGGAATGACCTACCTGGTCACCTAACCTTATCCTGTCCAGGTACTCAGCTCTGCTGGAGTCAGATCAAGGTGTGAGTGAGAGAGAGAGATTCACCCATGTAATAATACAAGTGATTAAATTGTTTATTTTTTAAAATTTATTTTTGAAACAAACAACCAAAAAAAAAAGCCAGGTGTCCTTAAACATTTGACAAGCTGTGTGTGTGTATAATATTAATAAGCAGTGAGGACAATAACGGCTCGTTAATATTACACACCCACACACCTTTTGGATGTCTCAGGGGAGGTGTGACCTCAGTAGATTACAGAATATAACTATTTCTGTCTTTTCTCTGCTTAAGTCTATCATATGTTTAAGCACAGTGGTGCTTGAAAGATTGTGAACCCTTTAGAATTTTCTGTATATCTACATGAATGTGACCTAAAACTACATCAGTTTTTTCACACAAGTCCTAAATGTAGATAAAGAGAACCCAATTAAACAAACATGACAAAAATATTATACTTGGATCATTTATTTATTGAGGAAAATTATCCAATATTACACATCTGTGAGTGGCAAAATTATGTGAACCTTTGCTTTCAGTATCTGGTGTGACCCACTTGTGCAGCAATAACTGCAGTGAAATGTTTCCCGTAACTGTTGATCAGTCCTGCATATCGGCTTGGAGGAATTTTAGCCCATTCCTCAGTAGAGAACAGCTTCAACTCTGGGAACCCTGCTTGCTTCAGGTCCTTCCACAACATTTCTATTGGATTAAGGTCAGGACATTGACTTGGCCATTCCAAAACATTAACTTTGTTCTTCTTAAACCATTCTTTGGTAGAATGACTTGTGTGCTTACATTTTCCTTTAGAATTAGCTGGTATACTTCAGAGTTCATTGTTCCATCAATGATGGCAAGTCGTTCAGGCCCAGATGCAGCAAAACAGGCTGAAACCGTGATACTACCACCACCATGTTTCACAGGTCGGATAAGGTTCTTATGCTGGAATGCATTGTTTTTGTTTCTCCAAACATAACACTTTTCATTTAAACCAAAAGTTCTATTGTGGTCTCATCCGTCCACAAAACATTTTTCCAGTAGCCTTCTGGCTTGTCCACGTGATCTTTAGCAAACTGCAGAAGGGCAGCAATGTTCTTTTTGGAGAGCATTCATCACATTAGCCAATGTGAGAGAGGCCTTTAGTTGCTTAGAAGTTACCCTGGGTTCCTTTGTGACCTTGATGACTATTACACATCTTGCTCTTGGAGTGATCTTTGTTGGTCTCCACTCCTGGGGAGGGTAACAGTGGTCTTGAATTTTCTCCATTTGTACACAATCTGTCTGACTGTGGATTGGTGGAGTCCAAACACTTTAGAGATGGTTTTGTAACCTTTTCCAGCCTGATGAACATCAACAACACTTTTTCTGAGGTCCTCAGAAATCTTTTTGTTCGTGCCATGATACACTTCCACAAACGTGTTGTGAAGATCAGACTCTGATAGATCCCTGTTCTTTAAATAAAACAGGATGCTCACTCACACCTGATTGTCATCCCATTGATTAAAAACACCTGACTCTAAGTTCACCTTCAAATTAACTGCTAATCTTATGGTAATATTGGATAATTTTTCCTTAATAAATAAATGACCAAGTATAATATTTTTGTCTGTTTTGTTTAATTGGGTTCTCTTTATCTACTTTTAGGACTTGTGTGAAACTCTGATGATCTTTTATGATGTATTTATGCAGATATATAGAAAATTCTAAAGAATTCAGAAACTTTCAAGCCCCACTGTATGTGTGCAATGTGGTGGAATAAGTGTAACGTGATTATTAACTGACACAACTAAATAATGTACATTTGGAGTGGGACAGAGTAATATGTATGGCTATAAACTATACTGTGTGCGTTTGGGATTTTGTCTGCACCTATGTTTGTAGAAGAGTGTGAGTAGTTATATGCATTTTAGAGTGTATACATAATTTGGAATCATGTTTGAATGGATGTTTTTGTTTGTTCTTTTCTGATTAACCCTATCTTCACACTAGCAAGTGACCAGTCACTCCTGTCACTTGTAGTTTGTCTGTAGTTTGTTTGACTGTTGTCGTTTGTGGGCGTGCACTTCAGCTGTTTTTTTTTTTTTTTGGTGTTTTTTTGTTTTTTGTTCTGATAACAATTGGTAGTAGCTATATATATATCTTCAAAACCTAAATAGTTAAACACAAATTAATGCACTAATCACGTCACATGCTAGAATTCGTACTAGCCTCACTAGCAGATTAGCAACACAAGCTAACTGCACTAGCTGCATACACTTAACAGTGGCACCAATGATCTCTGCTACTTCCTTTCAAGTGTAATTTTTCCCAATGCTCCTATACACAGTTAATAAGAGGTCTAATATGACAGGATGAAACCACCATTATAGGTTTTATTTTATTTTTTTTGTACATCAAACAGTAATTGGGAACCAATTGCAGGTAGGAACTAAAGTCATGAGTGGGGAACTGAAGAAATCTCAGAGCACATGCATCATAGGATTCGGGCCAGTCGTTTGGATTTTTCGCTTTACGGCATCATACCTTATTTGCATTGAACTGAGGAAAATCTCAATATGAAAACTAAATTATTATATAAATCTATATATTTGTATTTCCTTGTACCACAAAGAATAATTTTGAGTTTTCATAAGCAAATGAGTAATAGATTGTTAAGTAAGTATATATTTTTTATTTGTTGTGAATATTGTTTTAATCCTATATTTGCACATGCATATCTACTACTTTAAAAGACTTCGATCACAAACCCCTCCGTACATGGCAATACCATAAGTAACTAACTAAACTAAACTGTTAAACTATATTACCTATTATACAGTAGCTAACTAAACTAAAACCTAACTAAAAGTTTTGTGTTAAAAACAAAATTTCCTCTAATAATCAGGACAGATTAGACTTTATGCAAGCATTGCACTAATATTATTGGGTATTGTACAAATACACTGATCTTTTATATTTTTCCCTTTAGTAGAAGTAAATTCAGAACTTAGAAAATATAGCTAACAAAGCCTCCCAATCACTTTACTACTTAATCCACTGAAATGAGCTATACCACTTCTACAGTTTGACAGGCTGTGAGCAGTATTACACAATATTGAAATGTTAACTATATATATCAAATTGAAAAACAGGGACATTATTTTCCAAGTTTGAGCTATTATTACATGGTCTCAAGAATTTCTATGGTCCAATTCATTGGTTACATTTTGGCTGAGCAATCATGACTAGACAGATGGACAGACAAACACAGTTCTCCTGTTTCTTCAGGACTTTTTTTTTTTTTTTCCAATAAATGTTTGGATTGTTAAGGGCAGTTAGAGGCTGTAGATTCAGTTAGAAGTTAATTTGCATGAAATTTCAGAAAATCACACATGATTAATCCTACAAATGTATTTGTACAAAAATATTTGCATTTTCTAAGCATTTTTTAATTATGGCTTCAATTTGTATGAACCTCAATGAAATCAGTGCTGAAACAAATTTGGAAAACTACATATGTTGGGAAAAACCTACAAATTTTGCATGAGACCAGGTTGAGAAGACATGCTCTGTATTGCAAAGCTAGCAAATTTATTTTGCAAAAGCTAGCAACAATTGTGCAATTTTTAATTTTTATTTTTTTCAAGCACAAGATCAGTTATACAATTTTAAAACTTAACTTAAAAAGGATCACTAATTTAACCAATAAAACTCTTTAAAAAGAGTTTAATTTAGTGCAATTATGTCATGTACAAAACACAGATTTTTATATTTTGGCTGACAAATAGCGAGAGTAGTGTGACAAGTAAGCAAAATGGTATTAAAATCAATACCACCATCTAATACTGATTTTTTATTATTATTATTATTTATAATTCTGATACAAGTGGATATTTTTTTAAGAATGGGATATTTTTGTTACCTGCTGAATGAAAGTACCTATAGTTTTATACTTTTTTTCCATTACCTTTTTTAATTGTAAAAAGCTTGTACTAAATATGGTTGTACTTTTTTTTTTTTTTTTTAAAAACCAGTGTTGGTCTTTGATTTTTGCCCCTGATGTACTGTAGCTCATTTTCACGGTCACATTTTTGCCTCAACTTTTGTATATAATGTATATAATATAATCCACCTGCTTTTTTTTTTTTTTTACAGTAAATACATTTTACCTTGTACAAAAGCTGTATCTCATTATATTCAGTTAGCCCTAAGTCAATAAATCAGTATAAAAGCATATGCTAAATATTACAGTATTTTTTCAGGCACTTGCACTTTATTAAATAGCCACATAATATTTGAAAGATATGGAAGATATAAGATGGCCAGTGATGTGTATACTGTAAATCTTTATCTATAATGTGTAATATTGTAACAACAAAAATGTACTAAATTATACCTTTACTTTCCACTGGTTCTATCTTAAATAGCAGCTTTACAGAAATCAGAAATGCAGATTTAGATCCCTAATGAGCAAGCCAGTGATGACAGTAGTGAGGAAAAACTCCAAGATGACATGAGAACTACCGATTGAGTTGAAAGGATGTTCATGATGAACATCAAAGTCATCATATATCTTGACAGTACCAAGGTCAGATTATCCACTAAGGAAAGGGTAAGTTTTGGGCATTAACTGTTTTTTGGGCAGTGCAATCTTTAGGGTATCCATGTGGCACCATCTACAGCAGCAGCGAGTGAGTAACAAGCAAAAGAAGTAAACTGAATTGCGCATCAAATTAATTTGCACTGTATAACTGGACCACATGCTGCCTCACACTTCCAGTATCCCATTTAGGGTGTATCCCTACCTTGTGCCCAGTGTTCCCGAGAGAGGCTCTGGGTCCACAGCAACCCTGACCAAGTGCTTACTGAATATATGAATGAATTAATAAACTGGACCTCAAGGACCACTATAACATCAGTGATGGTCCTGTTGTAATCTGGGGAACAACTACCCTGAAATAGCTTCATGTTTTCCTGAATGATAACACATTTAAACCAAATGATCAGCTAAATATCACACCCCTCCATGGCTTGGATCAAATGAGTGTTGGGAGCAGGGAAAACTCCAAAATGTGCAGGTCAGTGGGTCTTCATGACCAGAGTTGAAAACCTTACATTAAATTAATTTTAAGGTCCATTAAATTCACTTGACCAGGTGAAGGATGGAAATTCCAGACCTGCATTCATGTATTCTTGTGCAATCAAGTCTATTACCCAATGGCCTAAATTGTCTACAGACTACAGTAGAGCCCCTTACAGTGATCCTTTATTTGTAAAACCTGAAAGACAGGGCATACTGACAAATTACATCACCGCATAATATTTTTTTTATTGTTGATTTGAGTTGTGAAAAGACCACATGGTTGTTTTTCTGGTCTGTCTTATGCGTTCAGATACTTTGCATGGTGCTTGATGTGGTCATCGATGAATGAGAACACAAAGAAATAGCTGTGGTCGTAGCCCTGAAGAAGCAATATGAAAAAAAAAAAAGAGTTGTTAGATATATATATATATATATATATATATATATATATATATATATATATATATATATATATATATATATATATATATATATATATATATATATAAATATTATTATGTGTACATCTCTGCATACAGAAATTGTAGTCTTAGTCAACTCAAATTATTAGCACCCTTCAAGAGAATGGGTAAAATATGTTTAGTACCCATCTTGTTTAAAATGAGTCATTTTGAAAATATTTTATGGGCCACACTCAGCATTTTCATTGTTTCCCAAAAGCTTCCCATTCACAATAAAACACAAAATGATGGACCTGCACACTGTGTTTCACCCAAAACCTTTACATCACATTTCTGTCGTTTTAATCTGTTTTGACAACATGAACATAGTATATGCATTCTTGCACACCCTGGCATCACTTGTATACTACAGAAAGCACTCAAACAGTAAAATAACCGATACAGAAAACATCATTGCAACAAGTTCCACCACCTAGGAATTGTGGAGAACACAACAATCATGTCAGCATTTTAAAAACGCTACATTTCAAACTGAGTCTAAAATTTTTCAGATGCCAGATGCAAGATGCTCAATAAAACACAACTGCACAAACTGTACTGGAGACTACTATTTTAATTTTTTTTGTCACACCAAATATTGACTTAGTAGTTTCATTTACTACTGTTTACAGTATTTTTTTTTTTTTTTTTTTAATGTAGAAACATTTAATTTCATTATTTTGAAGGCATCTTTGCTCTACAGCATTTCTTTGCATGTGCCCAAAACTTTTGCACAGTACTGTACATCATCCACGTTTAGACTTAATATTACTAATTCCATATGTTGTTAATTTTTGCTTCTTTTCATGAAGGGTGCAAATAAAGTCTGGTATAGCTGATGTGCTTTCCTTTACTCATGGGCTTACCAATAACAGCTAGAAGTGTAGAAATAGTAACAACATAAAAAAGTAAAAGCTTTTCCAAGATAAACTGACTCACTCAACTGGCCGTTATCCATCAAAGCTGCATACTGTCGAGTCTGATTGCAAAACGATTGTATTCCAGATCACACTGACTGTTTCATGTTTTCATCATCAACACGTCTTGTCGGAGTTTGTGTAACATTTTTAAAAGGTACATTACATTCTCTTTCCCAGGCAATGGAAGGGTCTTCCAGATGTACTGTACAT